>OU343218.1:20466523-20678097 GCA_910596185.1 Chrysanthemum makinoi | reverse complement strand
GAACTTTCAAAGTAAGTAGTTTTGAGTTTAAAATAATTATTGAATTTAAACCATTAATAATTAAGTGTCGTACCAATGCGTGTCGTTATGTCACAGTGTCGATTTTTACGTTTTACGAGAAAATATATCGTTCTTGATTCAAATAGGCTCGGAAAAATCCAGGAGTGAAACTTAGGAATATAATTAATATAGTTCGTTACTAAAATTTGTTTGAAATTTTAGCTTCTTCAGCCGCATCCTCTGCTTGAATCCTAGCAATCTCAAATAAGCTAGCTTCCTTCAAGGAAGCCGCTTTTGGTCTTCACCACCGTAAGATTCTTGCACTATTCCTTCGCTTCCTATGCACAAACTCTCACAAGTACTACCCGATCTACCAGATTAATATTGTTCAACAAGACTAGTATTACCTTCAAAGACAAGTTTAGTATTAAAATCTTCATCGGCGATTTAATTTCAAGACCACCGTGCTTATCTTTTAGTAAAGTCACCGACTTATCCACTCCACTAGAACTTGCAGCTTCTTTATCCGGTTCTTCTTAAAGGATTTTCTTGTGATTGAACTTCTTAACCAAGATTTCAAATGCTTCCAATCCTTGAGAACTAATTTGAGTTTCCTCAGAGGATTCCTCACCTTCCGAGACCTGTAATGTCTATCCCCGCCTATTTTAATTTCCTCCAATTTCTTAAATCTTTTGCAAGTAGTCCCCAGTGACTTCTTGGTCTTCTTCAATTTTTTCTCCAACTCATCAACCCTTGAAATCGGCCAGGGAACCGGAAGTGAGATCTTCCATAGAAGGAACCTGGTTCACCAGAGTAGTAGTGTTAGAGGGTTGTGGTTGAGGAATCACTGGTGGTTCTTCTTTATGGACCTGGGCGTGGCGTGTGGTGTTATGTGTCCTCGTCCAAACTCGCTTTTTCCGGTCAGATGTAGGAGAGCCCGAGCTTCATGTAGCAAAGAGAGAGATGGAATGATGTAGATACCTTCGTATCGCAGAGCAAAGGCAACATAGCGCATAAAAGGCTCTGTGCCCTTCAAAACCCCTTTTCATATTACCAATATCTTTTTAACAAAGGAGAGCAATGTAAGGATGTTTGCTTATTGTTTCAACATTTAAGATCATTTGCAAAAATCTTGGGTACATCAAAAACTTTTTCTTATTCTTGGAATTAGCAACCATGGCATCAAAAATCATTTTTGAAAATTGAAGAGTCCGCTGGTGGAGAGAGACGCACCAATGCGAAGAAATATTGCTTCCAAATTGATCCCATCCACCACTTTTAGAGTCTACACAATGTAAAATATGCACAAGGAAACGCTTATTGTGGTGTAAAATGACTCTTCCAAAAAGTGAATGTTCCATCACTGATATCCAATACCAACTCGAAAAGAGGTCATCATTTAGCAACATTGAAATCCCGAGGCATCACCCAATGAAGCTTGCTTCGACTAATTCCTCGATTGAATACTCTAACGATCAATAGTTGCATTTAACTCTAGTGTCTTATCAACAATAGTTCTAGCATTAGCAAGATGCCTGAATGTTTGACTAGGAATCATCATAGATAGTTGGATTATGAGTGCGGCATACCCATATGACTACCCTTTAGAAAGTCAACTATTCGCCGGTTCGCATTTTCGCAGCTTTTGAGAAATCCCACTTGATTGTGCTTGTCTACAAACTTTAATTGTGCCATCTTTATGTTAATTGAAGTATCAGTAAAGGGTAAGCAATTAGGGTTTAGTCCGGGTAAGTGAGACTTAATCGAAATAAAAGAAATAAAATTTTAAATATTAGGATAAAGTAATTAAAGGATAAATATGAATTCTAAAAATAAAAATTATCCATATAAATACTTTTGACCACCTAAAATTAGGTAACGGTACTATTTAAACAGAAAATTGTTTTTACTTTTTGCACTAACAGACTAAAGAATGGTCAAACGTACTTAATAATGACATCACTAATTAACTCTGCACTATAGCACATCAACTAGCACGCCTTCCATACATCTCCAATCAGAGAATTTTTGCTTTACAACGTATCCTTAAACAAAAAATATACCTAACATGGTTCACTTGACTTTCGATAACAACACCTCCACAATCGGTTCGAAAGTAGTCAGCTTTGTGATTCGTTACCCAAGTCACGCCGATCCACACATGGCAATATGTTATCATTGTGTGGTGAATGACGTACTAAATTCCTCATCTGGGCCATACTTATCTTTGTAATTCTTTGAGGTGTCTTAAACACAATAGACAATTTTTTTTTATCTACCTGGTCTTTCACATAAAACACTTGTCGTACTGTGGCTAATATGAACGGATCAACCTTGTGGCCTAAACTATTCAGGTCAACCAATGTATACCCAAGATATCATTCACACCACCGGCTTTGTGATTAACCCCCACATTTGAAAAGAGGAATTTACATGTAACGGTAATCTAGTTCCCATATCTCCTATAAAACCCCATAATAATATGCTTTTTCAGGTTGCAAATTTAGATATGTGCATATCTAATGCCTCAACACTAACCCCACTGCTCGATAAACTTTGCCTTCATGATCTTTCTGACGAAAAGTATACCCATTGATGTGATATGCATCGTGATTTCACTCACGGTGGCGTGGTCCATAGGATATCCACCTTACGCCGATACACTTTCTTTGTCGATTTGTAACTCACTCTCAACCTGAATTTCATTACAAGTATATATTAGCTCAAAAGAATAAGTACACCAATTTTCGGATAAAATGAGTGAGAAATAAGGTTTAGAAAGGGTATGTTGAAAACATAAGATTAATTTCTAGAACTACCGTAAAAGCAAAAAGATTTGATGTGCTCATTCTCCGAAATGCTATTCGTTTACCCGAAGTTTTCTGCTTTCACAACTTGCTTGGTCGCCTAAACAATGTGTTTGATTATTAGATTTGATACATCATTTTCAGTAATGAAATAGACATGTGTTAGTAAGACTTACTCGATATACGGTACAATTTCATCTGTATTATTTATTACATACAAATGTGCTTTCAAAGAGTTCCAGAAACTTCGCTTGATTTGTCGGCCGACAATGGCTTTCCTTCCTCATTTTCATCCGTTTATGTTTTCAAGGGGATACCAACAGTTCATCGATTTATGATATTCGCTAAAAACTCTATTGTTTCTTCCGCAATAGTCTCCTCGCAATGCATCCTTCGGTCTATTGTTCGCGACATGTCCTTTAATAACCTTCATACATCTTTCGAATGGATACATCCACCGAAAGCATACGGGACCGCATAATTTTACCTCCCGAGTTAGGTGCAAATCAAATGTATCATATATCAAAGAATGATGGAGGAAATAACTTCGAGTAAAGTACGTCACTACTCAGTTCGTTGCATATTGTCTAGTTCTTACAATATTATTTCTTTGCAACATATTGATTTAAAGAAAAAGCAAAACCCGATAATAGCATATCGTGTGGGTGGGTGCATGATTGAACGTATTGCAATTGGCAGAAACTCTTGCATTAGCATGTGATAGTCATGCGATTTTAGGCCAATGAGCTTCCTATCCTTTAGGTGACCAAAGAATAGAAATTTGAACAATAGCCTTGTGGTACCTGATGTTGTGTAAGTTTCACAAAAAGTATTTTTCATCATTCGTTAATGTGTAACCTGCCGGAGGTAGTGTTGTTTTGTCTTGTTCTTGCATAGCAAACAACTCTTGTTTTACCCCCAACTCACCCGATCCAATCATCTGGTCCATCTTTTCGTCTTTTCCGAACACGTAGCAAAGTTCCAACGAGACTCTCGGCAACATTCTTTTCTACATGCATAAAATCATTACAATGTGGAACAAAATTATGCCTCCAATACCTAAGTTTTCGATACCAAATGTTGAATTTCTTCCAATACGCACCGTTGTCTCTGTTTACTTGGCTTGAACTACCCTCTACTGTTATGTTTTTCTCTTTTGAACCTTCCCACCTCTGCCTCTCGATCTTCTTGGTTTTCTGATACATTATTGTTTGTTCTTTTCCTTTTCCCACTTATTTTCAATATGTTGTACCTCGTTGTATATTTGTTCCCCGGTCATTAGGTTTGGAGCCGGGAGAAATTCTTGTTGTCCATTAAATGCCTTCCTTTGCCTTCCGAACGGATGGTCATATGGTAGATATCGTCAGGACCAACATAACTTTGCTTGGATGAGGCGAAAGTCTAACACGCTTGTATCTTTCCCACATGCTACACAACCTTTGAATCCACTGTACGGGCAGCCACATAATGTACCAAGTGCAGGTTAATCATTTATTGTCCATAACACAACGGCACGTAGATTAAAGTTATCTTTTGTGGATGCATCATATGTATCAACCCCTGTATCGAATAAGGTTTGCAGATCATCAACTAACGGTTCTAAAAAACATCGATATCATTTCTGGGCATCCCCGATATTAATACCGAAAATATGATAAACTTTCTTTTCATACACAACCATGGAGGAAGGTTGTATATGACCGTTAAAACGGCCATGCACCGTGGATGCCTATTTCCTGAGTTGACGTCAACCCCATCACCGATATTCCTAGTAGATTTCTTGGATCTTCAGCAATTTCAGAGAATTTTTCATCTATGGTACGCCATGCCTTTGAATCTGCGGGGTGACGTAACACACCATCGGTTATCCTCCCGTCCGTGCCATCTTAAATCATCTGAAATACTTTCTAGCTTAAATAGTCGTTGCAGTCTTGGTATAATTGGAAAGTACCACATTACTTTGTGGAATGTTTTCGTACACTTTCTTAGTCTTATTATCCACCTTCCATCTTGATGTCCCACAAGTTTGACACGCAGTTAAATCCTTGTCATCCTTCCAAGAAAGCAGTTGTTGATACATACAAGTATCTTTTTGTATCCATCCCATCAATTTCAAATATTTTTGGCTTGATAAGTTTTTCCACCATTTGTTACCAAGAAAAGATCTTCTTTAACAATCCTAGTAATTCAAAGAACTTATCGAACATCCGTACTTACCCTTCAAGTTGACATTTAACTATTGCGGACATCTTGTGAATTCAGGACATCTTCGTAAAGAGGTTTCTCTGCGTCTAATAATAATTGTTGAAACTTGACAAGATCATCCTCATCAAAATTATCTTTTGTAGCATTAACCATTTCTACTGTCGTTGGGGCATCTGTTGGAATATCAAGAAGCAAAATCCGTGTCGTCAACAAACTCGTTGGTAGCGTTAGGTGTGTTTCTACTTATTGATGACTTATCCTTCTCTCCATGTTTAGTCCAGTTTAGGTAGCTTAGATCAAACCCATTGTCAATAAATGGAACCTGACTTTCTCCACTTTATGCTCTATGGTTTAAACAATCATACACGGACATGGCATTGAAAGATCATTTTCTTAACTCGGGTCGATGTTCCCATATTCCGCAAGTTTTGTACTGCATAATCAATAAACGCTTCTACTCCATCAACATAAGATTTGATTGTCCTATTAGTTCCTATCCAAGACTTGTCCATGTTCATAAATGTGTCCCACATATCCGAGCAGCAATGTTTATAAATGTAGTCCCTGCAGGCATGTTAAAAAGACAGTCCAAGTTATTGAAGATTATACAAGACAACATCAAACTTCAATTGATGATCTTAAAAGTTAAAAAAGAAATTCCAAGTAATGAGGATAGCTCAAAGATTGAATGTGGTATTGAATTATGCTAAGAATTGAATAAAGTCTAATGAACCAGTTCCTAAAGGGATGTTTGGGTCAAGGAAAAATAAGAAATTAACTAGCTAAATTATGGTTCCATGTTCATGTGGTAACAGCTTAACATGGTTTCTTAAATTTTTTTAACCAATTAACTATCTAAATTTAACAAGAAACTGACATAATTTACAAGAGGATATCTCAAAACAAATGTTCAATTAGCTAATAGGCTAATGGGTTATTTTATGTTTTAGAACGATGTGTACAAAAGGAAGATAACAATACTTACCAGTGGTGACGGGATTGGTGGGTCTATGACGGGAGAGTTGTGGTGGTGACGGGATTTGTAGTGAGATGAGAGGGAGGTATGGCGCATACGAAAGAGAGGAGAGGAGGAGTTAATTTTGCAATTAGTTTGGAATGCCTGCGAACTTTGGGGAATAAATTTAATTTGTGGGGGGAATTTTAAATTTGCTTAAAATTTTGAAAAGTTTTCATATTAGTTTAAAATGTTTTCTCTTATGATTTAATGATTTTTTCATTTAATTAGTTTAAAAGGTATTTTATTCATAATAAATAAAATAAAATTCAAAAAGTATATTTAATATATATATATATATATATATATATATATATATATATATATATATATATATATATATATATATATATATATATATATGTTTAAGTATTTAGGACTTTTAAAAAATAATTTTAAATTTTATGCTTAAATTCACAATCTTTGGTATTTTTAGGATTAAGTGCGTTTTAGGTTATTTAGACTTTTGTTAGTTGATTTATTTGCTTATTTAGTCGTTTTAGTTTAAAAAAAAGTAAACTAACTCCTAGTACCGTCTTCCACTAAGTTATGGTCCCAATATCGTCTTCCACGGTGTATGTGGGAGGTTGAGACGTAGACGTACCCCTTACACATACCTAAGGTAGAGAGGCTCGCTCGTTCTACCAAAGGTTGAAAAGGACCTCCCGCCTTTGCGGGTGAGGATCGAACCCTTGAGAGGTTAGCCTGTTCTACCAAAGGTAGAAAAGAACCTCCGGCCTTGCAAGGGTAAGGATCGAACCCATGACCCTTTCTCCAAGCAAGAGTGTTAACCACTTGATCTAACCTTGCTCTTTTTGTTTTAGTTTATGTTTCATAAATTTATTCACAAAATCCAAATATCTTTCATTATTTTTTATCACCCGATCATGAACCAACACCTATTTCCAAACCGTAAATGTGACTATATTTTATATATACTATTGATTGAATGTTTGAATTTCCAAACCAACGCCAATTTCCAAACCGTAACATGTTTCAAAACCAACGCTGAATTTCCAAACCGTAACATGTTTGAATTTCAAAACCGTAACCTCGGTTTTATAATTTTATATATGCTATTGATTGAATCATGTCGTAACATGACACTCTAAGCAACTATAACCCAATGCTTTTGACCCATATTATAGTGTGAAGGTTATATGAATTGTATTAAAGTTATTAAAGGTGGGCACGCATTTTGACATTTCGTGATGACATAAAATCATTAACTCACGTGTCTTACTCAAACATTGTGTGAAACTATGGCGTTAGATATGGCGGGAAACCAGTAACACAACCCTTAGGCGTTGTATAAGTTATTTGCCCGATACAAGTTTTCATAAACTTTATCGTTTGTTTTTCCGATTTTGTTTTAAGTTTCGCTGTCTTTCATGTTTTTAACAACACTTTATTATTATTTTTTACATCGCTTATACCGTTTTCATACTTTTCCACTTTCATACGACTTTGTCCTTTTAATAAGTTTTTATCCGCGTTTTGTTTACACGCTTCCATCCGTGACACTTTGTCACTGGTTTTTCATGTTTTAGTCCGCTTATAAGTTTTACCGTTGTCCGCTTCTAACCGTTTCATCTATTTTAGACGTTGTCTGTTCATCTGTTTACATTTATTGCCGTTATTGCCATTCATTTAGTTCGGTTTTGTCCTTTTAGCCTTATTTATGAGAAGACTTTTTCGCCATTATAGCTTACACTTTACACATTATATACGGCGACAAGAGGTTTTTTCAACTGGTTTTAGGATACTTGTCCTTTAATCAGCTAGACAGTTTTGTTTACACGATTGTTATTCATAAGCGGGTTTTTTCATGTTTTAGTCCGCGAGTATAAGTTGACCGTTTGCTTTTACTGGCCATCTATTTTAAACACCTTCATCCTTACCGCCTTCCTATACATATTAATGTACATTTTTTGAAACGTTTTTAAGCGATTCTTATGTTTGCTATTCATAGTCCGGTTTCCGCTTATCCGTTTTAAGACTCTTCGGGTCAACGAAGCGAAGTGAATTCATATTCGGTTTTTCCTCGCTTGGTTTAATTCTAGTTCGGTTCGGTTCGTTTGAACCATAAAAATTACCGTTTAAACCAAACAACCCGATAAACAAACGGATAAACACCCCTAATTTATAGTGATAGTTTAAAAGGAGGACTTTTTTTGCGGTTTTAAAGTTTAGGTCTTTATAGTTTGAATTCATAAGGAGTTACAAGTATCTTCTATATCACACTATCCCCACAACTCTTCTTCAACCTTTCTTTGCAATCTTTCAATAATATCATATTTTACCCAATTTCATTATCAATGGCAGCACCATCACCACAAAACCATTTGGCTAAGCGTGTTATTGATGACCTAATTGAGTTTAGCGGGGAGACATCTGATGGTTACATGAGTTTCTTGAAGGCTCAAAAATTTCCACCGTGGCTTTATAAACCGGATGCCAAGAGGCCACCACAATAAAGAATGAGATTGCGAAGTTTAATGCTTTAATTGCTGAGATGGTAGCTATTGGAGATGGGGATGAGTATTTTGACACATTGATGGATCTTAGGCATGACCCGAGGCGAGGACTAAGGGGTTGAATGATCTCATTACTAAGCCGAGGATATCGAGGCCAAGGAAGAACAAATTAAGTCGATGAATGGTTGAAGGGTTGCTCGCTATGTAAAGGGATGGTTTATTTTGCTCTAGTGTCATCTGTTTATAATGTCTAATGTCTTGGTTTAATATTATGGTTTGTAGATATATTAACAATGAAACATGTATGGATCTTTTGATGGTTTATCCAATGGAATGGAATGGGATGCGCTGCTAGTTTGTTTCATCTATTTTTAATGTTGTTTTGAATTTAGGAATTGGTTGTGGTGTTTAAGTTCATATCTGGTAGAATGTATTATTGTAGGTTTGAGGTTGATCCAAACTCTGTTCAATGTTGAGCCATGGATATGCAGTTCATAAGTGCTTTGCTTAGGTTGTTCATTTTTTAGGTTGTTGTCAATTTTAGGGTGTTTTGTTGTTGTTTTTGCTTTAAGTTAATTGCATTTGCATGATTTCTTGATTTTTTTATTGTTGGAGGATGTTAGAGCTTATTTAAGTGCTTATAAATAGCTTATTTATAGGCTTAAAGTAAGGTATCATCTGTTTGTTGTGTCCGCAGTCCTTGGTTGGATTTGATTAATTTTGTGCTTACTTGTTTATCTGGGACTACTTATTAGTTATAGTTGCTTAATTAGTTGTTGTAATTCCATTTTTTTATTTTGTTTCTTCATTTGTATGCGCCATGTGGTGAGATTTTAGTGTAGCTGCAGTTATATGTATCTTTGATACAGTTGGTTTGAAGTTATATGGGTGTTTGGGATGTGGTAGAACCATTTCTATCATGGGTGTGCCAAAAATGAAATATTTAAATTCTATATTATCAATTTGGAGCCACATTTAAATTTATCAAATTTGGAGCCAAATTTAACCAAAAATTTTAAAAGTACTTAGGAAATTATGGTTTCCTTATTTGAAAAACTGCCCCATAATGAGCCCTAATTTTACTCCAATAAATCAGGATTCAAGCAAAACAACCAGAACTTCAATTTTTACACCATTATTTACCAATTAAGTTTACTAATTTTCTTTAACACATTACTTCGGACGAATCATGGCAACTCAAACCAATTGTCGATGATTTGGTTTATTCTCGATCGTGAAAATTATAACCCATTTGGATATGAATCGAGGCGTATTCGGATGAGGGTGAGGATGCTGAAAACAACCATTCAAATGCGAATGTTGTTAAGGGGGGCATAACTAGGTTAGCTAAGTTTCGCAGGATTATGGAAAACCGAGAATAAAGGTCATAACCTTCGATGCACTCGAATAGGATATCGGGAAAAAACGGCATTGTTTTTTTTCGAAGTTTTTGGGTGATTTGATTCGTGAGCATATAGGTGTCAGGATTCTATCCTGGAGGAAGGTTGATTCAGAAGCAAGAGATAAAATGTGGGACGAAATCACGGTACACATATACTTTTTTTAACTAGTAGTGGCTTGGCTGTCGTAGGTACAAGGTGTTAATAAGTTTATCTTTGCATTTACATTATGTGCAACTAATTAACAACATTGTGTTAATCTTTGCAGCGATATTTTGATGTTGGCTTGACTGTCCGAAAGCTGATAATGAATCGTCTTGGTCAACTCCTAAGGAATTTCAGAAGGAAATTGACCGAAAACTACATATTGCCCAACCAAAATACCCTTTCAAAACATAATGAAGTCCCGGCGAAATATAGTGCAATTATAAAACTAAGATTGGGTACATTTTGTAAACTACATGGACACCGAGGAATACAAGGTGTTAATTATTCATTTTTATTCAAGTTCAAATATCTGTCACATTTGATGTTTCCATATATATTAGTTGTATACTATCATCATTACTACATCTAAACACCTTTTTATTTTGCAAGGCAAGGTGAAATCAGCATCTAAAGTGGCGCTCCAAGTCCTTGTTTATGACATAGAATGGGACGAGGTGAATACGCCCGTGTAATGGATAAAATGGTAACATTAAACATTAAACATTTGCATTTAATAGCATCATACTTTCGTTTATATTGGTTTATCTTACAAGTGTATGTATTTGATGTTTATAAGATCGAGAATAAAGAAATTGAACAAGATGAAGAACCACCGCGTGGTAATGCGTGGTTGAAAGGAAGGGTGAATAAAGACGGAGAATTTCACGATGATGATATCGGAACAGTTGGACAAAAAATTGTAAGTTTGACTCATTTTATGATTATGTTTATTGTTAGTTATAAGTTAATAATGATAGTGTATTAGTTAAAACTGATAGTGTATTAGTTAAAACTTATAAATTAATACCTAGTTATAAGTTAATATTGTTATTTATAATTTAATACTGGTAGAATTATATAACCTATTTCCATATTGTGCAGTAAAGAGACGGAGGAGAAGATCAAACAAGGAACCTTGAAGCTTGATCATGGCACTGATGCCATGAAATTTGTATTAGGTAAGGAAAAGGGAGGATATGCGAGAGGAGTGGGAGGTGGAGTAACCTACAAGAGGTATTTTGATCTCGAATCGCACAAGCATCGATGAAAGAGTGGTGTCACTTCAAAGTGAACTTGATAATGAGAGGCGCCAACATCAAGAAAAAGAGGCGAATACGATTTGATAAAACTATTGGTCACAGGGGCAGATAGTAACCTGCAACTCCATTGTCACAAACGGAAGTAAGACATAAGAAAGTAACATTCCATCTTTTTTTTACCCTTTTAAATACTACTGCAGTCTTCTTAAGCAATTTACATTTCGGTGTCTCCAGGGAACATTAATCTTATAAATAGCAAGGTTGATGAGGATGCCGGAACACGTGTTGCGGACGTGAGAAAGTTTGCGAGCATTGAAGTCTAATGGACTTGCAACTTTGGAAAAGGAAATTCAAATAAGTGTAAGTAATAAATCATCACCCCTGTATTTTTGAATTCTACATACATGTATTATTTACCGTGTATTATATATATAGGAAACTGTTAAATTTTTCGCATCTAAGAAATCGACTAGATCAAAACGAAGGATTCTTTCACAACTTTCCAATCACAAGAAAATGAGTCTCCATTAACAGTACTACCACAAGTATGTATTCAAACATTTTCATATGTTCTTTAGTTTAATTAATTACTAATACATATATACATGCAACACATTATCTTTTTAGGTAATTAAGTGACTCGTGGCACTTAAAGAAATCATCTATTATTGCAGAGGGTACCGTGTGTACAAACTGATGGAAAACAAATGCTTCATAACAAACCACTCCCAAAGGATTGCTGTAGAGTGTCTATTGAAAAATCTTTAGTGGATGCAGCGTGCATACCGGATGTAGGAAGTAACGTTTCAAAAACGTTAGGATGAGGGTGGTTTTATGCATGGCCAAAGGATCAAGTGGTTTTCGATGAAAGGTACATAGATGCATGTGTTTTATAAACCTACATATATCATTCTTCATATTTAATTCAGTGTTTGATACACCGGCTTTTGTTTCCTACAGGTAACACCACCAAGTACCATAAAACATATTGGTGAGAACAGAACCTACTAAGTTACAAAACGAAGCCACGTCTCTAGTCATGCCATGCAAAAGGAAGCTAAGAAGATCAAGAGTCGGAAGTCGTTAAATTATTGAGAATTTTATTATGTACGACATTACAATTTTATATACATTCCAATTTTATTGTATTTGAATATATTTTGAATATATTTTATATATTAGAATTTGTTTTGATATATATTGATTTCTTATATGTGACTAAAAGATTCATATAGTCACAATTATTAACACTTTTTGGTCACAGTTTGCTTAATTCGATGTGAGACTAAATGTTAGAAAAGGCCATACAAACATAAAATTCATGTGGCCATTGGATGATCAATAGTCACACAAAACACCCATTTCTTCACTTAAAACACCATATGGTCACACTTATTAACACTTTTGGCCACTTTTTGCTTAATTTGTATGTGACTAAATACCCAAAAAAAACATGCTTTGTGTGACTAAATGTTAGAAAATGCCACACAAACATAAAATTAATGTGGCTATTGATTATCAATAGTCACACAAAACACATATTTCATCACTTAAAACACCATATGGTCACACTTATTAACACTTTTGGCCACTTTATGCTTAATTTGTATGTGACTAAATACCCAAAACAAACATGCTTTGTGTGACTAAATTTTAGAAAAGGCCACACAAACATAAAATTCATGTGGCCATTGGATGATCAATAGTCACACAGAACACACATTTCTGCACTTGAAACACCATATGGTCACACTTATTAACACTTTTGGCCACTTTATACATAATTGTATGTGACTAAATACCCAAAACAAACATGCTTTGTGTGACTAAATGTTAGAAAAGGCCACACAAACATAAAATTCATGTGGCCATTGGATGATCAATAGTCACACAAAACACACATTTCTTCACTTGAAACACTATATGGTCACACTTATTAACACTTTTGGCCACTTTACGATTAATTGTATGTGACTAAATACCCAAAAGAAACATGCTTTGTATGACTAAATGTTAGAAAAGGCCACACAAACATAAAATTCAAGTGGCCATTGGATGATCAATAGTCACACAAAACACACATTTCTTCACTTAAAACACCATATGGTCACACTTATTAACACTTTTAGCCACTTTCTGGTTAATTGCATGTGACTAAATACCCAAAACAAACATGCTTTGTGTGACTAAATGTTAGAAAAGGCCACACAAACATAAAATTCATTTGGCCATTGGAGGAGCAATAGTCACACAAAACACACATTTCTTCACTTAAAACACCATATGGTCACACTTATTAACACTTTTGGCCACTTTATGATTAATTGGATGTGACTAAATACCCAAAAGAAACGGCTTTTGTGTGACTAAATGTTAAAAAAGGCCACACAAATATAAAATTCAAGTGGCCATTGGATGATCAATAGTCACACAAAAAACACATTTCTTCACTTAAAACACCATATGGTCACACTTATTAACACTTTTAGCCACTTTATGGTTAATTGTATGTGACTAAATACCCAAACAAACATGCTTTGTGTGACTAAATGTTAGAAAAGGCCACAAACATAAAATTCATGTGGCCATTGGATGATCAATAGTCACACAAAAGACACCTTTCTTCACTTGAAACACCATATGGTCACACTTATTAACACTTTTAGCCACTTTATAATTAATTGTATGTGACTAAATACCCAAAACAAACATGCTATGTGTGACAAAATGTTAGAAAAGGCCACACAAACATAAAATTCAAGTGGCCATTGGATGATCAATAGTCACACAAAAGACATATTTCTTCACCTTAAACAACATATGGTCACACTTATTAACACTTTTTGCCACTTTATGCTTAATTGTATGTGACTAAATACCCAAAACAAACATGCTTTGTGTGACTATACAGTGTTTATGGTCACTAATACGGATTAATCCAACAAAATTTGTACCTAATTAGTCACACATGTTACATTTTTGGTTACGCTTTTGCAATAGAGACTAAAAAAAAGTCAAACACGTGACCATAGGGTACCTATGGTCGCGACAATCCTTTTAGTCAAAAAACATGTGTTACTATATGTATATCGTCACACATATTCGGTGTGGCCAAATCCACTTTTTGTTCTAGTGTAAACCAATCAATAAGCTATCAAATTGACTCGACTCGGACCCAAGACCCAAGTGGGTCTCGTACGCCACTCAAGAGCCAAGTACGAGCCCTATGTGGTTCGTACGTCCCATATTGCTCAACCAAACACAACCAAATCCAATCCACCACACTCAAATCCAACCATTTAAGCTCCAAACACTATCTAAACACAAAACCCATCAACTATCATTAACCAAGAACATGCAACTAAACCCTAAAATGAAAAACCCATCAAATTAATGCACTACACATGTACCAAACACTAATTACTTGTTTATTTCATCACTAATTAGCTTTAATTTCATTCCACCCAAAGCCCAAAATAATAATTAGGTCGAAAACCTAATTACCCATTTCCGCTTTTTATTGTTCAAACAAGCTCAAAACATGTTCCCTTTACCTTATCTAATCACCAATTGCAAAAGCCCTTTGAAATATTTAGAAACCCTAAAATAACGAATCTTAATTCTTAAATTTGAAGGTGTTAATGAAGTCCAAATTGAGTGTATGATATATGGTTGGAAAGAGGAGAAAGAGATCTTGCTTTTGGTGGTGGAGGTGAGGTGTGACACGGGCCGGGCTGGGTGGTGGCAGAATATGGCCGGCGGCGGTGGAGTGGTGGTTTAGGGTTTTTAGAGTGAGAAACTAGAGAGAGAAATAGTGTTGTGTGTTTTTTCTAGTGAGAGAAATGAAAAGGGAAGTGAGGCTTGGGTTTGGTATATATACTCATGAACTAGGGACCTCAAAATAGTTAATTGGGAGGGGCCGCCACAATTAAAAAGGGAGGGGAGGGTTGAAACTTTTCGTATCTATCTCGTTTACCCATTCCCGAGCTCACATATCGTCCCCCGAGTGTCCCACTACATTTATTTAACTTCCCAAAATCGTTACTCACATTTTTCCACAAGTTTTGACTATTTATTTGTCAATTTTCGAGTTACGGTCTAAAAGTTACATATAACTCTTGTTTTATTTTCTAGTGCCGATCGAATAGTGCCTATCAAATAGAGTTAAAACGCATACGATAACTCATTTAATAATGAAATAAACAGTAAAAACCAATCGACGATATAAAATCAAGTCACGGTTTATAAAATAGTGTTAAAGGCAAAACTCAGTTTAATTTAACGTAATGCGGTTACCTAAAATAGACTCCCTAAATTTGACAGTTGTCACATAAGCCTAAAGGTTACGCGTAAGATATAGTTTACGCATAAGCTTTATCCTACGCCTAAGCAAATCTTACGCCTAAGGAATCCTACGCACAAGCATTTCTACGCATAAGCATCAAATCCTACGCCTAAGAACAAGTTTACGAGTAAGATTTTGAGCAAAACTTCAAACGGCCATAACTTTTGAACCGTAACTCCGTTTTCAGCGTTCTACCCATCAAAACGACCGTGAGAACGAGGAGAATGACACGCCGAATGAACTAAACGAAAAGAAGTTATTGAGGTTTTTAATTTTTCAGACCCAATTTTCACTACAACAACCGAGCTTAATCTTCATCAAACACAACTCCTTTATCGTTGAATCGATCCTATATCAACTTTATATCAGTAATACCTTCATCAATGGCAACTCAACAAGACATTCATGCAAAGGTGCCAAAACCCCGCCTGTTGGAAAAGGTGGTTATCTTCAATGGACAAGTCGTATGCTCCGCTACATCAAGACCAAACCTAATGGAAAACTAATGATTCAATCCATTACGAATGGACCCTTCAAGCCTCAACAAGTCCAAGACCCTGGAAATGCTGATGCAACACCTCACGTCCCACCATCATTTCATACTCAATATAAATCAGAATACACTGAAGAGGATAAGAAGCAAGTCGAAGCAGATGACATGGCAATTCATATTGTCCAACTGGGTTTACCAAGAGACATCTTTGTTGTAGAGAGTTGTGAAGAACTTTGATATGTGGGAACGTGTTAGACGGCTTTGTCATGGAACAAATTGGTCAACAAGATACTTAAGAACAAGTGCTAACAAAGATGGGAGAAGTTTACATCTACTCAGGAGAACCCATTGAATCCTACTATGGAAGGTTTTTGCACTTTAATGAATGAGCTTATCAGAAATAAGTTGGAACCCAGAACTATCGTGAGTAACATCAAATTCCTGAACAATCTTCTAGAAGAATGGGGACGATATGTCACTATTGTCAACCAAACAAAAGACTTACATCAGCTGAAGTTTGATCAACTCAATGATTTTCTGAAACAAAACCAAACTGAAGTGAATGAAGTCAGGAAAGAAAGATTGGCAAAGAATCATGATCCATAGGCACTAATTGCAAAGACTCAAACTACAGTGAATACAAAACAACAAGCTTCATCATCTTCCACTAACAACAACTTGCAGCAATACATTCCACAACCACAAGTTGTTTTCCCGCAACAACAATTCTATCCACCAGAACAACAAGTCATTCAACAACAACAATATCCACAATACCAGGAACAAGGAATCACTGATCCTGAAACTGAATAAGAAGAGGCTTTGTCACATGCATTTGCATTCTTGGTAAAGCATTCGAAGTCGCTATTCCACACCAACTAACAATAACCAAAGGACTTCATCAAACACTCGCAACAGGCAAATTGCACTGCCGGGTTTGAATATGGGTAATAAAGGACAAATGGTTGGATTTATTAGGAATCAACATGGATATGCTACTGGATTTCACATAGGTAATCGCGGTTCCGTGACGTGGTAATTGGGTCGAATAATGTCAGAGAGATAGTGGGTAATCGAGTGGGAATGTTTCAGCCCAGTCGTTGGGAATTATGGAAATGTAATCGGGTAATCGTTAAGTGTTACAACTGTCAGGAATGGGTCACATGGCAAGGAATTGTCCTACTAAGCCAAAAGAAGAATGTCGCATATCTTCGAAAGCTATCGCTAGTTAACAAAGGCAAAATCGGAATATAGTTAAGTGCTGAACATGACTTTTTCGCTATTATGGATGATTTAGAAGACCCAGAGGAAATCAATGCGAATTGCATCTTCATGGCAAATCTTCAAGAGACTAAGTACGAAACCGACCGACGCGACTCCTCATGTCTATGACGCCAATGCAGATCTCGGTACCAATCATTGATCCATGCTATAACAATGTAATATTTGATGTGTTTACTCATGACGAACAGCATTCTATGACACCAGCACCTACTTATGATACATACCTTGACAATCCGAGTTGAAGCAATACTAAATCTGAAACTCCAGATGTGGATCCTAGTGGAGGCTGATTTCGTTTGTTTGTGAGTGGTGAAAAACACAATATCAATATATCAAATTAATCGTAAAACACGACAAATTAACCTTTTAGGAAAAGGGTTAACGTGTCAAATCTCACGAATGTGATAATAGTGATACCGGAAAAGAGATTTCCCGGGTCATGTCCCAACGAGGTGTGAAATTGATGGTTTCGTTGAGTTTTGTGATTATAGACTTGAATTGGTTTAACAAATTTAGATTTTGATTTCGTTATTCTACAAATTAAAGAACGGGAATGAAAATAAAGCATGTAAAACAAAGTGAACACTAAATAAACTACTACTAAGCCTAAGTAAGAATAAAACAAAGCCAAACTAAGTCCTAGGGTGCAAAAACTAAAAAAAAAAAAAAAAAAAAAAAAAAAAAAAAAACGTAAAAACCGGCAACCACCCGAGCCAAAAACGTAAAACTTTTGCAATTTAAGGGCTACGGGTGCGAAAACAATTTTCCTACGTTCTATTTGACTAAAAATAATTTTAGAAAGAAGCCGGGAATTTTTTCAACATTTAAAATAATTACTACGAATTAAAAACTATTTAACACTAATTAATTGATTGAAAATACTAAACTATTTTGGAAAATTCTGAAAAATTCACAAAAAGTTCTTGCAATATTACTGATTCCAAGAAAAAAATTGAAAACAGTGGGTTGTTAAGTAAATAAGCTACTAAATAAGCTAAGGATTACTTAAAACTAAAACTGCCTTGTGTAGTTAAGTATTTGATTATGTAAAGGATTACCAGTCAAAGACCCAAGGGCAAATGGCATGGTGTGTTGGTGTTGAGCGATGAGACCCAGGTTCGAACCTGGCTCCTCCCTTTTTGAGATTTTTTTTTTGATCTTTTCTTTTGAAAATGAAAGATGCAAACAAAATAAGCATTTTTGAAAAACTCTACTTGTGAAAAACCTTGAATAGGCAGTTAACAGCTTGCCTCTTCACTGATTTGAGAAAAAATTCTAAACAAACACCTCTTTTCAGTTTACTTAAGCAAAAATGAACTATGACAAGCTGTCAAAAATAAGAATTAAGCTAACATGTAAACTAAGTATCTAAAGTAGGCCAAAGGGACAGCTAGAAAAAGCTATAATACTGGGAATAATCAATTTAATTAAGCTATACTAATGGAAGGGATAAATGAACTCAGTTAGCTAACTAGGGAATTCCTAAGGCAAAATGGAAGATGAGCACTTGAAATCTGTTATAAAGCTCCTAATAAGCTGAAATGAGGATCTAATTTGTCCTACCAAACTAAAGGGAACCTAAGAGATGAACATAAGCTCAAGTTAAACAATAAGAAAAAAATGAGAGGAAAAGTGTTAATTGGGGTCTGCTCTACAGCAGCTTCAAGGCACTCAAGGTACACTGAAATTAAGCACTAGGGGAATCCTAAGTAGCTAAAATAAACTATACTAAGCTAACTAAGTAGAACTAATAAGAAAACAATAAAACTAGGTAAGCTAAAATAGAGGAAAAAAAATGGTGACATGTTGTTGCGGTGTCGAAACAATGAATGTGGCTTTTTGAGCTTATTTAAAAGATGAGATGTGGCTGCCAAGGTGAGGACAAGCTACAAAAATGAACATTAGCACAGAGGAGATTCTAAAAAGCCTGATTTGAGGGAGCAATGGACATCACAACAGCTTAAGAATAAGCTGATATCAACTTATCTTGGGCTGATACAGAACAAGTGTAGAAAAACAGTAAAAGGCCACTTCAACTTCTAATTTAGACCAAGATAAAGTGAATCAAGAACTAAACAACATTGACCACAACTGAGTTGAGATAGTACTGAATAAAGAAAAACTAAAGATGTGAGATTTGATCAACAAATTAGTTACATGATTTGATCAACAAATTACTTTTTTTTTTGTGTAACCTTAATACTCAAAGAACTATGTCAGATAAAATTTTAAACTAGAAAATTGATTTGGTAGCTAGAATTGAATATGGCTTTAAAAGTCAAACTGGGTAAAAATGGGTTTTGACCAGTTTAACCATGTAAACCAAACACCCCTTTTTAGTAAAGATTGCTTGAAAACTTATAAAACCAACTGAACTAGGTGTTTCACTTCAGCAAAGCTAGTCTATGAATTCAAAAAGATGCAACTTGACAATAAGAATTAACAAAATAAACTATTGAAACGGAATGGTAGAAAAAACTTTTCATTCATACTAAAACACTACAACTTGGAATTTAAAAAGACAACAAGTGAATTTTTGACTAAAAACTAGGGGTGCCTTATACTTGGCTGCATGATAAGCTATTTATACTAGAGGCTTCAAGCCTTCAACTCCGCTTCAATGTTGTTTTGTGAGGAGAAAGTGAGCTTAGTGGAATCTTTGTGCTTCTTTGAACACCATCCTGTCCATTGAAATACTTTGGAGAAGCAGTCATGTGATCAAAACCATTGATGTCTTGAGCTCTAATAGAATCATGGGGGATTGCCAAGTTGGCTTGACCACATGTGAAGCTTGGTTGACTCCTATTGCAGCTTCCAATGGTGAGAGTGACGGGGGAGAAGTGTAGTGGGGAGTGACTGTGCATTGAGTTGGAGTTTTGGCGGGCTTTTGATTTTGGTGGGATTAGGTTTGTGTTTTTCTGGTTTTCGGTAGAGAGATGAAGAAAGAAGATGGTCAGAAAAGGGGGTTAGGAGAGGGTAAGGTTAAGAAAGGGAAAGGTTTAAAAGATTGGTTTATTTTTAGAAGAGAAAAAAAATGTTTTAAGTTAAATGTTTTTTTTTTATTTATTTTTTTTTTCAAAACAAAAATTGGTTTTACGAAAAATAGTATATTTACAAAATGGGTTTTAAAATGAAAACATGATTTTGGATTAAAAAGTGTTTTAGGAATTTTTGGAATCGGGAAAGGGTAAAATGAGATTTTGGTTTCGGGTTAGGTTTTTGGTTGTTTTTCCCCCTGATCACTCTCAAAACGTGTCTCGGGCTTTTGAAATGTAGAAAACTGCTTCCCGGCTACGTCTTGAGTGCACTTTTTCCCAGCTTGATTTATCCCTATTTCGCTCTGTTTTCAATCCTTTTGTACCTCAAAGACATAAAACACACTCCGAGGATATTTTTAACATATTTTGATCGATATTTGGGTGTTAGTCATTTTGGGGTCTTATGCGGGTAAAAACGATGAGTGAATAAGCCCTCATCAAATCCCCCCACACTAGGCAATTGCTAGTCCGTAGCAATCAATCATGTGAAGTAATGAAAGACTCAAGAGTACCAAGACTACCTCGTTTCGACTTTTTATTTATGCGAGAAACTTAAACTGAAACGTAAACAACCTGATTGATTATCAAAAAATAAGCGGTATCATGGAACGAGATTCACACAAAATGGGTGTTCTGGGGAATTCTAATCGTCATCCTCTTTTTTATACTCCCAAACTAAGTCTAGACTTATTGTGCAAATGTTTTTGTAAAATGCTAACACTACTTATACAAATAATCTATGTAAGTCAAGACTTAACTTTTTACACTCGCAAATTATACAATGTAAGTTCGTGTGCTCATTTTCAAAAGTTTGAGCATTGAAAACGACATTGTTATGGTTGTTATCCACTTAACTAAAATCTTAACTTCCCGGAAACTACGAAAGTGTATGGATCGAAAGGGCCTCTTCCATGTAGCGGCTTTTCTCTCGGCACATCCCAAACCGTTGGTTTAGGTGACCGCTTTTGACACCTCACGGAGAATAGTACCGGAATTAGTGGGAATTCTATTCCAAAGATTTACGAAGCTACCGTTAAGTTAAAACTAAACCTAAATGGACAACAACCGACGATAATTTAGAAATTTGATATTCAAAGGTGAGATCACTCCATGTAGCGACTTTCTTCTCAGCTTCTCCATTTAAGGAGGCTAGGTTTTCACCCTTGAGAATAGTATCGGAGCTTTCGGGGTCTTTGACTTCAAGAATTTCCAAATCACCGTCAAGCTTTTAGACAACTTTGACGAATCCTAGTTCAACTTTCGATTTAAATTTAAGAAAAACCAAGTTTCGCACATTTATTCATAAGCAACATAGTACTTTTATTCGAGGAACTCATATTTTTTCATATTTTCATTTTTCAATTTTTTTTTTCATTTTTTCTCTATTTTTTTTTTTCACTTGTAATTACTTTTGCATCATTCAAGCAATATTACTCACTTTCATTTTGCAATTTTGTTCACATTTTAAGAAAGTATGCTTTTCCAAAAATTTAAATAAAAAGTTAAACTTGAACTCTAAATGAATTTTGCTTAAAAACTTTTTGTTGTAACAAGACGATTTGAATGTTCAAAAGTTTGACTATGAGCACGTATTTTAGGTCCAATTAGTTAGCTTCTGGGAGAAAAATCCATAGATTACTTATATAAGCTCTAAAGAGAACCAACTACTCCACGTTTAGCATTTTCATTTGCACAACTCGTAAAAACTTAGCCTAATTGTTAAGAGAGCAGCTAGATCAACACTCTAGCAGAGTCGGGATTTCCTTTGTTCTAACCAAATCAAGACTAAACTACCATTAACACCGAAGCATTAACACTTTATTTTCGTGCAAAAAATTTAAATTTGGGTCAAAACAAGGGTACTAGGGACTAAAGGGTACAAATGTGACAAAATTCGACAGAATTCCCCCCACACTTAGAATTGAATATTGCCCTCAATATTCAAAGTCCCGGCCGAAGCCGATACTATTGAACGGAAAAAGGTAATACCACTAACCAAGTTTGTGGACAAAATCTGTTATTTTAACATAAGAAAGATTTTTGAAAACATATCCCCAGATAAACGTTAGTAAAAATGATCGGATATTGGGCGGCTGGATTGAAAACAGGCGCATCAATCATCACGATCAAAGGGATACCTGAAAACTAGAGCAAACACACAAGAAGCAAACACTGTGGAGGTTTCCCCCCACACTTAGTTGTTAGAAAGTAGAAAGAAGTCAGAAACATGGGTGGACACCCATGTAATGCTACTGTTTTTGTTAACCGAGTCGCTAGCTTGACTCGACCCCAAATTCTTTGGTTCATGGGGAAGCAAGTGGAAGAGAAAATCTCCATCGGACTTTCATTCAAATAGTTTGGATAAACATTGAATGTGTTAAAAGTTCAACTCCGATGAGATGCATCCGGCTCAAGAGAATGAGAAATGCTGGGGTCAAAGATGGTATCTTCACTCCCGTAGGAGTTAAGATATGGAGAAGAAAAGGGATGAGAAAGCAAACTGTCAATTGCTTGACAACGGGTGGGATGAGTGGGCAAAAGATTAGATTGAGGAACATTGACGGAATGTTCAGAAATCTTATCCACCACAAGAGAAGTCACAACATCCGTGTTGGACTTAAGAAATATCCGAGAGGTAACTCACTTGAAAGGTAAAATACCGGGTTTGAAAACTTTGTCCTCGGTGAGGAATGAAACACAAGTATCAACCACGGTAAAATCCTCAAGGGTAGATGATTTACTCGTGGATGAAAGAAGGTGAGGAGCATTTTGCTCAAAAAGCTCATCCTCACTTCTTGGAGGAAGAGGATCGATGTGAGCAAGTTCACCGGCGAACTCCTCATGGAAAAGCCTACTCCTTTCGGAAGGAGGAAGCAGTTCAAATGTGGATGACTCATACTCAGGAAGAGAAAGATGAAAAGTGGGAATGCCACTACTCTCCTTTTCAGCATGATCGTCACCAAAGCGGAATACTTCAAATTCCGGAAGAGAATCAATGGAAAAAGCCTCAAGTTCAGGGAATGTTTCGGGATTTTCCAAGATAGAGTCACTATCCTTAATGGGGATAGGATCTGAAGCTGGTTTAGCACAAAATGATTTGATCTTAGAAACGAGGAGATTTACATTGAACAATTTTTCACGAAGTTCGTCCTCATTTCCGGATCATCGAATCTCTCACTTCCTTTAAGCTAACTAGCTCAGAAGGTAACTCCTCGACATAATCGATGTCTCCATAAGATAAAAAATGCCAAACGAAGTACAATCGTCGAATCGAGAACATCTCGACATGATCATTTGGAATGTCAAGAGGAGGAGAAGAATCATCACCAATAGGCTTATCAAACATATTACCGGAGATAACCTCGGACTCACTTGGGGTTGTGACAAGGTTCTCAACACAAGACGATTTCGTTTCTGGAATAGTGCTAAGATTTTCGTCCCCCATTAGAAGGTTATCCGAAGGTTCCATGGTAGATAGGCAAGATGAGGGCAGAGAATAGACATGTGAAGTACTTTGTGGGCTTGAGATATGCACCTTGTCCTTTATCATCTCCCAATCCTCGTCATCGAGACGGCAAGCCTCGTTAAATAGAGCACGCCTTTTAGCTTCTTCGGCGAGCAAAATTTCGTTGTGAGCTGCTTGTTCTTCAGCTATAAGTTCTCCGTACATTTTCCTGATGAGACTCTTCTTGGGCACGTTTATTAACCAATTCTTTGAAATCTTTTAATACATCTAGAAAATCTAGGAGAAGTTTTTGAGGAATTGGCAGGTTGTGTTTTGAATCATTTGCACTGTGGAGGTTGGTCATAAGAATAGTTACAAGGATCATGCTATAGACAAGATTTATCTTTGACAATGTTAAAATGGACCTCCACAGACCACAACAATACGATTGTTGTGACGGATTTGGTGAATTGTATGGATAATGGTCATAACCAAAGGTTTGATTGTTATATAGAACTTGACATTCAAAACCTTGGTGAGGACCTCCACAATGTTCACAAGAACATGTCTCCATCCTTGGTGTGGTGGTTGGTTAAGGAAATTGGTTGTTTCATTGTAGGATTTGGTCAGAGACAAACCCGCTGCATCACGCTACAATCGGGCAATTTCACCATTTTGAGGTCCCCACACCATTCGCAAACGAATTGGGAAGACGAACATCATTTAAGAATTATAACGAATAAGAGGTATAAAAGGAAAGAATCATGGTCGAGGATAAAGACGATTATTTTGGGGTTTTATGACAAGACGAAAACATGCACTTTCAAAAACAACACTTTCAATTAAAACAAGATGAGGCAAAACACGTGAACTTAAACCAATAATCACAGTATTCACGCAAGTGACACAAAGGCAGTTTTGAATCTTTGGTGGGGACTTATTATGATAACACTCAAATGGAAGTGTTAAATTGATTGTGTGTTCTATTTTATTTAAAACAACAAGAAAAAATCTTTTGTATTTTTTTTTTATCTTTACATATATACAAAGAAAAGAAAGTATTTTTGTATTTTTATATTTTTCAAAAACAATAACTTCACGGAAGGTTCTTCGTTATCATCGCAAAAATCACGATATTGCGCAACACACCGCAATGGGCCAAAATTTGATTTTCGTTTGTTTGTGAGTGGTGAAAAACACAATATCAATATATCAAATTAATCGTAAAACACGACAAATTAACCTTTTAGGAAAAGGGTTAACGTGTCAAATCTCACGAATGTGATAATAGTGATAACGGAAAAGTGATTTTCCGGGACGTGTCCCAACGAGGTGTGAAATTGATGGTTTTGTTGAGTTTTGTGATTATGGACTTGAATTGGTTTAACAAATTTAGATTTTGATTTCGTTATTCTACAAATTAAAGAACGGGAATGAAAATAAAGCATGTAAAACAAAGTGAACACTAAATAAACTACTACTAAGCCTAAGTAACAATAAAACAAAGCCAAACTAAGTCCTATGGTGAAAACTAAATAAAAAGTAAAAACGGCAACCACCCGAGCCAAAAACGTAAAACTTTTGCAATTTAAGGGCTACGGGTGCGAAAACAATTTTCCTACGTTCTATTTGACTAAAAATAATTTTAGAAAGAAGCCGAAAATTTTTTCGAATTTTAAAATAATTACTACGAATTAAAAACTATTTAACACTAATTAATTGATTAAAAATACAAAACTATTTTGGAAAATTCTGAAAAATTCACAAAATGTTCTTGCAATATTACTTATTCCAAGAAAAAATTGAAAACAGTGGGTTGTTAAGTAAATAAGCTTCTAAATAAGCTAAAGAGTACTTAAAACTAAAACTGCCTAGTGCAGTTAAGTATTTGATTATGTAAAGGATACCACCAAAGACCCAAGGGCAAATGGTATGGTGTGTTGGTGTTGAGCGAGAGACCCGTGTTCCAACTCGGCTCCTCCTTTTAGAGAATTATTTATTTATTTATTTTTTTTATCTTTTTTTTTAAATGAATGATGCAACAAAATAAGCATTTTTTGAAAAAACTTTACTTGTGAAAAACCTTGAATAGGCAGTTAACAGCTTGCCTCTTCACTGATTTGTGACAGAATTCTAAACAAACACCTCTTTTCAGTTTACTTAAGAAAAAATGAACTATGACAAGTTGTTAAAATAAGAATTAAGCTAACATGTAAACTAAGTATCTAAAGTAGGCCAAAGGTACAGCTAGAAAAAGCTATAATAGTGGGAATATGCAATTAAATTAAGCTATACTAATGGAAAGGATAAATGAACTCAATTAGCTAACTAGGGAATTCCTAAGGCTAAAGGGAAGATGAGCCTTTGAAATCTGTTATAAAGCTCTAAATAAGCTGAAATGAGGATCTAATTTGTCCTACCAAACAAAAGGGAACCTAAGTGTAGTATTCGACAACCTACAACCTGGTTACTAGCACGGATAACTTCGACCAAGAAGATGACAACCAGCAATTTACCGACATAAAAGATAAATAATATGCACAAGTAAGTTTCCCTAACCGTTTGTTTGATTAGTTATTGAAAGAATGCGTACATGACCCCTTCCCCCCTCACCACCTTCTTCTACAGATGAGGGAAATATCAACTGGTACAAAGGATGAGTACATAACCCTTCCCCCCTCACCTCCTTCTTATAGAGATGAGGGGGAAAGAAAAACCGACTCTAACACTGTACCTATATCGGCTGTGAGAAAAGAATAATACAGACGTGTTGGACATCTCGGCTTGAGATCCACACCGACCCAACGATGTGTACGCGTTACACGTTATTAACGCGGTACACGTTATTGAAGCATACGCGTTATTGATATTCTAGAACTAGTTGACTAAAAAAAGCTTCACGAATCTTGTAGACTCCCGTGAGCTAATATGAATACTAAATTACAACACTAAGAGATGAACATAAGCTCAAGTTAAACACTAAGAAAAAAATGAGAGGAAAAGTGCTAAATGGGGTCTGCTCTACAGCAGCTTCAAGGCACTCAAGGTATACTGAAATTAAGCACTAGGGGAATCCTAAGTAGCTAAAATAAACTATACTAAGCTAACTAAGTAGAACTAATAAGAAAACAATAAAACTAGGTAAGCTAAAATAGAAGAAAAAAACAATGGTGACCTGTTATTGTAGTGTCGAAAACAGCAGCTGAAGTGGCTTTTTTGAGCTTATTTAAAAGCTGAGATGTGGCTGCCAAGGTGATGACAAGCTACAAAAATGAACATTAGCACAGAGGAGATTCTAAAAAGCCTGATTTGAGGGAGCAATGGACATCACAACAGCTTAAGAATAAGCTAATATCAACTCATCTTGGGCTGATACAGAACAAGTACAGAAAAACAGTAAAAGGCCACTTCAACTTCTAATTTAGACCAAGATAAAGTGAACTAAGAACTAAACAACATTGACCACAACTGAGTTGAGATAGTACTGAATAAAGAAAAGCTAAAGATGTGAGATTTGATCAACAAATTAGTTACAAGATTTGATCAACAAATTACTTTTTTTTGTGTGTAACCTTAATACTCAAAGAACTATCTCAGATAAAATTTTAAATTAGAAAACTGATTTGGTAGCTAGAATTGAATCTAACTTTAAAAGTCAAAATGGGTTTTGACCAGTTTAACGATGTAAACCAAACACCCCTTTTTAGTAAAGATTGCTTGAAAACTTTATAAAACCAACTGAACTAGGTGTTTCACTTCAGCAAAGCTAGTCTATGAATTCAAAAAGATGCAACTTGACAATAAGAATTAACAAAATAAACTATTGAAACAGAATGGTAGAAAAAACTTTTCATTAATACTAAAACACTACAACTTGGAATTTAAAAAGACAACAACTGAATTTTTGACTAAAAATGGGTTTATACTTGGCTACATGATAAGCTATTTATACTAGAGTCTTCAAGCCTTCAACTGCTTCAAGGTGTGTTTGTTTTGTGAGGAGAAAGTGAGCTGAGTGGAATCTTTGTGCTTCTTTGAACACCATCCTGTCCATTGAAATACTTTTGGACAAGCATCATGTGATCAAAACCATTGATGTCTTGAGCTCCAATAGAATCATGGGGGATTGCCAAGGTGGCTTGACCACATGTGAAGCTTGGCGACTCTATTGCAGCTTCAATGGTGAGAGACGGGAGAAGTGGTATGGATGACGTGCATTGAGTTGGAGTTTTGGTGGGCTTTTGATTTGGGTGGGATTAGGTTTGTGTTTTACGGTTTTGGGTAGAGAGAGGAAGAAAGAAGATGGTCAGAAAAGGGGGTTAGGAGATGGAGGGTAAGGTTAAGAAAGGGAAAGGTTTAAAAGATTGGTTTATTTTTAGAAGAGAAAAAAAATGTGTTAAGTTAAATGTTTTTTTTTTTTTTTGATAACAAAAATTGGTTTTACGAAAAATAGTATTTTTACAAAATGGGTTTTAAAATGAAAACATGACTTTGGATTAAAAAGTGTTTTAGGAATTTTTGGTATCGGGAAAGGGTAAAATGAGTTTTTAGTTTCGGGTTAGGTTTTTGGTTGTTTTTCCCCCTGATCACTCTCAAAACGTGTCTCCGGGCTTCTGAAATGGCGCTTCGACTCGTCTTCGTGCACTTTTCGATTTATTTCGATTTATCCGTTTTAGCTCAGTTTTCAATCCTTTTGTACTGAAGACATAAACACCTCGAGGATATTTTAACATATTTTGATCGATTTGGGTTTTTAGTCATTTTGTGGTCTTATCGGGTAAAACGATGAGTGAATAAGCACTCATCGAGTACGTGTGGAAAAAATACTAAGGCGGCGAAAACGTGCTTATTTTGAAACATTAATCAATAAGCGTGGCATTGAAATCGAGAAAGTTAAAGCGGTCAATCGCGAAGTTAAGCGAATGCTAAATTTACCACTGAGCTTGAGAGTTACAAGGAAGAACTAAAAGCTTTGAATTTCACAAAAACAAAAAGTCAATTAGAAATTGGTTATCGAAATTGCGTTTTAAAGAACAAAATTGCATATCAAGTATAACACACTTGATGTGAATTTGAACTTGAAAATAAAATCTTTAAACAAGGAAGTTTCTGATCTAAATGACCAACTTTCTAAACAAAAAGTAATGTTTTCTGATCTTGAAAAAGAGAAGAAATATTTGATTACTGATTTTTCAAAACGAGACGATTCTCACCATGATGAAATTCTGGATAAAGATGAAAAAATCAAAAAATTGGAAAACTTGCTTGTTACAATGGGTCATTCAGCTAAATCAACCAATATGCTGATTAATCAAACTAAGAAAGAATGGAATGTGTTGAGAAATAGAAAACCTTTGCATGAACCCATAATTGTTCATGATTCTCTTGAAACGTTAGAACTGATAGAGGAGGGTAGATCAAAAATGAAACAAAATCATGCGGAAATCAAACCAATCAACTACAAAAAATGGAACAAAATTTCTGGAATTACTGATAAGGTTTTAAAAGGAACCTTTTTGAGGGGTCGTTTAAGCCCTTATTTGATCACTTTTGTATCCGTTATTGCTTAATATCCTTCCTTTTCACTTTTTAGGTCTCTTGAAGGCAAAATGTTGGAATGGCACTAATTTGGACGAAAAGGCGCGAATATACGAAGGAAATGGCCAAAGTCAAGAATCGAGACACTCAGGCTGCTGGAACTGAAGGTGACATCATCGCTATAGCTGACGCCGTGGGAGAACTTTGTGACGGCTCAAGTAGCCAAATTGCCTATTTACAAGTAGCGGCGTCCGGGCTTTAAAAGAGTAGGTGCCGCGCCTTTCGGGCGGCTAGATTTGATCCGGGGCGTCGAGATTGAAGGGGATGGCGTCACAACCATAAGGTGACGCCGTCACAAGCAATCAAGTCACAACATGCTTGTAGCGAAGTGTAATGCTGTTTTGGCCATAACTTTTGCATACGAACTTCGGTTTAGGTGATTCAAAAGCCCACGCAGAGCGAGAAAATATACAGTTTGGTGAAAAACGTTGTCACGACGCCGTCACTCTTTAGGTGTGACGTCGTCGCTCTTTGCCGACAGAAAATCTGCCTATAAATATAACATTATAACTTCACTTTTTGTAGGCTCTAAACCCTAACTCCGATTCTAGGGTTTAGATAGGTGTTTTTCCAGTAACTTTGAAGGTTTCAATCACTCCAAAAACATCTTATGATGGTTTGTTGATTATATCTTAATCCATATATTCAATTTATCATTGTGTCTACCCTATGTTTGATTGATTGTGTGTATGCTTGCATGTTCTCCATGTCCGGCTAATTTACTTGTTTGTTTGCTTAGGGAATATGAAACTTAATTATTGAATATTGATTGGTTGTTTCTTATCTTAGTTGATTAATGATCTAGTAATGTGATAGGTCATTCGTTGTGTACTTAATGCTTGATTCATCTTTGTGAACCTTAGAATATAATGACACGATTAGTTGTAGGCTAAACCATCCAAAGAGCTCCTTAGAGTAGGAGTTTATCATCCCTAGTAGGTTTGTAGACGAGACCCTTTGGTAAGTTCAAAGAGTTAGGGAGAAACGCATACCCTACAACCTTAGACACACAACACAACTAGGAATAAGGACGTGACAATTCAACCACCAATAGGAGATAATTAAGGAGTAGTAAAACCTAAGTAAACACATCTTTAAATAATACGAGCACACAACAATAGACATAGACTATCCTTAGCTTAGTTAATTAGATAAGTAGAGTACTCGGTAGAAATACTTGTTAGGATCGATTAACATATAGATTTATGTGGTTTGGAGGTCTAGGTTGGTGGAAGAAGATGAAGAACATCATCCTTTCTAGAGAGAGAAACTAGAGAGAGGGAGGAGAAGATAAGGATGACTTTATTGATAAGAACAAACAATACAAATGACCAAATGCTTCACCTCACCCCTCATGGAGAGTCATGAGGGGTATTTATAGGCTCTAAATTTGCCACATAAACGATACTAGTCCCTAAGGGCAAAGTATACTACGCATCTAGTCCAATTCACGTAAGTGACGTTATCTTTATAAAAAGCGAGGCTAACAATATCCATCCAAGATAGCGTCACACGTGAATGGTTACAATGAGACCTATAAATACAAAACAGAGTAAATTACAATAGTAAAGAACAATGTTGATTTTCTTGAAGTGCGAGTCTCTCGTAGTCTAGAATAATGAGGCAAACTTGAAGTTCTCCCTTCCCATGACTTCGCAAATGATCTTCTTGTAGCTCTGAACTTCAAACATGACTGGTCCTAGTTAGGTTATTACTCCCTCCTAACTATTGAGCCTTTTTTCTTTCTTTGCTCCCTCTTGAACCGACATCACTCTTCCAACACGTCTTTAATCTTCAGACACGCAGCGGAGAAAGTAAACTCTTGAAGCACAATGGTTGTCATTCTGGGAACATCATAACAACATAACTCACTTAGTATTGCATCCAAGTTGGTAAAAAAAACTAGGCGTACACCACACTACTTCTCCTTCTTCAGTCTTAAGCACAAATCCCTTCGTAATCCAATCACAGAAGATGAAATTCCAACTTCTCCCTCCTGATGGTTGCGAGCTATCGGAATCATCATAATGTTGCGTACATGCCTTATTACCTCAGATAATGCGTCTTCATCCACATCTAAAGAGACTAGGATAGCTGAAACCACCTCCCTTCATAAAAATGTGAATCCGAATGCATGTGTCTTACCTTCTACAGGACTAGAAAGCACCTCTAGGAGCAGCAGACTAAAGCCTAAGAGCAATACAAGGAATAATAGAGTCTCGCATGCCTCTAGGAGTAGTAGCTTGAATAAACAGAAGAAAGTAGAAGAACACCCTAGGAATTTACCGCTTTTGAATAAGAAAGACATTTCATCTGAATGTACTGAATCTGTGAAACTTGCTAAGTCTAATGAATGTGTTGAATCTCTTTGTTTAACTTGCAAGAAATCTTTAATTAATGATCAAGATGATTGTGTTTCTAAGAATGTAAATGATAAGCCTGCTAAGAAGAACGCTCCAAAAGATCTTTACGCTAAAAAAGTAGGAAGACTAGTTGCAAAACTTAGACTTTACACTACACCGACAGGAACCAAACGTTTACTTTAGGGATGACATTTGGAAACCCACAGGTAGAACTTTCACACTCGAGAATGGTACAATGAGTGATAAACCGACTTCCCTCAGAAAACCTCTTTGAGTGTGATTAGGATTTTACCTCTAACCCAAAGGAACCAAAATCAAAACGGTTTCCACAATATTCTTTTTTACTATTCTTGGCGTGTTATCGAAATTTGTCTTTGGATCGTCGACTCGGATTGCTCCAAGCACATGACCGGGAATCAAGGCTGTGATCAATTTCGTCAAATTCATGGGAACCGTACGTTTCGAAAATGATCATGTAGCAGCTATCATGGGTTATGGAGATCTACCTTTTGGAAATTATTTGATCACTCCGGTTTACTATGTTGAAGGGTTGGGACACAATTTGTTTCGGTCGAGGCGGGTTACTGTGATGCATTTAGAGGTTGCTTTTAGGAAAAATGCTTGCTTCATTAGAAACTTGGATGGCACTAATCTCTTAACTGGGAATCGTGATACAAACTTGTATGCTATCGACATCAACAAAATGGCCTCTTCATCACCAATATGTCTTATGACACGAGCATCTGGAACACGTCACGGTTGTGGCATTTAAGGTTATCTCATCTCAATTTTGACACCATCAACAAAATTGCCAAGGAAAACATCGTCAATGGACTTCCAAAGTTCAAATACACCAAGGATCACTTATGTCCATCATGCAAACAAGGAAAAAGAAAAAGAGCATCATATAAACCCAAATCCGTACCTAGTTCGGAAGCAAAGTTACATATGTTGCACATGGACTTATGTGGCCCAATGAGAGTTGAAAGCTTTAATGGGAAAAAGTATATTCTTGTTATCGTCGATGATTATTCGAGATATACATGGGTTAAGTTTCTAAGATCAAAAGATGAAGCACCGTGCATCATCATCACCTTTCTGAAGCGTATTCAAGTACTTCTTCAAACTCCAGTAAGGGTTGTAAGAACGGACAACGACACGAATTCACTAATCGAGTTAAGAGCTTATATTGAAGATGTTGGAATTACTCATCAAACATCAGTTGTTAGAACTCCACAGCAGAATGGGGTAGTTGAAAGAAGAAATAACTCTTGTGGAAGCCGCCGCGACAATGCTAATCTATTCTAGTGCACCGTATTTCTTTGGGCTGATGTTGTTGCTGCTTGCTTGTTTCACGAGAACCGATCCCTTATCCATACAGGATTCAATAAAACCCCATATGAACTTGTGAACAACAGAAAACCGGATATCTCATACTTTCACGTGTTTGGCGCTTTGTGCTATCCTACGAATGACAGAGAAGATCTTGGAAAACTGAAAGCAAAAGGTGATATTGGAATCTTCATTGGATATTCAGATAACTCGAGGGCATACAGGGTGTATAACAGGAGAAATAGGAGGATCATGGAGACGATGAATGTGAAGTTTGACGAACTGTCACAAATGGCTTCTAAGAGACTCGCTCTAGAACCCGCACTAAACCGAAAGACTTCTGAACACATCAGTTCAGGACTCGTACCTCAAAGAGCTCAATCAAATGCTTATGACAATCCTAAAGAACGAGAATGGGAGAATTTCTTCGAGTTAATGTTCGATGAATACTATGGTGGAACTTCGACAAATGCATCAAACCATCATTCCGCTGCACCCGCTCAAAATCATCCACCACCACCAACGGAAGATGCATCTACAACGGTCGAAACCAATGCACCAACTCCATCAACATCATCTACATTTACTCTCTAAGTTCTGCACCCGTTCTACCAAGCAGTTGATGAGCAACACAAAATCACGAAAATGATTCAACGTTAGATGACGACTTATTTGAAAACCCGTTTGCTACTGGATCATGAATCATCTTCATGCTTACAAGAACCATCTAACTCGCATACATTTAACCAACGGTATCCTTCTACTCTGAAGTGGACAAAAGACCACCCAATTGAACAAGTTATTGGTGAACCTTCAAGGCCAATTCAGACGAGCCGCCAACTTGCCACCGATTGCGACTTATGCATTTACCTTTGCTCAATTAGCAATATAGAGCCAAAGAACATTCGCGAGGCATTGGCAGAACCCGCATGGATAGAAGCGATGGAGAAGAACTTCTCCAATACCGTCTACATGACTCTTGGAAATGGTTCCAAGACCAATTGACATTCGAGTCATTGATCTCAAATGGCTATGGAAGAACAAAAGGGATGAAGAGATGACTGTAATTCGTAACAAAGCTCGTCTTGTGGCCAAAGGATACAGACAAGAGGAAGGGATAGACTTTGAAGAGTCATTCACGCTGGTAGCTAGACTAGAAGCAGGTCAGATATTCTTAGCCTATGCCGCTCACAAAAACATCACGGTTTATCATATGGACATTAAGACCGCGTTCTTGAATGGAACTCGAAAAGTAAGTGTACTTGAGTCAGCCAGAAGGCTTCATAGACATGGAACATCCAGACTACGTCTACAAACTCAAAAGGCAATCTATGGATTGAAACAAGCTCAGAGGCGTGGTATGACTAACTGTCCTCTTTCCTTATCCAAAACAATTTCACCAAAGGCACAGTTGATCCTACCTTGTTTACACAAAAATGCAAAACGACATTTTGATTGTTCAGATTTATGTGGGCGACATCATCTTTGGGTCCACTAATCCGAATCTTTCAAAACATTTTGAAAATCTCATGAAAAGCAAATTTGAAATGTCCATGATGGGGAACTAAAATTCTTTCTTGGTTTACAAATACATCAATCCCCTCGTGGAATTTTTATAAATCAAGCCGGCAAGTATACAACCGAGATTTTGAAAAATCATGGTATGGATAATTGTGACTCTGTCGGAACACCAATGGTAACTTCACCAAAATTTGGAGCCGATTTGTTTGGGAAACCTATTGATCCAAAGAAATATCGGAGCATGATTGGTTCTCTCATGTATCTTCTCGCTAGTCGACCGGATATTCATTTTGTTTGCTTATTAGCACGGTTCGTGCAAAGCCTACCGAACCGCACCTCAAAGAGGTTAAAAGGATCTTTCGGTACCTGAAGACATCCATTCACATGGGCCTTTGGTATCCGAAGGAATCCGGATTTGATCTAATTACTTTTTCGATGCACGGACCACCAGGTGATCTAGTTACAAAAAAAGTACATCGAGGAGCAAAATTTTGGGGTGAAAAGTTAGTAAGCGGTCTTCAAAGAAACAAGATTGCCTGCACTTTCAACCGAGTATGTGTCTCTATCTGCGTGTTGTGCTCAAGTTCTATGGATGAGAACACAACTCACAGTTATGGCTTTACTTCGATAAAATACCTATGTATTGTGACTCAAAAGTGCCATAGCCATATCATGCAATCTCGTCATCACTCAAAGACTAAGCATATCAGAGTCCGGTATCACTTCATCAAAGAGTACATCGAAAATGGTACTGTTGAATTATTTTTCGTGAAGACAGATTACCAACTCGCCGATATATTTACTAAAGCCCTTCCAAAAGAAAGGTTTGACGATTTAGTTCGACGAATTGGAATGCGAAGCCTAACCCCTGAGGAGTTAGAACGTCTTCTCGAATCTTCTTGAAAATGATTTTCCAAAAGCTTCGCTGTAAATATTTTTGAAAAACAAAATACAAAATTTGAAAACCAACAAAAGCAAAATATAAAAATATAAAACTTTCAAAAATACAAAAACAATAGAAAATCAAAAATACAAAAATATTCTTCTCACGACATGTCTCTCGTATAATCGATATTCTGTGCGTTTCTAGAAATGTCATTCAACAATGATACGGGTATGTACAGATTCTTGAGCGAGAGTTCTTTATTTGTTTTCTAAAACATGTCGTTTCTCAAAATTTCTTCAAATAATGGCTTTCAATATAATTCAGTGAAACCCGGACCAAAATGATGAATTTTGATTATTTTTCAAATCAAAACTCGTGCTTTTATAGAAAAATCGGTGTACGCCGAGTGCACTACATTTAAAAATGGTGAGAAATCATCATCATCTTGAGCACCTTCTCAAGATTGTTCAAAAAGATTTTTCAAAATCTTTCAAAATTTTTTGTGCTCAAGATAACTCCCTCTAAAACCCTTTAATTGAATATGCTTTACTAAAGGGGGAGTATAAAACAAGAATGTTCCAAATTCATGCTTATTGAATATGCTTTATTGAATATGCTTAAATCAAATCCGTTTGTCTCCCCAAAAGATTCTAAAATGTTGTTTAATCCGTTGATATCAAAAATATCACGATTATGCTGCTATTGAGGGGGAGGAGACGTGATTAAAATGTGATCAAAAAGTTTAATGATCGTGGTTTGAATCTCAAAATGAGCTCGACTCAGACGGAACCAATGAATTGACGGAAATCAAAGTCAGTAAATGTACCATCTCGAGAAACTTGTGATAGATATGCACCTTCATGGGTCAAACCTCCTTTTCAAGGAGTGTTTACAACTTCAAGTTAGTTATTAGAGCTAGTTGTCACCTAAAAACCGACAATGGAACTCTTTAACTTAGCAACATAACCGTGTCTCGTGGGAATTGTCTATCATGAGCGATCAATTCAAAAGTCGAACTCTACCCTCTATGCTGATTTAAAACTTATGAGCACATATGAAGGGGAGTGTTTGAAAATATAAAACTCATGAGTGTTCCAAACATGTTTTCTATCATAAACACTGCGTGAGATTTTCAAAGAAATTGGTTTTATGGCAACATGGGACAATCATGGAGTTATAAGGTGACTAAGTTTAGGAAATTCATCCTATGATCCGCCAGAGCCGGAGGGATCTACCCAAGGACAACACCCATAGAATAGTATTAGAAGTCCTTAGGAATGATTGAAAAATGAGTAATGTGAGAAAGGAGAAAGAAGGGTTGAAGAATTAAAAAGAAATGTAATGAAAAAGAAAGGGTGAAAAGAAATAGCCCTCCATATTCAACCTTAAGGCGTAAAACCGGTTCAATACATATGCTCTTGGTTGTCACTAGTTGACACTTGTATTGAAGACAAAGACGTCATGGACCCAAACGCACCACTAAACCTTCTAGCCACTCAATTCCTCTTAAAAGGATTTGTTTCATTCTCACCGGGAACCCTACATAATCTATCGACTTTCTCTTAGAGATTGTTGATATTGAAGAAGGAGACCCTCTCCCTTGTCTCCGCCAGGAAAACAAAATGCACTTATTGCGTCTAGAGCCACGAGATTCATCAAAAGATCTCATAGGAACACATGACATGACATCGCTTGTTGTTCATCAATAAGGACACAAGTGATATATTTTAGAGTCCTCACGCTGAGATCTTAGTCCGCCGTAACATTTATGAGAAGTTTCACATCGTGATCTTCGGTGATTGAATGGAAATTCCCGCCAGGTCAACATCAAGCAGCCCGACGGCAGGTCACTCGGTAATTCTTGTGGATTACGCTTTAGTGTGTCTCAAACGGTCTCAGTGCGTGAAGTGATGCTTCATTATTTCCGGCGACTCATCTGGTGTAGATATACTTCGGTATATCGTGTTATCCTTCTTCAAGGACTCCAATTCCAGAACGGCCTTTGTGAAATTAGAGACGTGTTTTCACACTATCTTTGTTAACACTCTCGAAATTGAACTTGTAAGTCTGGAACCCGCTTATCAACGACATATTCTTATGCAGTCGAATGATCGTTCCTGGAGGAGAGACCGCACCATCTTCTCATGTTCATACCAATAACACATGAAAGTTCTCAACAAAATCAAAGGATACTCAAAGTTAAAATTGATTCTTCGTCAATGTCAAAGAATCTGCAAAGTTCAAAGACTAGAGAACTTCATCACATCGGAACTTCAAAATCAAATAGAAGTGTGAACATGGTGGAGAGAGACGTGGAGACACCTAACCAACGAAGCTGACAACGGCAGACAACCATATTAATTGATCACAAAGCATGAAGGAACAAAGAATCAAGACTATTCAATATCTACACACAAAGTTCTAGCTCAAGAAAAGTAAAGACCTAATCAAGTGGAGCATCATTTGAATGACCACCCCTTAGGGGGAGATTGTTAGCCTTAATAGTTTTATTAGAAGTGATGGTCATTCACATTTAGGAACTTTATATCGTGTGTTAGATATCGTGATAGAATAGTCAACGGGCTCGTGGATTGGACTAAGCAAATGGCTAGGCGTTTTGATAAGCTCGCCTTGTATAAGTCCAAGCAACCCAATCCAATCCAAGTCCATATCCACGAGGCCCAAAGAAAGCCTTTTAGGGCATCATGTATTCCACCTATATAAACCCCTCAAAGTCTCATTTGAGGGGTGTGCTTGAAAGTGTGTGTGTGTGTGTGTGTATTTCTCTCTCAAGGAATATACAACTTATTTTGTTTATCATTATCCTCACATCATACACGATTCTTATATCATTCAAGTCACCAAACATCTTAATCTTTCCTTTCTTCTTAGGCATAACGTTTGTGTTTGTGTTGTTAGTGTTAACGTGGTATTTGTGTTGGGTTTGTGATAAGGTTGATAAATCTAAGGTCCTACAATACCAACCCCCAAATCCAAACCCCAAGATTCGTACCATTCCATTTCATAAAATATAAAAATACAAAAATAGTCATCCCTCACCTTTAGACTTAAATCGACATACACTTCAGCCTAACGACACTATTCCCCTAGAGAACGATATCAATACCCGTGGCTTACCCTAATACTACACTACAACGATTAGGTTCACTGCCTAGGGTGTTGAAAAACTTGCTCGACGAAAAGGAAGTTCCTTTGACCCCAACGACGCTTTTTCGTTATCAAGTTTTGGCGTGCTGGGAATAGTTATTGTTTCGGCTTGATTTATATCTCGTTTAGGTCTACTCACAAGATTCCTATCAAGTGAGATTTTTTCTTTTTATTAGCTTCCTTGTAGTCTATCCCCCTTCTTTGTGTGTTTGTGTTCAGAAACCCTTTTCATTTGTCGCCATGGCAAGTGAAATTGCATTTGCATCATTAACAAATGAGGAACAATTGAATTTGGATTGGTTTTGGTTTTAATTGTTCTAATGAATTTGTGAGTGAACTTAGAGATATCCAAAAGGAGATGGGTGTAAGGTTGGATGGATTTGATATATTCTGTACTTGTGTGGCTTCTATTCAACAATCGTGTCGGATCAACTCCTTTTAGTGACACCATCTGGAGAATTTTTCAAAAAAGCCTCCTATGCATAAACCATCAATTGAATGATCTTAGGCACCATGATCAAAAAGACCTAGTTTTAAGAACATGGAACCTAAACCCGAACAAGATTGTGAGATGGTTATAGTTAGGCTGCCTAGTTGCATGCGTGGGATAGATTTCAAAACATATGACACGCGTGAGGAATCCTTTAGGAAAATAGAACATAGTGATCAAGTTTTTGAGAATGATTCTTATGAATCGGACCAAGAATTTGAAATGGCTAAGGAAGGATTTGAGATGCTTAGGAGTGTATTTGGGTCAGATCATACTAAACATTTAGGATATCTAGATATAATGGAAAATGAGGTGGAAACTCCAAGCCCACAAGCCCTACCATCACTTGAGGAACACACACCTATAACTTACCTGGAAGAAGTAGAAGAGACTATAGGAACCCCGATTGATAGAGAACCTTTGGACCAAACGCCACTAGAGAATGTAGGTTTAGATGCTTGTTGTCATGACCTCTCTCTTAGTCCTAGGGAAGTTCCTAATTTTGATGAACCGGAGCCTCAACCAAAAACCTTACCCAATTTTCCGTCTTTAGATGTGAATGTTGGAATTGAATTAGGCCCCAATCCACCCATCAAAATAGATAGTCCGGGTAGTTGCTTGATAAAGGTGGTAGATTCTAGGCCATGTAGAGTAGAAGCTAATATAGGAGTAACCCATGACCTTACACACTTATATCACCCATTCATGGTTGATAACAAGAAACACTATAGGTTTAAACCGGGTTTATTAGGTCAAGATGGATCCTTAACTAAGAATCTTTTGAAGTTGATAGAAGATGATCCATTTTTAGGAGAGAGATTTGATTCACCCGCTACACCAATAGACTTAGGTAAGGTTATAATGAATAAAGCACACTCCTTTGAGCATATAAATCACCCATCACCCTCTCTCACGTGTAAAATTTCCACCCTAAGGGTGTGTATCGCTACTATCACCCGCACTTAAACTTAAGTGTAGGAAAACCTCCCCTTTATCCGTAAATAAGGGTAGAGTCAGGCTCGTGACTCGAACAAATACAAGCGCTTCTTGGGAGGCAACCCATGTGTATTTGTTTTTCATTTTCATTTGTGTGTCGTATATCTTTTATTAATTGTTTATTCTCATGTTTGAATTTGTAAAAATGCTTTATTTTGTCTTTAACCTCGTCTTAATTACCTATAAAGGTATTTTACATAAGGGATAAGTGTAGGGAGGATTACACACATTTTCAAAAGAAACGTGAACATGAGAATTACAATTATTTAAAAGATATATGTAACACCCCGACCCGACAAGGGTAAAGATATCACAATACGGTTTCATATCAGAACTTTAACTAATGTACAAAAGCGGAAGCCTATACAAAAACTTACAAAAGATAGTATAAATAACTTAATATTCAAATAAATCTAAGATCTCTATGGTCAAATCTTGCTCTCGTCTCTACTCTCAAACCGGTCGGCTATCCCATAAGCTCATCTTAAATGCTTTATACCGCAGCATGAAAAGAAAAGTGCGGCTGAGCTTACAAAGCCCAGGGAACGGATATAACGAAACAAAAGCTAAACAAAACAAATATACGAATAACGAAAATCAAAATAAAATAATGAGAGATCTTTAGGATTACGGAAGCACAAATATCAGAAATCAAACAACCATAACAGTTTAACATCACAGAGCACATCAATGACACAAACACGAACATATCAGAACAACCAAACACATTGCATACCAAAATAACAGATTACGTATAAGCCAAACGAAATGTCTAGAGACTAACTGAAAACACTTCTAAACAAATAAACATGGCATTCATACAAATCAATTAATCAACATTTAATACACTTAATGCAATATAGTAGCGTGAAATGGCGAGACAATATAGCTAAACCAGTTCTCATATCAAATCCTAACCTTAGCGAGAGTTTAACATGGCGGTCACATATGCGAATGTATAATTAACCTTCAAAATACTCGATTATACACTAGCACATTAATCTGCAGATCAACACATTCCGCGTAATGATAACAAATCATAATATCAGATATACGAATCATATTTTAACGTATTAATCCTGTCCTAGCATGGCAACTAATAATCACTTAAACAAATACGTCATAAGCACATTCTCTAACATATCATCTCAGAATACAAAATATAAACACTCGAAATACCGAATCATACGGAATACTTAACGACGTAGCAGATAAAGATTTAGTCAACTACCACGAGCCCAAAACATATCGAGATATAACATATCATAAGTAACCATTGTATTCGAGGGTGACCCGAATACCATATATAATAGGAGGGGAGACCTCAAGTAACCAATGGAGTAGCTAGCTCCCAGAATTTGTGAAGACGCAGCGTATTGCACCGACATCATTCACCGGAAAACATATCGATAACAGTATTGGATCTAGGATGCATCCATACGCCCCCAGCATGAGATAGTGGCCATATAATATATAGCGAGCTCATAAGCGAGATATGAAAGGGGCGTGTGAACATCACTCTCTCGCCCTAGAGTCATGTCGAGGTGCATCACCGACATGGACATGGAACCCCCATGACTAGTTATTATTTGGCTCGGGTGTCAAACTAAACTTAGGTCAAACAGGTTGTCATAAATGACACAGATCATAATTCATCATAAAGGTCACAAATAACTTATCAGATAGTTCATATCATAAGGTTCATATTCAGATATTCAGAAATCATAAATTCATGTCATAGTGGCATGTCATATATTCATAAGCGAAGTTCATATTCGGAAGTTCATAATCAACCATAGCAAAGTTGAACAGATGTGCATATCAAAATCTTCCTAACATAAGTTCACATCAGATATTGCATAGTTCACTAGAACATAAATTCAGATAAGTAACAGATCAAACATTCAAGAAAAAGGGTTCATAGCAATGGCATTGGGAATCCTAATAAGTGAAATAGAAAAGCGAACGAAAAGAACATCATAATGAACCTTTACTAAGAAGGTCAAAATATATGTACGATAACGTAAGTGTCTTAAAGTAAGACAGAATATCCGTACCTTAAAGCAAGTGAGAGAAAACAGCGAATGAACGAATCTGAAGATGTACGTCGCGTCTCCTTCAACGAATCTACACGGATTATGATTTATTTAATACTTATTAGTATAACGGATCAATCTCATTAATACTTTTAAAGTTGTCGATTATTCTCATTTTAGTGACCATTGAATTACAATGTTTTAGAGTCTTAATCATTAATTCTCCAACTTCCTATTTAGATTCTAGGGTTTCCCTACTCTTTAAATATTACTAAATACGCATTAAATTCACATATTACTTCTTTTAATGATTTCCCAATTTAACCTAGAACGTAAATGATAACAAACCGAAATTAACTTAACTCATGCGTGTCTCTACAAAATCAATTTACACTTGTAGAACCCATAATTACTCATAATTACAAATTACACCCTTGACACCTCTAAGTTCACAATCTCACCTTACTTTATCAGATTTTACACTTTTAACCCAAAGGTTTTAGAATTTACAAAACGTACCCTAATAATTTAAATACAACTCGAATAGCCCTTTAAATATCCAAAATTACATGTTTAACCCCCACACTTATTTTTATACGTTTAGTACAAGTATTTTACTTGTTCCCAAAAATAACCTTTAAGTTTCATAATTAACAAAACCAACCCAAAACTTTTATTTAGGACGAAAAAGACATAATTCAAGTACAAATCCTAAACCTAAGTTTAACCCATCATTAACTCATCATTACTACTTCATTAATTACCTTCAATGATTACAAGAAACCCTAGCTCATGCAAAACCCTAATCGGTCCTTTTAAAAACCTTCCTTTTTCCATGTTTAATCGAACCCTAAAACTCACAACAATTCATACAACCTTCGAATTCACAAATATGTATTTTATTCAGGTCTTATAACATGTAATAGCTTCTGGAAAAATCAATTCATGATCTCTAAAAATATTATACACCCATTCATTATTTTTATCACGATTTCTAGGGTTTTAGATTCCAATAATTTCATACGACTTATTAAACATACATGGCCAATTTTTATGTGTTCCATATGACTTATAGGACTGAAATAAACATTAGGAACTTACCCTTGATAAGCTTGAATCGTTAGAACAAAAGAAGCACAAAAACCTCACTTGTCGAAACCCTAATTGTTCCAAAAACTAACCACGACTAAAACAGCAACCTAGGAACTCGAACACTATTTTTCCCACCTTCTTTACCTTAAATCTTCTCCAAGAAAAATGGTCTCAAGCTCTGGAAACTGGAAATCGATTTGTTGAGGGTTTTGAAGTCGGTTTATGGTTAATCGGCAATAAGGGATTTTATGGGAACCGAATTTTGTATATATACTTGATTTACTATTTTTCTTGTGGGCTTCATAATGTATTGGACTTAAAATAAATGGTCTCTTAATAATATAAATTTATATTGGGCTTTTATTAATTAAATTCTTTTATTAAAACTATTAAATATATTCGGCTAAATATTTAAAATACATAATTGATTTTATAAAATTATCATCTATAAAAATTAACTTTACAAAGTCATTCAAAATTTATTTGGATCATATGTGATATTTCTTATAAGTTTTCTGAATTTACATAGCTCATTTGGTATTGTGTTTATTTAATTATTCTTGCTTTTGATCATAAGGGTATTTTGGTCTTTTTGTGAATTTTAGAATTTCAGGTATTACAATATACATGTGTGTTTGTTCGAGTCAAATGCTTGTATCGAGTCATAATGGATGTTATTGCAGGAAATTTTTCCATATTTTAAAGATGAAAATGTTCTAGAATTTTTTTTTCGAAAATCATGAGACCAGTTTGTCGAGGATAACTGACGTCGGTCATAAACGACGGCGTCGGGGAGCAGAAATAGCTTAACTTTTTTTTTTCTCGTTTTCTGTGCTACTTATAAAATTTTGGAATTTTCCTAGTCTTAATTTTCCAGAATTTCTGCAAACATCCATTCCACAAGCATTATATCTTATTTAAGTCTGGAATTACATCTTGTTGTGATTTTTCGTTGTTCGGTTTGATGCATTGGGTTGTTTGTTTTCTTCAAGTGTGCAGGTTTAATTTATCAAGAAGAAGATACATAAGGTTGGAAGGAGCTTTTCATGCATACATTCTTCTTGGAAAGGATTTAACCACTACTTCACACACGGATCCTACCGAGCTAATCAGGGGAGTATTAGTTTCTTTCATTTTAAATTACCTTCTATTATCATAACTTTGATACTTTCGGGGAACATTGGGGACAATGTTCAGTTTAAGTGTAGGGAGGGAAAATAAAGCGGGAACTTTGAAACTATGCTTATCCTTGAATACTTGCTTTGTCCAATTGTATTTGTGTAATAAACCATGAGAAAATGTCGGTTAGGGTTATTTTGGCACCAAATTTAAAATTTTTCATGACATATAGGAGTGGGCCATTAGTCTTAACAAAAGCATCTCACGGATAGGAAGTTGCATGACTAGCACAAAAAACCGTTTACCACCTAAATTCCACCCAAAATGTAAGGATCGCCCTTAGATTAGTAGGAATTAAAGCATTCATCTTCAATGCTTAGAGTGTGAACCGGTAGTATATTAGATTCTAGAACTTGTTTTGTGATGCATTCCGAGATGCATAGTGAGACTACACTTAGGTAGTTAGGAATAACTAAATGATAAGAGGCATTAGGATAACCCTTGTTTAACACCCGTAATATAATTACTTCTTCCACATCGGTTGAGTAATTCCCCCACCCTTTAGTTGTACTCATCTTTAGTACACGATAACCCTAGTTAACCCCTCAAAGCCTATCCTTTTCGCGGTTCTCGTGATGTTTCGGTTTTTCGAAATATCAATGAAGAGCATTGTTTACACCCCACCCCCAAATATACACCCAAATGGCCTTAGCCTACCCCTTATGCACTCACTTTTGGTGCAAATTTTTGTTATCACCCTAAACCCTTAGTTCAATTATCTAGTTGCTTGCATGAGTTGCTAAGTCGAGTCATATCCTTTGTATCTGATTTTGGGACGATTGAGATTCATGGGAAAAGTTAAAGTTTATGAAATGATGGAAGGGCGTTAAATTCAAATTCACTTTGTTTGCGTAATAATGTACCCCAAGTGTTTTGATCTTTTCAATTCGGGTCAAATTAGTGTTAGAGTAATAAAAACTCAAGTGTAGGTATGTGCCTATAAATCCCTACCATTTGATGTTGCCGTAGAGGATGGTAGAGTAAAAGTGTATGAACAAAAAAAAAAAAAACATACGGGCTACCATCCTACATCTATCTTTTAAATTTATGTTTGTTTATCTCCGTTACCTAGAGTTTTAGAGTGTCGAGTCTTGGCTTAGCAACGCCATTCTTCGTATGCATTTAACATAGAGATTTTTGACTTGCCACCACTAAATAGCCTATCCCACCAAACCCTTGTTTCCCTACCGTAAGCCTAACATTACAAACCTTTAAAAGACCTCTTTGATAGTCTTTCCTAGGTGCTTACGCCAAAGCGATGGAGGTTTGATCTATTCTCAAGCCTATGGTAATCTATGTACTAGGACCGGTTAATGAGTGTTTATCTTCCATTTCCTATTTGTTATATTTCATTTATATACACCGAGAGAGATGTGAGTATCCAAACACCCCATGTGAGGTGCTAGTATGTAATTTCCGTGCTTGTTATGACTTTCGTGGGGCTTATATGTGTTGTGGACCGTTTTGAATCAATGCTTCATGACCCCTAACTTATAGATTAATTGGCTAAAAGCACATTCGCTTGAGGACAAGCAAATACCAAGTGTAGGGATATTAGATAAGGTTTTAAAGGTACCTTTTGAGGGGTCGTTTAAGCCCTTATTTTGATCACTTTTTATCCGTTATTGCTTAATATCCTTTTTTCTTTTTAGGTCTCTTGAAGGCAAAATTCGGAATGGCACTTATTTGGACGAAAAGGCGAATATCTGAAGGAAATGGCCAAAGTCAAGAATCGAGACACTCGGTGCTTTGGCACTGAAGGTGACGGCGTCACTATTAACTGCGACGCCATCGAGAGAACTTTGTGGCGGCTCGGTAGCCAAATTGCCTATTCACAAGTGACGGCGTCAGGCTTTAAAAGAGTAGGTCGTCGCAACTCAGACGGCCTAGATTTGATCCAGACGGCGTCAGAGATTGAAGGGATGGCGTCACAACCATAAGGTGACGCCGTCACAAGCTGATCAAGTCACAACATGCGCGCGAAGTAGCTGGTACTGTTTTGGCCATAACTTTTGCATACGAACTCGGATTTAGGTGATTCAAAAGCCCACGCGACCAGAACGAGAAAATATACAGTTTGGTGAAAAAATTCATCGCGACGCCGTCACTCTTTAGGTGTGACACCGTCGCTCTTTGCCGACAGAAAATATGCCTATAAATATAACATTATAACTTCACTTTTTGTAGGCTCTAAACCCTAACTCCGATTCTAGGGTTTAGATAGGTGTTTTTCCAGTAACTTTGAAGGTTTCAATCACTCCAAAAACATCTTGTGATGGTTTGTTGATTATATCTTAATCCATGTATTCAATTTATCATTATGTCTATCCTATGTTTGATTGATTGTGTGTATGCTTGCATGTTCTCCATGTCCGGCTAATTTACTTGTGTGTTTGCTTAGGGAATATGAAACTTAATTATTGAATATTGATTGGTTGTTTCTTATCTTAGTTGATTAATGATCTAGTAATGCGATAGGTCATTCGTTGTGTACTTAATGCTTGATTCATCTTTGTGAACCTTAGAATATAATTACCTGAGTAGTTGTAGGCTAAACCATCCAAAGAGTGCCTTAGAGTAGGAGTTTATCATCCCTAGTGGGTTTTGTAGACGAGACCCTTTGGTAAGTTCAAAGAGTTAGGGAGAAACGCATACCCTACAACCTTAGACACACAACGCAACTAGGAATAAGGACGTGACAATTCAACCACCAATAGGAGATAATTAAGGAGTAGTAAAACCTAAGTAAACACATCTTTAAATAATACGAGCACACAACAATAGACATAGACTATCCTTAGCTTAGTTAATTAGATAAGTAGAGTACTCGGTAGAAATACCAACCCCCAAATCCAAACCCCGAGATTCGTACCATTCCATTTCATAAAATATAAAAATACAAAAATAGTCATCCCTCACCTTTAGACTTAAATCGACATACACTTCAGCCTAACAACACTATTCCCCTAGAGAATGATATCAATACTTGTGGCTTACCCTAATACTACAGTACAACGATTAGGTTCACTGCCTAGGGTGTTGAAAAACTTGCTCGACGAAAAGGAAGTTCCTTTGACCCCGAACGACGCATGTAGCGTTATCAATTACTTTTGTTACACAAAAAGAAAAGTCAAAGTTTTCCATCACACCAAGTGTTTCAAACAAAGTGTCAACACCAGTTTCAAAATCAGTTTCAAAACCAGTTGTTGTCTCAAAATCTCTTTCGAACATTGAACAAATGTCTTCAAACAATCCTTTTAACATAAGTGATGCTAGAAGTATTTTAGACAATGTGAAAACTAGAATTGCGGGACTTCAAGAGACTGTTAAAACTAAAACCCATATTACAACTAACATCTGGTTTTCTAGTTTTGATAATGAAAATAAAAAGTTTTTTGAAACTGAAATTGCCCCTCGGTGAATAACATCAACTCAAGGGTAATTCATTTTGAACAAGCATTTTGAAAGAAACAGCTGACTTTGTCAAGGACCATAAATCCCTGGTAAAGCAAGCTAATGAACGTGTTGAACACATCAAAGTTTTGGAAAATTTAAACGATTCTCTCTTTGAAGATGTTCTGACTACTGATATTATGTCCATTATTTTACAAACATATTCTGTTCAAGATCGTGAAAGACTCCAGTCTGCGACCTCCGAAATTGTTTCAAAATATGAAAAAGCTCTTGAAAAACTTGAAAAAGAAAATGTATCATATTTTAAACAACTTGATCGAAAACTTGAGGAATGCAAGTATGACAAACTGTCGTATGAGCGTGCCTACAATGACATGAAAGTGACAAATGATCTTTTTAGGGCTCAGCTGGAATGTCAAAAAGTAAAGGCAGTGGATAGTGAGATTACAAAACCATTTACTGAGGAGAAAGAAAATGTTCCCAAACCGGTTTTCAAACTAAAAATGTCGTTTCTCGCCTGCTCCTCCAAAAGTCAATGAGAAAAATGATTTATCAAAACCAGTCACTCCACCTGCCTTGCCTAAACAAAATGTTGAAAAAGGAAAAGCGGTTATCGAGACACCAAAAGTTTTAGCACCTGGCCTTTTTAAGATGAGTACCACTAATGCGTCTGTCTCCACATCTAAAACATATGGAACAAACGAGATAAGTTTAGAAAAGCACTCTAAAGAGACTAGGAAAGCTGAAACCACTTCTCTAGATAAAAATGTGGTTCCTAATGAGTGTGCCTTACCTTCTACAGGACTAGAAAGCACCTCTAGGAGCAGCAGACTAAAGCCTAAGAGCAATACAAGGAACAATAAAGTCTCGCATGCCTCTAAGAATAGTAGCTTGAATAAATAGAAGAAAGTAGAAGAACACCCTAGGAATTTACCGCTTTATAATAAGAAAGACATTTCATCTGAATGTAATTAACCTATGAAACTTGCTAAATCTAATGAATGTGTTGAATCTCTTTGTTTAACATGCAAGAAATCTTTAATTAATGTTCAAGATGATTGTGTTTCTAAGAATATGAATGATAAGCCTGTTAAGAAGAACGTTCCAAAAAGAACTTATGCTAAACGAATCGGAAGACTAATTTCAAGACTTAGGCTTTACACTACTGATAGGAAGCATAGTGTTTACTTTAGGGATGACATTTGGAAACCCACGGGTAGAATTTTCACACTCCAGAATGGCACAATGCGTGACAAACCAGAATACCCAATAGAAAACTTCTTTGAGTGTGATCAAGATTTTACCTCTAACCCAAAGGAACCAAAATCAACACGGTTTCCAAAATCTTCTTCTTCTGTAACACCCCCAAAAATGGTTTGCAGCGGAAGTAAATGTTATTGGGGTGCCACTCGATTGATATCACAACACAAAGTATAGAACAATCATAGTTCCTTACAAGATTTCATTTATTGAAATAAAACAGGGTTTACAACATTGTTTTTGTGCGGGAATATAAGCCCATAAAGAAATTTAAGTGGTCCCAATTGTATATCAGAGTCATCTATGACCATGCCATGCCAATGCCTAAGCGCCTCCAAAGTTAGCTATCGCCTTTTCATCCTGAAAATACATGCTAAAAGTCAACACAATGGTTGAGTGAATTCATAGGTTTAGTAATAAAGTAGTTGATCACAAGATTTTCAAGTTTAAAAGAAGCCATGGGCTACGTTGTTATACGCCCATAAAAGCAAGTTGATATTATTGCACTAAGCTCATGACACCAAACTAACTGCATACACCTAATTACTGGTGTAAGTAAATAAAATTGCCCCTATGAGATGTAATAGCCAATTACATAGAGATACCAAATATAGTGCCAGGTTATTTCCGATAACGAGTCGGGGTCGTCCAGTTCCCATAGTACTATCCACGATATTTGCGTTCACTCTCAAGTGATTAATGGTTCATGATGTAGGGACTTTTGGTCGGCAACTTAGGCAGAGTCATAATATCAAGAGTACAGCAAACAGTTTTCAAGAAATTGTGATCATAAAAGCAGTAGCAGCATGTATTCTCCCCCAAGGAGTTTATAAGACAGTTTAAAGAGTAAAAGTGGGGCTATGAACTCACCTTAGTAATACGGTCGGAAATGCACACCAATATCAAGTACGATATGACCACGGCTTCAACACGAAACCTAGATATAATATGGGAAGTCTTAGATAATATATTTCGTTTACGACCCTAAATGGTAATGTTTAGAAAATGGTTTAGAAGTGAGACACTTGTATCATTATAACTTGTGTGGTAATGCTTAAAGTTCAAAAATAAATGTTTTCAAATACTTTCTCATGTGTTTGTGTTACATAGCTTATGTGGACATTTCATGAGTTAATTTGATTATTGACGTATATAAGGATGTAGTTATGAAAATGTTGGTAAGTATTGGCTCATGGAATAATTGTGGAAAATGTATACTTTCGTATAAGAGTTGGCTCGAATATTAGCTCAAGTATTATCGTGGAGTAAATAAATACAAACCGTATTGTATTTATTAGATTCGTTAGATTTCGAGGTGTGAAAACATATTTACAATATATATTTATTGGAGTTGTGGTTAAATAATATATATATTTGGACAAATATAGTATTTATAGTTTACGGGGATGAAGTCGTTAAATGAAAATATGTATTAAACATGTTTATTTAACGAAATGCGTAAAACATATAAGTTTATAAAACTTATAAAAGTTTTAGGTTGAAATGTGTCAAGTATCAAACTTGAGGGGTTGATATCGTAAAGAATAATATGGGTTTCAAAACTTATAAAGGTTTTAAGTAAAGTGTTCAGTGGTCCTAGGTTGAGGGGCTGAAAACGTAAATATTTAGTATAAGTTGTAACACTTATAAAGGTGTTTAGTAATAGTGTAAAGTGGTTCGAATTCGAAGGGTCAAAACTGTCAAAACGTCAAAATTGTAAAAAGATAGCAAAAATTGCAAAACTGTCAACGCTGGGACTCGAACCCGTGACCACTCGCTCAAACAGCAACGTTGCTACCATTTGAGCTAAGGATGTTTTGTGTTTACCTTTACATTTTAAACTTATTTGAGGAAACGATTAACTGTTTTCTTTTGTAATTAAATCTTCTACTTAATAAACCAAGCATGCGTGTTTGCATGTACAAGTTTCATGTATTCTTTCTTCTCAAAACTTGTTTCACTGCTATTCCCATGTTAACATTACGCTATTTGTTTGAATTCATATAAGACAGTGGGTACGTGGTTGTGTTTGTGCATTTTGCGTTTTTAAATAGGTCATGCATGTTATCAATAGTTTAGTTTTGTTAGATCCTTAAACCACACAAGGTCATTATGATATGTTAAGTTTGTATAGGTTGTACGTGACGTGTGTAATGAAAACAAGTTTAGAAGTTTTAAAGTGTTCATACGACATGAAAACTTTAAAGGAAACTATGCTACGTATCGAAATGGGTTTAGAAAGACTTACGACACCAAGATGGTGGTGAGGAAGATGCGGTTAAGAATGTGAACAAGGACCAAAGACTATAACCCGCTTGGAACTTAAAAATGAAATCCGATACTCCCTTTGCTTCCAAAATACTAAACCCCGCTTTGTTTTTCCCAAAGTTTAAACTTGATATCTTTAGCTTCCACCAACCTTTCCTTTACTTTGTATGAATGATTAAGTGTGCGTGTTTTAGCTCAACCGAGGCTCGTATAAAAAGGAGAAATGGAAGGGTTGGTGTGTGATGTTACTTATAGTGGGTTGAGGTCGAGTTCTATGTCGAAGAGGATGAAAGACCAAGACTAATATACTACTCAAGCTCTTTCTCTTTTCCCTTGTTGCTCGACAATGAAGAAGTGAGAGTGTTTGTGTTTTTGAGTAAGTCTTGGTTCGAAGATGTGAGGATGATGTTGAGAGGTGGGTTTATTTAAATACATCAAGGAATGTATGGTCGTATCACTTGTTTATTATAAAGTAGCATGGGTCTTTACATGCAATTGCTATAAGTTGGTGTTGTGTTTTGTTGGGTTGAAGATGCATGCTACCTTTCAAAAAAAAAGTCATACGCATGCTACCTTTCAAAAAAAAGTCAGACGCATGCCACCAAGGAAAAGAAATAGCATGGGATTTTGAGTTTGCATGCTTTGTCGTGGGATGGGGATACAAAAGGTGGGTTCTATTTCTTTTTATTAATCCACAAAGTATGGTTTAAATTAGTTAAATATTAAGTAGAAGCTACCCAAAGAAGTGTAGGGTGGCGTTGGATTTCTTGGACAGCCGAAAGACAATGGAATAAAATATAGTCAAGTCACTTTTTGTACACTTTGGTCTTAATATTTGTATACATGTTAACGATATGGTCAAAGACTTCCTCTAGCTCTACTATTAATTAGGGGATCATGCATGGGCAAAAGTATTTATTTAATCTAGCCTAAAAAATTAAGGTGTGTCGTTGATTTGCTTTAGCCAAAAGAAAGGATGGCCAAAAGAGTTGTCATGTCTTGTCTCTCACTTTCAATTATTACACATTGAATCAATCTTGTATTTAGAGGTTATCAAAGTCCATGTTAAAAGATATGTTTATGACATTAATAAATAAAATAAGCACTAGTGAAGCTCTATAGTAAACAATAGGGTAGCTAGTTGTCAAAATACTAGATAAGTGTATATTATTTTGTATATATTATGCGAGTGTATTTGGTAAGTATTGCATGCGTGTAAATATTAGAACGCGTAATAATAGTGTTTATATAAAACTTGAAAAATAAAAATTGTAAACTTAGAAAATGTTATTGAAATAGTCATATGGCATATATTTCATGTAGACTTAACTTTATTTAATGTTGGTTTACGTTAAATGCCATTTTCCAGTTTACGCGATTTAAGTTAACAACTACACATAAAAATAATTATGTAAACTTCCAAAATAAATAAATTTGAGTTTGAGGTTGAGTAAGGACCTGGAAAAGTACGGGTTGTTATAGTACCTACCCCTTATGAGAACCTCGTCCTCGAGGTTAAGTTTGTGTTAGTCGCTTATTTGACAAAGGGAATTTTTTGAAATTTTTTTTTAACTTTGTTTGCAAATGTGAGATGGATAAATTTAAAAGAATATTTCAAGAGGCACAAATTCTTTGGGATGACAAATTGGGTAAGAGATTTGCATCCTCGAAAAATAATCGTAATTCAATAAAACTGGTTTTTTTTTTTTACACGTGATGCAAGTAAAACAATTTCGAACAGGTCGATGTTTTGATATTTCTTAGCATAATAAGTTTTGACAAGATTTAACCAGAAGATTTTTGACTCGTTAGAATAAATCTTTTTAGAAAAAATATCACCACGCATTTTGTTGTCGGTACAATTGTTATTGAAAGAAAAGTCTTCGAAATTTAAAAATGTCATAAAAGGAAATTTGGTTGGGTATGTATGTTTCCAAAAGTTTTAGGCGTTTATGGGCATGATTTAGTTGTTAAAGTTATGCTTCTCTAATTTGAACGGTATATATAAAAATATAGGGTCTTTAAAATTTTAAGAGAGAACTTGTATGTAAAGAAAGTTGCGAAATTTCAGTTTTTGAGATGCAAACTTGTTAAATAAGGTTTTAAGCGACAACATGGAATTTGTTCCAAATTGGAAGTTTTTATGTGAATTCAAAAGTTGTTTCGAAATTTAAAAATGTCATAGAAGGAAATTTGGTTGGGTATGTATATTTCCAAAAGTTTTAGGCGTTTATGGGCATGATTTAGTTGTTAAATTTATGCTTCTCTAATTTGAACGGTATATATAAAAATATAGGGTCTTTAAAATTTTAAGAGAGAACTTGTATGTAAAGAAAGTTGCGAAATTTCAGTTTTTGAGATGCAAACTTGTTAAATAAGGTTTTAAGCGACAACATGGAATTTGTTCCAAGTTGGAAGTTTTTATGTGAATTCAAAAGTTGTTTCGCCATTTCAAATAGTTTCAAATACCTTAGCTTTTGTAGATGATGAATCAGTTTCATTTCCAAGCATTTCCCATTAAAATGTGTATCTATTGTTTGAAAACAAAGCGCTTATTTTTACTACGAGGATTTGTTCCATTTATAAAAGAAAATATCGGTCATCCTTTAAAGTTTTTTTTTTTTTTTTTTTTTTAAGAGGAGTATATGGTTTATAAGGAAATTGTGGTAAAGTTCATGAAAAGGTTTGTAAAACTACTTTATTGAGTAAGAAAAAAATATTTCTATTATGATAATCATAGTTTGCGGTTTGGTATTAAAGCAACACTTGGTAAGGTGATTGTTAAGACTGCTTACAAGGTAACAGGAAACGATTTATTTATTATTTATAGAGTAGTAGTGAAATTGCAGTTAACTTTGTGATATTTCGGTAAGGCGGCAATTTAGGTTGCAAAACAATTCGTTGAAATGATTTGTAAAGTAGCTTATAAGAGAACAATTTATTGTTTGTCTAATAGTAAAAGATTCCGTAGTTCAATTAATAGGGTGGTAATAAACTAGTTAATAGAGTAAGGGCGAATAGTTTGTGAGGTAAGAGTATCAAGTTTTATGATTTTAAATTAGATAGTGGCTAAAACAGCTTATAAAAAGGGTAAAATATTTTATAAGACCGTAATATAACTTGCAGGAAAAATTTGTAATATAGTTTACAAATCACTATCGCAATTGTTTGTTGTTTCATAAAATAGTAGTAAGGTAATTAATCGGTTTATTACTCTATAAGAAAATAGTTCGCAAAGCATTAGTAAGGTCATAGTTTATAAAGTATTAGTAAAGTAGTAAATTTTTGGTTAAATGGCACAATAGCAAGCCTTTTTGGAAAAATGACCGTGAAGTGATTGGTAAAATAGTTGAAAGCAAGGCTGTCAAGATCGCGATCCTACGTGGGATCGTTTTTGTCTTTGCAATATCGAGATCGTAGGATCGGATCGCGATCCTACGATCCTACCAATTTGTTATAGCTTGTAAACAAATGATAAACGAGTCAAAATATTTTACATTTCTACTCAACGTCAAAGATAAATTCATATAATTTTCTCTTGAAAATGACAAAGAAAACACCAGAGTAATAATAAAACACAAAAAAAAGCATTAGTGGCATTCCAAAATATACCCTTTGATTAATTTAATCACCATGAAGTAAAGTAATTGAATTATTGAACACTTTTAGACTATAATATATTTAGAAAGTGGAAAACTAGGCATAACTATTATCTATTTAGAAATGAAACAATAGTGGTTTACTTATTAGACATTAGTAAAACACACGCTTGTTTTTTGGCCTAAGCAAGTGAGATAGACTTAAAAGATAGAAAAAGTTAAATAAATAAATAAATAAATAAATAAAAAGTGAACTCGGATCGGGTGACGATCCTACGATCTTACGTGCGATCCTACGATCCTACTTACGATCCTACCACATATGCGATACTACCACAATCCTACACGGGTTTAGCTAGTAAACACGTAAACTCGTACGATCCTACGAGTTTACACGCGATCTTGACAACCTTGGTTGAAAGTAGTTTACGTTAGATAACGACGAAGTTTATTATTTCATAAGAGGGTAGTAGGACAGACAGTTGGTGTTTCAAAAGGGAGGAGTGAAAAATTAGGGATTTGTTCTTAGAAAAGTGGCTTGAGTTGCAAGCTAACTCTTGGTATATTTTTAGATCGTTTTAGTCGTTCGTTTATCATTTATGTTTAGCGAGGGGATTCCTTTTGTAGAAGTCGGGGTGTGTTGTTCCTAGAACGGATGGAGATTGATAGGTCACTAGTTTTACAACACAAGCTTACTAGAAAGAGATAGAGAAGAAAAGATGGGCGGATGAACACGTTATACACACTTACTCACGATATAATGAAACCGGTTATGCAAGGAGAGAAATAGAATGAATAACATGAACAACCAACCTTCAAATGAAGGTTTACATAAGGTATTTATAGGAGGAAAGCTAGGGCAACACTCCTAGTTTCCATCCTTTCCTTAATGGACTAAGGCCTAGGCTCATGGGCCTTCTACATAAGCCTAAGGCTAATTACAAACATAAAGGCCATAATAAAGATAACTATTACATATTAATTACTAACACTTGATTATGGTTTAGGAGTGATTCCAACAATCTCCCCCTCAAGTGTTGGTGATGAACGGTGAAGGCGTTGATGTAATAGTAGCGCTGACGTCTTCTGACATTCTTCTTTCTTGTCAGAAGAATTTCCTTGGTACGAACAATCTCCCCAGTGTAGGGAAATTGTCTTCTTCGAACAGTTATGCTTTGATGTCATCTTTAACTTTGTTCTTTGATTGATGTTCTTTGTGATGAAAGTGATAGTATGTTGTAGTCTGCATCAAGTCTGCCTCAGGTCAGCTTCGCTGCTTCAGTGTCTCCACGTCATTCTTCAACATGCTCACACACTCTTTGACGTTGGATTTCAGTATTGATGAAGTTCTCTAAGTCTTTAACTATGTAGATTCTTTGGTTGACAAAGAATCATTTGACTGTTGTGTTGCTTTAGGGTAGAACTTCCATTTGTGATGATGTTGGTGTGAACATATGAAGAATCTGCACGATCATTCCGCTCCAGTGCTTCCATAAGAAGTAAACATAAAAATGGTTAGTAATAAGCGGATTCCGGCACTTACAAGTTTGAACTTCGAGAGAGTTAACAGCATAGTGTGAAAACTCAACTCTAATTCTTACAAAGGCCGTTCCTGAACCGGAGTCTCACAAGTGAGATAACACGATGTACCGAAGTACACCTACGATTTAGATGAGTCGCTGAGGTACACCGAAGCATCACCTCATGACTGTAGACCGTTTGAGACACACTAAGCGTAATCCATGGGGAGTTACCGAAGTGACCTGCTGTCAGGGCTTTTTGATGTTGACCCCGCAGGAGTTTCCATTTAATCACTGAGGATCACAGGTGTGAACCTCTCATAAATGTTCTCGACAGATTGCTAAGATCTGTGAAGGACTCTATATGAACCATTGAATCACTGGAGATCTTATTTGTTGATCAACAAGTGATGAAGATTCAAGTGTTCCAAAGAGATCTTTTGATGAATCTCGTGGCTCTAGACTCAATTGTGCGTTTTGGTTTTCCTGAGCGGAGACTAGGGAGAGGGTCTCCTTATTCAATATCAACAATCTCTAAAAGAAAGCCGATAGATTATGTAGGGTTCCCTGTGAGAATGAAACAAGCTTCTGTTGAGAGAAACTTGAGTGGCTAAGAAGGTTTAGTGCATGCGTCACAGGGTCCATGACGACTTTTAATCTTCAATACCGGTGTCAACAAGTGACAACCAACAGCATATGAATTGAACCCGGTGTCTGCCCTAAGTTGAAGAATATGGAGGGCTATTTCTTTTCACCCTTTACTTTACGTTTCTTTTTGATTCTTCAACTCCTTCTTTCTCCGATTCTCATTTTCTCCTTTTTAAAATCATTCCTAAGGACTTCTAACACTAACTAATGGTAGTGTCCTTGGGTAGATCCCTCCGGCTCTGGCGGATCATAGGACGGTTATTCCTAACCTTAGTCACCTTATATCTCCATGACTAACCTATGTTGCCATAAAACCATTTTGTACCTCTGAAAACATATTCTCACAGTGTTTGTTAATGAAAAAAAAATTTGTACCACTGATGAGATAATTTTTTTGCATAAATACTCCCCCTCCAAATGTGCTTAATAGTTTTAACGGTTAAATGCACAGTGAAGAAAGAGCGCGCACATTTTGAATTGATCCACTGGAGATAGACAATCCCCCGCGAGACACGGTTACGTTGCTTAGTTAAAGAGTTGCATTGTCAGCTTTTAGGTGATAACTAGCTCTAATAACTATCTTGAAGATGTAGACAAACCTCGAAAGGTTGTCAAACCCGTCAGAGTTCATGTCTATCAAGAGTTTCTCGAATGGTACATTCTACTTAGACAAATCCTTTGCGAGACACGTTTACATCACTAGCGAACTAGTTTGAAATTATTACCCGTCCCGGACAAGTCTTTTCGAGTTACTAACAGTTAAGGATCGTCAATTCATTGGTTAAGTCTATGCACATGAGAAAGCAATAAGCATATTTCTTATCACATATTTTCTCCCCCTCAAAAATGGCATATAAAATGTTATTTTTGAAACCTTTGAGAATAAATATGACCATTTTGAGTGTTGCGGGAAGAGTGACACAAAGAACGTTTTGTTTGAACAAAGTTTTAAGTCAAATACTCCCCCTCAACAAGTAATATAAGCGGTTGAGGTTTTGAAAAATCGTAGGGGGAAGTACTTGTTCTTTTGAGCAAAACCTTGAAAAGTGAACGGTTTGATAGGTTTTACTCAAAAGTAAGAAGCTTTCGCTCCTTTTATAAGGATTGTGGCACTGAAGCGTACCACAGGGTCCTTTCTTTACAGATACGGGTTGTACACTGTTATGTGTGCACAAGCCATTGTCATGAGAAATCAAACATCCAAATTTATATTGAGAGAACCAATTCAAGGGTTACCAGGAAGTCCAGTGATGTTGCCAGGAATGCACACAGGGCGTTGAAAGCCGGTTATGTTTCTCCTGGGTCGACCACCAACATAGCTCTCCAATCGTCTGAACTGATCCCGTCTGAACAACCTTTCATCATTCACTGTGATGATTCGTCTCACATCCCTCCTTTCCTGAGAATTCCAGCGCTTAGGAGACCCAATTTTCTGACGTATATCCTTCAACCTGTATGCCAATCCATCCCTAACCAGCTTCAAAGTATGATCCCCGAATTTCTGAAGTTCACTACACGCCATTAAGCAGTTTCGTTGAAGTTCACTACGGTAAACAACTTCGAAAGGTTTGCTGATGAGCGTATATTGAGCTTGCTGATTGAGGTCGGGAAGATCAAGCGTTGGAGGAGTGAGGTTGACACGCGTCTGATAAGATTCAACGCCCTGGATATCTTCTACACGTTCTTTGATCACGATGCGTCTAATGAAGATGAGAAGTGACTTGATAAATTCGCGTTGAACTTCAGTCGAGAATTGTCTCATACGACCCTGTACTTTGCCAAGGTACATGTCTTCGATGTCGTTGAGGGACAAGTTCTCAAAGTCGCCGGAGAATGCATAGTCCTATTCATCTTGTCGTTTGACTATGATATTCTTCAAGAAGGTGTAGTCCCACTTAGACTTGAGATCAACGTGTTTGATGGCCACGATGTCCTTAGAACTGTACACTGGGTGTTGAGACTTCTAAACCGGCAGCCTTCGTAGTAGATTCTTCGGCGTTCAGGCCAATGATGGATCCCATACAATGCATCTTGGTCGTATGCTTGCACGTTGTCAGAAAATAAGCGATTTGCACGTTCCTCGATAGCTATGCAGTTTGATTAAATAGCCACTGGGAATGGAAGAGTCAACGATGTAGCATATTTTCGTGAACCATCGCTACCGTGTAAGAGAAAATCCAGGTCTCTGTTGAAGAAGTATCGAAAGGGAATACGTGGTTCATCTGCTTGGCCAATGGTTGGTAGGGGTTTGGTCCAATCGGTGTAGTATGGAGGGTTGTTCCTTTGTGTGAAGTCAATGTTTGCTTCCGGATTGAGCCAATCCATGTTGTTAGACATAGCTCGAGCGATGTTCTCAAGATGATATTCGACCTCGAGGGCGCTTTCAGAGCTATCCTTTAGAATTTGAAAAGCTTCGTTCTTGATTCGCTTCAATTCAGATTTCGTCATTTTCTTCACATGGAACTTTTCTTGCAACAGTTTAGCATGCTCCAATGTGGAACCATCTACCAGCTCTTGACCTTCTTCAGGGTAGGGAGTTTGATCGACAAGTGTAGAGAACCATTCAAATTCTTCGGTTTTATCGTCATCTAGCCAAGATACGACGTCAGGCAGAGTCGTCTTCTTCTTCTTTTTAGAAGGCTTTGATGATGATTCCGGTTTCTGCACTTGTTTGGGTGAGGTGGGTTGTTGTTGGGGCTCAAGGACCTCTTCATCGTCACCACCCGTATACTCAAAATAATCACCGGTTTTCTGAGTCCTGGGTGGTAACTCAGAATCGTCCTGAGGTTTATCAGTAGAAGACCGAGTGGGTGGCCTCTGTTGTTCAGGATTAGGTTGTGGAGGAGGTGGCATCGAAGGAGATTCACCAGACATCTTCTGACGTTTTGGTGCAGAGTCTTTGTCTTTATCCTTATCTTCATCGTCTCTATGACGTTTCAGCTTTTCTGCTTCAAATCTACAAGCCTCTTGAAGTTGGTAGTCTAGCAATGTTTGATACAATTTAGCTTCTTCAGAGTTGAACATTGCAGCTCTTGGCGTCATTTGTGTAACAAGTTTGGCCACTAATTCATTGTTAGAGAAAACTACCGGATCGGTTGGATTGATTGTGATGGTTAAGGGCGTTGACCGGATAGTTTGCTTGGCGACCTGCATCAGATTTGGATAAAGTTATCTAGTGAACAACTCCTTTGTAACCTTAGGAACGTACTCTAGAAGGTGCTTTTTGGTGTAGCCTTCTATCATTTCGTTCAGTTCCTCCTGACGATGAGATTTCATGAAGTCCTGGACAAACTTCCTTTCCTTTTCCATCTTGTCTTTCTCGTTATATAGATGCTGTATGTGATCAGCAAAGAAATTTAACTTCTTGTTGAGAACGTTTTCTTTCTGACTTCTTTGACAGCTTTGGCGATCAGTTCATGAGCTTGAGAAATCCAAGATTTTGGTTTCTTCACAGATTTGGATGAATATCTGGTTGAATTCTTTGATGGTGGTTGTGATGAGTGAGAAGAAGAATCTGATGAAGATGAGATGTGAGGAGACTCCGGGTCCTTTGGCGGTTCAGGGGTTTCCTTCTGAGTATGTGTCGGACCATCCAGAAGAAACGTGTCATAATCAGAATCTTTATTCTTCTTCTCCTTGTCAGTTTCCGGATTCTCAAAATCGTACTCCATAGTATCTTCCACAGGCGGTTGTTGTTGCACAAGAGTGGTGGTACCAGCTCCCTTATCGGGTTGATTAACCGCATCAGGAATTGGTTCGGAGTGGGCAGCACCACTTGATCCTCCGGGACCACCCATTTGATCTTTTGCAAACATTTTAGCCTTGTGTTGATGTCTAAGGCGTTTGACTTCCTTCATGTACACAACTTCTGGTGGCTCTTCATCATTCTCTGAGTTGTCATCATCATAAGGTACAAGTAACGGAGTCTTTCCTTTACCCTTATCATCTTGAGGACTTGGAGGTCTCTGTACTGTTGGATTTTCAGACACAACTTTAGCGGTTTCAGAATAGTGGACCTCCTCGTCTGATTCTGTAGCTTCAGAACTTTCGTCCCCAAGCTGTTGTTTCGGTTCAGGTTCAGGTTTGGGTTTTGGAATAGGAGTAGCTTCCTTTACAGGAACAAACCTTTTTCTTGGAGGGTTTCATTTAGGAAACTTCCTTTAACTCTCTGTACTTGTGACACTTCCAGCACTGCCTCTTCTGGTTCTCCGAGTAGGTGTACCAGAAGATTTTTCGTCGAGATGACCAACTTTGCCTTGTCTAACTGCTTCCAGATACCTTTTTACGCGTTTGAGCTCGACATCTTCGGTTAGAAGGTAATCGGTAACAAACACCTTGTTTCTTTGTAGACGATTCCTTGATTACGATAGATAGAATAGGTTCAAGAGTCATATCGTGATTGTCGGGGTCATTGAGTCTCTTGGGATTATCTGGATGAAGCCCAAGTGCTCTCTGGATCAACAGTTTAGTATATCGATGTAGGAATCTTTGAGCCAAGTTTGTTGAGAAATGACATCATGTCATCCCAAATCGGAGCTTCGATAGCGATGTGTTCATGTTGACCAATGCCCAAAATATTTGCGTTCCATGAGCTTGGGATGCTCATAGCCACCGGACCGAAACAGACTTGGTGATGATCATGTAGAGAGTTCTCAATGGTTGAGGAATACTCTTAAGCTCTATGTGAGAATGCTTGGTGATTACTCCTGTAGCCTCGTCATAACCGATATCGATTAAGAATTGGAGAGTGAGCTCTTCAACAGGTGTGGCATATAGTTTGGTTGGTTCGACTTCAGGAATTAGGAGAACAGCCCTTAAGTCTGCAGTGTGTAATGGTGATTCGTTTGTGATTCATAGTCACCGCCACAGCGTCCGGTCCTTTGACCCTTTCCATAGTGTTCCAGTAACCGTTGGATATAGATCTCGTGAACGGTTGCAGAGTGAGTGAGCATATTCGATACGGATGAGTCCTCGAATATCAATAGCAATTAAACACTAAGACTCGAAAGTGAGGGTGTCAAAGTCAACACGGAGATTATTCTTTCCAATCTTCATTGGGTAGCCATGAGGATAGATATCAGCAATGGAGAGAACATTTGGTGCATCCATGTTTATTTGAGCAGCAATGTCGTGATCTGAAATAATATTAGCCAAAAGAACCAACATATCGAAAGACATAATGTTAGTCAACAGAAGGTCTTATTGTCTAGTTATTGAATGTACAGTGTCAATGATTGTTACGAGTCCTAAGTCACTTGTAAGTCCAATAGTCCAATGACGTCGTGAAATGTGTCGTGAGTTAGTTAACTTTAAGTTTTAAAGTTTATGTTATCACTTATGATTCACAACATATCAAACGTTTTAGGTTTATTAGAGACATTATTGGATTCGTGATGATATGATTAGTTCATTTACAAGTTTGTACACGTAACAATTCATAACGAAGGTATGATCCAGGCTTATGCGTAGGATTGGTAAAGTTATGCGTAGACAGAAATGATATATGCGTAGGCATAAACTTACGCCAGCGGGATCCTAACTACGCGTAAGAAATATTACGCAGTAAGAAAAATGGACCTTATGCGTAAAGGTTACGCGTAGGCATATATTAACCTTACGCGTAAGGCTACTCGTAAGAGTTGACCTTATCGTAGAGGTCATCACGCATATCCTTCACAGGATACGCGTAGTCCCATATGTAGAACCTTATGCGTAGAATCTACGCGTAAGACTAATCTTACGCATAACATGCTACGCATAAGATGATATTTATGCGTAGAGTTACAACAACCTTGATTCTGAATTTTAAGCGTAGCAATCCTGAAACAAAGCATCATATCATCAATTTTGACACATAACATTCATTCTGTGACAGATCAAAACATAATTGCTCATTTTAACAGTTACGCGTAGAAAAACATACGCGTAGTCTAAACCCTAAATCTACGCGTATGAAATCTAGCCATGGAATATGCACCAAAGTTTTTCTGGTATGTCTTAGATGTTGTGAGAGTATAGTGACCAAGTTTTAACACCTAGTTTGCCGTGAATCAAAAGTACCCAAACTCAAGAACATTAAACCCTAATTTACTAATTCGCAATCAATTAGTGTTTCTGGGTTGTTATAGAGCTAAGATATGATTAATTCATCATGAAACTAACACTAGACAACAATCTTTTTGACCAAATACACTCGCATTTGAAAAAACCCAATTCGACCTAAGAACCCTAATGTTTAAAAGTCATCAATTCGTGTATCTGGGCATGTTTAGGTAATGAAAATGTGTTTATTGATTTAAAAGAAACATTTTGACACAATCTTTTTAACCACAAACATCCATTCTTGATTGAGTGTTCATACACTTACGCGTAGGACACTAAATCAAGCATAGATCAAAATTTGACCGTTGGATTTGTATAAGAATCAAAACCTATGTTTGTAAACACGTTGAGATCATAAATCCACTTACAAATTGATGATCCAATGCACGGATTTGTTAAACGATTTCTACGCGTAGGATCCTTTAGGTTTTAGTAATAAATGTGAAGTGAATGTGTTAGGTGGGGTATTTTATTGAAAATACTTTCAGGTTTAGACAGTTATAGTCCCTCCACCTTTTCCATTTCCATACAAAGCCATTTAACTTCCATTTTGGTTACCAAACGAAGCTTTTTAAGAAAGAAACTTGACGATACTCCCCTCGACTTGAGAAAATAATGAACGGTTATAAATTTTAGTCCAAGGAGTGTCATTGAACCAGAAAATTCACCACCATTGTTAAAAGAAACAACCGAGATATGATAACATGCAAGTACACAGATGTTTTGAAACGGTTAAAAGATTATTTTCTCCCCCTCAACACTTGATCGGAAAAATACTGAATTTTGAAAGATTAAAGTGTTGACGAAAGAAATGTACTTGCCATGTTGACAGAAAAATAGATTAGAAGAATATTTTTGTTGTTTTATCAGATTTTATATTTTTGTATTTTGTTTTTGAAAAATTTATTTACAAAAGAGAGTTTGGTGTTTGACAGGTTTTTAAAACTGTTTTAGGAGGTCATCCAATTCCTCTTGAGTCAAACACCTCATACCAATCCGGTGGACCAAGTCATTAAACCTAGCGGGAGGCAAGGCTTTGGTGAGCAGATCTGCCAATTGGTATTCAGTACCCACAAAGTATAATTCAACGGTACCCTGTTCCACGTGATCCTTGATGAAATGATAGCGAAGATCAATGTGCTTGGATTTCGAGTGCTGAACTGAGTTGCACGAGATCGCAATGGCACTCCGATTGTCGCAGTACATCGGGATTCTGTCAAATACGTAACCATAGTCTTTGAGTTGTGTTCTCATCCAGATGACTTGAGCACAACACGCATACATGGCTACATATTCTCGCTTCGTTGATGACAGCGATGTACAACTCGTTTCTTTGATTGCCAAAACACCAGTTTATCTCCAAGAAATTGTAGTGCTCCTGAAGTACTTTTACGTGAATCTAAACATCCATGCTCGAGGAGCTTGTTTGAGACCGTAAAGATCTTTGTTCAGTTTGTAGACATGGTTCGGGAACTCAGGATCAACGAATCCATTTGGTTGGCTGACATACACTGTTTCTTTAAGTTGTCCATTGAGAAACGCAGTTTTGACATCCATTTGATAGACCGTCATATTCATATGAGCCGCGAACGCGAGAAATATCCGAACAGCCTCCAAACGAGCAACTGGAGCAAAAGATTCTTCAAAGTCTATACCCTCTTCCTGACGATAACCCTTAGCAACGAGTCGTGACTTGTTTCGGATAACATTCCCTTCAGCATCCAATTTGTTTTTCCAAATCCATTTTAGACCGGTGACGTAAACCCTTGTTGGTCTTTCAACCAGTTCCCATACTTCAAGTCTTTTGAATTGGTTGAGTTCTTCTTGCATGGATTCAATCCAGGTGTCTTTAGTCATTGCGTCTTTTATGGTTTTGGGCTCAGATTGGCAGACAGTGAGGGCATAAATGCAGTGCTCACCATCCGAGTGAAGTCGTTGTCTCGTAACAACTAGTTGGTTTGGGTTGCCAATAATATTTTCCAGAGGATGATCTTTTGTCCATCTATGTGTAGAGGGTTGATGTTGATATACATTGTGTAGATTCTGAGGATTCAAATGGTTTGTTGAAGATTTCGCAACATCTGGTGCAGCAGTCTCATTGGCAAACGGATTAAAGAACGCATTTGGATCAAAATCTATTGGTGGGGGTACTTCATTCAGAACATCATTAGCTGGTTCATCATTGTTGGAAGCGGTTTGTTCTACTGTTGTGTTGGAGTCGATTGGTGGTGCTTCATCAACCGTAGTTGTTGTAGCAGGTGTATCAGGTATAGGAATATTATCAGGTTGTGCAGCGGAAACATCGGATACACCTTGAGCACGATCATCAATATTGTAAAACCCTAAAAATCTAAAACGCGTGAAAAGACCACTTTGCCCTCAAATTTTTAAAACTTATAAATTACGTAAAAGATGTCAACGCTCATTAAATTTAATTCTAATCTATCTTATAAATGGGTGGCAAACCTAGTGTACGAATTTTTGAAAATGCATACGCTTACGTTTACATATAAACCGCACGTTACAAATGGGCATGGACCGAAATTTAACTAGACACTACAACTTAATTATAGCCCATCTAAATTGAGCTTGGCCCAACTTTCTTCCTTTGGCCCATCTAAGACCAAACACCAAGTATCCCTCCCATTTTTTTGTACACTCCAAAAAAGGTTGAAAACACACATGAAACCCTAGCCACCACAAAAATTTCGGCCTCCTTCTTCCCCCCTCTCCAAAACGAAACCCTAGCATACCAAAGTGGCGGCCAACCTTCATTTTCATCATCTTTTCATCCAAAAATCATACAACAAGGTGTTCCAAGGAAGCTAGTGATCGTGTGTGGTTGATTAGTGGGCTTTGTGATCATGTTTGGTGCAAAACAAAGTTAGGTCGTGGGTGTGTTGATTGGGTCGTGGGTTCGTTTAAGCCAAAAGAGGCTTGGTTTTGATCATGGTTGTTTGTTTCTTGTTTCTTTGTCACGTACACGCTACTAGGGTAACGTATCATCATCTCAAGTCTTTTTCCTCTTTGTTTCTTATTCAAGTCGTGGCATATGAAGCTTTTCTAGGGCTTGTAATATGAAAATAAGTCACATAAAATGATGGGATATGTTTGTCACATAAAATGATAACGTTGTCGTATAATAAAATTGTTACCGAAAAGACTAGAAAGGAAAAGAGCTAAAACTTGATATGGGGCTGTTTGGGTTTCGAAAAATTAAGAGTGGGGGCTGTTTCGAATCGACTTGGGTGAGTAAGGTGTGTTTGGTTCGATTGCGTGGGATTTGGGTTGTGTTTGGTGTGTTTGGAATAAGGGTTTTGTGTGTTATGTGTCATATTCTACGAATGGTATTAGTTTGTTAAATTATGATTTTATGTGAATGAAATTATGTTGTTAAATGGTTATGGTTATGATTATGTAATGTTCTTTACATGTTAATAGACTTATATAAGTGGTGTATGCTCATTTTTGGAATCATTGTAAAGTTTTATAGGCCATTTTCATGTTAAACTCAAATTATGAATTCATGACTTTATGTGGACATGTTAGCGTTAAAAATGGTACTTAGGATATGAGAATTTGGAAACGGCTTTCATAACATGTTTATATTTCGTATAGAATGAGTACATGAACTTTCAATGATTGGTTATATCATGCTTGTTGATGAATTCGATAGCTTAGAAGTTCATGATATTATGTGAAGATTATGGTGATGTTTACGTGACTAAAACTTGTAATCTTGTGAGATATGATAGGGAATTGTATGAGATGGATAATTAAACTTTTATTTCTTTGAATTATTGATATTTTATGATGGTTGCCTTGTGGGTATGATATGGTGGGTGATGGATAGGTTTGCAACATGTTTAGTACTTGTTATTAGCATTTTACACGAAATTATGGACTTATAATATGTTAAATGCTTGATATTATGCTCCATTGGTTAAATTGATGAAACCTCTGTAACATTCATGCTATTAGACCCTAAACATGATGTATAATGAGTTTTGCTATGTTTGGCATGCTTATAAGATGATTGGTGGCTTGTTTGTTGCTTGGTTATGATTGCTTGTTAAGCTGTCCAGAATTTTGGTTGGATTCATCTAGGTGTTATCTGATGATAATTGCATGTTTTTGAGTGATTCTTGAGCCTAAATTGTAGTACTTTGAAATAGCTTTCTGGAAATATAAGTCTTGTATCATTTTCATACCTGGAAGTATGATTTTTATATTTTTGTAGTTAAGGTGTCTGAATCTGAATTGCTGAGTTTAAATTTATGATGTAGTATTTGATTTTTAGTATTTAATCTATGAGGTTCTGGAACTTTTCCTTTGGTGGTTATGATGTTTATATATTGTGTGACACCTGTAGCTTTTGGTTTGATGTGTGGAGTAGGGTGAGTGTGTTTGTTGGGGCTATAATTTTGGTGTGTGTAAATCTGTGTGAGTTCTGGACAGGTCTGGACTTATGATTTTCCATAGGCCATTTAGCATGGAAATAGAACCCACCAATTTTTGGAGAGTCTTTTAACTCATATGGGAACCCCTGGGATTTTTCTTGATTTCATTTGAGCTAAGTAAGTATTTTATAAAAATCGCTAAAGTCTGGTCCAAATATGAGTCTAAGAAACTGAAAGATAAAATATGATATCAATAAGTAACACACTTACAAATGCATAAGAAGCTTATAAAATGAGTATATAAGTAATATATGATATAAATTCGTGTATATTCGTTGAAGGATACGTGGCGTTGTGTCTTCGTGTTCATTCATTCGTTTGCTTCTTCTTATTGGCGTTAAGGTACAGATATTCTGACCTTACCTCTTAAGGTTTCTCATGATTCGTATACATCTTTCGATATTAGCTTGAACTGTTATGCTTTACTCTAAGCCTCATTATTAGGGCTTCCCTATGACTTTGCTATGCTCCCTTTGATATGAAACTTATGTGAACCTTTGATATGAAACTCCGATATGAAACTTCGATATGAAACTTGATATGAACTTTGATATGAACCCTTATGATATGAATATGCTTTGACCCTTCAGTTTGATACCCGAGCCAAATATGTGTTTCCTAGTCATGAAGGTAACATGACCGTGTCATTGATGCACCAATGGCATGACTCCGGTGTGTACGAGTGATGATACACACCGTCCCCTATTATGATATGATATGATTATGAGCTCACTATATGTATATGATTTGGCCACGGGGGGGCGTATGGATGCATCCTAGATATGATATGTTTCGAGGGATTTGATCTGTTTGATAGATATATATGGTGAATGATGTCGGGTGCAATCCGCGTCTTCACAATTCTGGGAGCTAGCTACTCCATTTGTTACTGAGGTCTCCCCTCCTATTATGTATGGTATTCTGAGGTCACCCCTCCGAATACAATGGCTACTTATGATATGATATGATATGATATGTTTCCGGGCTTGGGTAGATTTCTGATAACCCTTACACTTTTGATATACCTATATTGTACCTTCTACATTCCCCAACGCACCATATTCTGTGTACCCTTATATGACTCACTCTACTACCAAGATATATATATTCCATTGCTTTGATCTGTCACACTCTCATTCCGTTAATTCCGATTATCGTTCCATTCACGTACCGGGTTATTATATGCTTATTGGATTTGATTATGATATTCATGTTTTATATTACTACTGATTACCCTGTTATGATATGATTAGTATGCGATTATAAGATTTACCTGTTGTCATATGTTGATATGCTATCTTACTGCTATGTGATCCTTTTGGATTTGTCTGGTAACCATGCTTGTGTGCAATCGATTGTTGATCTGTTTATCTTTTGTACCTCGTTCGATTAATCTCATGGACTATGACTATCCGTGGTGTACTTATCTGCTTGTTGTTGACCTGCCATGTTGCATTTCTTTTTATGCTACGGTTTGATTGGGTAAATGGTTCAACTTATAAAGTATAACTTGTTAACTTGTTTAATTGCCCTGCTATGTTTTTAATTCATTTAATTATAGTGTTCATACTGTATTCCTACTTGCTACGTGTGACTGCCATGTTTTGACTGCTGCTATGATACTTGTTTTGTTTTCAACTAAGGGTTTTGACCTGTATGATCGCTATGCTCACTTAATAATTAATTGCTTCCGCTTTCTTGTAGATTTCTGTTTGACTTGTATGTCTTTTGATTTCCTGAATTGATTGTATGCCATATATGTTGTGTGGATGCGACGCTTGCTATGCTTGCTTATGTTCCAGTACTTGTATGCCTGGTTTGTATGTGCTTGTATATATGTCATCGATTCTTTTCTTTGCTTCGTTCTCCTTGTTATATGTTCTTTTTGGATATCTGTATAATTGCATTCTACAGGATCCTCATTGACTCATTGTTCTCATTTCGCTGCGACCTTGTTATCAGTTTCCTTTGTTTCATTTCGTTTATGCTTTTATTTAGTTTTCGTTTTGTTATATCTGTTTACTGGGCTTTTTAAGCTCAGCCGCATTTCTTTTCCTGCGGCAGGTTTTAGATTTGAATATGGGCTTTGATGGGCTGAGAGTTGGATTATCTGAGTGGACCAAACCTAGTTACCTTATCATTTGGACTTACTTTGAAGAGTTTTTGTTTTGATATTTCATTTCATTTTGGATATTGTATTTTCCTCGTCAGTCAATTGTTTATATGATTTGATACTTCATTTTTAAGGTTCTCGTTCGTAAAGATTTTAATTGTATGTTCTGATATGACACCAAAATGTGACACTTCTACCCTCGTCGGGTTGGGGTGTTACAATTATGGTATCAGAGCTAAGGTTTCGTCTTGTTGACCTTAGGATTGAACTGTGAGGACTTGGGTAGACACTAGGCTTCCGTCTGTTATGATCTATTACGATTCCTTTCAACTGTCGTTCAGATTTGACTTCGATAATCTTTTGTCTTCACTGTTTTGGTCTTCTTCTCTTCACATTTGATTTTATTATTTTGTCTTCGCACATCCGTTTGTCGATCGTTAGATGGAGATTACCCGTGGAGCCGAAGATGGTGGTGCCGAACCTGCGTTCTTTGCAAGCCTCTCTGAGCTGGAGAGGTTGGTGAAGCGGAGCCACACCCGATGTCGTGCTTTGGAGGCATCATGATCTTCTGGAGGAAGCTGGACGAATCAACCAAAGACGCAAAAGACGGAGACAAGATTCAACCGGTGGCTGAGAGGGTTCATCTACTTCATATGATTTGGGCGCGACTGGTGTTACTCCTATTCGTTTGTCATGTGTTTTGAGGCGGTTTGATATCCTGTTAAGTGATTCTGATCGGTATTGTTTTCTTGATTTGTTCGGAACTCGGTTTGAATCGTGAAGCTTTATCGTTTGGTATTTTGTTAATATCTCAGCTTTTCCTTTGAATCGTCAGTAATGAGTCATGAAGAACCGTTTTATGCTAGTTGATGGCCTTCTCTCTTTTGTGGTATGGTAAGTTGTTTTGATGTGGTATATGCTATATGTATGTGATCTGGTCTGCTTTGGTATGTTACTTGGTATCTGTATATGATATGTTTTGTTGTGATATTGGTTATGTGATCTTTCATGACCCGGGACAGAATATGATGACAATAAGGACTTGTTATGTGATGCAAGTATTATGACGCCTGATCAACGTGATAATACCGAGATCATATAATTTGAACTTATTGAAATCATACGACATCTTGGGAAATGCCTGGGGTAGGTACGTGAATGGAATAAGGCTTATATCCGTTATTTGACACTCCTCATATTCGTTTGAAATTCTGTACCTCCTTGCGAAACTCCCACCGACATCTGCTATGTGTAAGTTCTGTATGCTTTGGAACCGGAATCGTTATGATCTGTGTGAGACTATGGACTTCTACATCTGCCTTGAACTTGTACGTCTCTGTGTACTTCCGCGATTTCAATTTTCGAGGACGAAAATTTTCTTTTAGAGGGGAAGAGTTGTAAAACCCTAAAAATCTAAAACGCGTGAAAAGACCATTTTGCCCTCAAATTTTTAAAACTTATAAATTACGTAAAAGTTGTCAACGCTCATTAAATTTAATTCTAATCTATCTTATAAATGGGTGGCAAACCTAGTGTACGAATTTTTGAAAATGCATACGCTCACGTTTACATATAAACCGCACGTTACAAATGGGCATGGACCGAAATTTAACTAGACACTACAACTTAATTATAGCCCATCTAAATTGAGCTTGGCCCAACTTTCTTCCTTTGGCCCGTCTAAGACCAAACACCAAGTATCCCTCCCATTTTTTTGTACACTCCAAAAAAAGGTTGAAAACACACATGAAACCCTAGCCACCACAAACATTTCGGCCTCCTTCTTCCCCCCCTCTCCAAAACGAAACCCTAGCATACCAAAGTGGCGGCCAACCTTCATTTTCATCATCTTTTCATCCAAAAATCATACAACAAGGTGTTCCAAGGAAGCTAGTGATCGTGTGTGGTTGATTAGTGGGCTTTGTGATCGTGTTTGGTGCAAAACAAAGTTAGGTCGTGGGTGTGTTGATTGGGTCGTGGGTTCGTTTAAGCCAAAAGAGGCTTGGTTTTGATCATGGTTGTTTGTTTCTTGTTTCTTTGTCACGTACACGCTACTAGGGTAACGTATCATCATCTCAAGTCTTTTTCCTCTTTGTTTCTTATTCAATTCGTGGCATATGAAGCTTTTCTAGGGCTTGTAATATGAAAATAAGTCACATAAAATGATGGGATATGTTTGTCACATAAAATGATAACGTTGTCGTATAATAAAATTGTTACCGAAAAGACTAGAAAGGAAAAGAGCTAAAACTTGATATGGGGCTGTTTGGGTTTCGAAAAATTAAGAGTGGGGGCTGTTTCGAATTGACTTGGGTGAGTAAGTGTGTGTTTGGTTCGATTGCGTGGGATTTGGGTTGTGTTTGGTGTGTTTGGAATAAGGGTTTTGTGTGTTATGTGTCATATTCTACGAATGGTATTAGTTTGTTAAATTATGATTTTATGTGAATGAAATTATGTTGTTAAATGGTTATGGTTATGATTATGTAATGTTCTTTACATGTTAATAGACTTATATAAGTGGTGTATGCTCATTTTTGGAATCATTGTAAAGTTTTATAGGCCATTTTCATGTTAAACTCTAACTATGAATTCATGACTTTATGTGGACATGTTAGCGTTAAAAATGGTACTTAGGATATGAGAATTTGGAAACGGATTTCATAACATTTTTATATTTCGTATAGAATGAGTACATGAACTTTCAATGATTGGTGATATCATGCTTGTTGATGAATTTGATAGCTTAGAAGTTCATGATATTATGTGAAGATTATGGTGATGTTTACGTGACTAAAACTTGTAATCTTGTGAGATATGATAGGGAATTGTATGAAATGGATAATTAAACTTTTATTTATGTGAATTATTGATATTTGATGATGTTTTCCTTGTGGGTATGATATGGTGGGTGATGGATAGGTTTGCAACATGTTTAGTACTTGTTATTAGCATTTTACACGAAATTATGGACTTATAATATGGTAAATGCTTGATATTATGCTCCATTGGTTAAATTGATGACACCTCTGTAACATTCATGCTATTAGACCCTAAAAATGATGTATAATGAGTTTTGTTATGTTTGGCATGCTTATAAGATGATTGGTGGCTTGTTTGTTGCTTGGTTATGATTGCTTGTTAAGCTGTCCAGAATTTTAGTTGGATTCATCTAGGTGTTATCTGATGATAATTGCATGTTTTTGAGTGATTCTTGAGCCTAAATTGTAGTACTTTGAAATAGCTTTCTGAAAATATAAGTCTTGTATCATTTTCATACCTGGAAGTATGATTTTTATATTTTTGTAGTTAGGGTGTCTGAATCTGAATTGCTGAGTTTAAATTTATGATGTAGTATTTGATTTTTAGTATTTAATCTATGAGGTTCTGGAACTTTTCCTTTGGTGGTTATGATGTTTATATATTTTTTGACACTTGTAGATTTTGGTTTGATGTGTGGAGTTGGGTGAGTGTGTTTGTTGGGGCTATAATTTTGGTGTGTGTAAATCTGTGTGAGTTCTGGACAGGTCTGGACTTATGATTTTCCATAGGCCATTTAGCATGGAAATAGAACCCACCAATTTTTGGAGAGTCTTTTAACTCATATGGGAACCCCTGGGATTTTTCTTGATTTCATTTGAGCTAAGTAAGTATTTTATAAAAATCGCTAAAGTCTGGTCCAAATATGAGTCTAAGAAACTGAAAGATAAAATATGATATCAATAAGTAACACACTTACAAATGCATAAGAAGCTTATAAAATGAGTATATAAGTAATATATGATATAAATTCGTGTATATTCGTTGAAGGATACGTGGCGTTGTGTCTTCGTGTTCATTCATTCGTTTGCTTCTTCTTATTGGCGTTAAGGTACGAGATATTCGACCTTACCTCTTAAGGTTTCTCATGATTCGTATACATCTTTCGATATTAGCTTGAACTGTTATGCTTTACTCTAAGCCTCATTATTAGGGCTTCCCTATGACTTTGCTATGCTCCCTTTGATATGAAACTTATGTGAACCTTTGATATGAAACTCCGATATGAAACTTCGATATGAAACTTGATATGAACTTTGATATGAACCCTTATGATATGAATATGCTTTGACCCTTCAGTTTGATACCCGAGCCAAATATGTGTTTCCTAGTCATGAAGGTAACATGACCGTGTCATTGATGCACCAATGGCATGACTCCAGTGTGTACGAGTGATGATACACACCGTCCCCTATTATGATATGATATGATTATGAGCTCACTATATGTATATGATTTGGCCAGTGGGGGGCGTATGGATGCATCCTAGATATGATATGTTTCGAGGGATTTGATCTGTTTGATAGATATATATGGTGAATGATGTCGGTGCAATCCGTCTTCACAATTCAGCTAGCTACTCCATTTGTTACTGAGGTCTTCCCTCCTAATATGTATGGTATTCCGAGGTCACCCCTCCGAATACAATGGCTACTTATGATATGATATGATATGATATGTTTCCGGGCTCGGGTAGATTTTTGATAACCCTTACACTTTTGATATACCTATATTGTACCTTCTACATTCCCCAACGCACCATGTTCTGTGTACCCTTATATGACTCACTCTACTACCAAGATATATATATTCCATTGCTTTGATCTGTCACACTCTCATTCCGTTAATTCCGATTATCGTTCCATTCACGTACCGGGTTATTATATGCTTATTGGATTTGATTATGATATTCATGTTTTATATGACTACTGATTACCCTGTTATGATATGATTAGTATGCGATTATAAGATTTACCTGTTGTCGTATGATGATATGCTATCTTACTGCTATGTGATCCTTTTGGATTTGTCTGGTAACCATGCTTGTGTGTAATCGATTGTTGATCTGTTTATCTTTTGTACCTCGTTCGATTAATCTCATGGACTATGACTATCCGTGGTGTACTTATCTGCTTGTTGTTGACCTGCCATGTTGCATTTCTTTTTATGCAACGGTTTGATTGGGTAAATGGTTCAACTTATGAAGTCTAACTTGTTAACTTGTTTAATTGCTCTGCTATGTTTTTAATTCATTTAATTATAGTGTTCATACTGTATTCCTACTTGCTACGTGTGACTGCCATGTTTTGACTGCTGCTATGATACTTGTTTTGTTTTCAACTAAGGGTTTTGACCTGTATGATCGCTATGCTCACTTAATAATTAATTGCTTCCGCTTTCTTGTAGATTTCTGTTTGACTTGTATGTCTTTTGATTTCCTGAATTGATTGTATGCCATATATGTTGTGTGGATGCACGGCCTGCTATGCTTGCTTATGTTCCAATACTTGTATGCCCGGTTTGTATGTGCTTGTATATATGTCATCGATTCTTTTCTTTGCTTCGTTCTCCTTGTTATATGTTCTTTTTGGATATCTGTATAATTGCATTCTACAGGATCCTCATTGACTCATTGTTCTCTTTTCGCTGCGACCTTGTTATCAGTTTCCTTTGTTTCATTTCGTTTCTGCTTTTATTTAGTTTTCGTTTTGTTATATCTGTTTCTTGGGCTTTTTAAGTTCACCGCATTTCTTTCCTGCGGCAGGTTTTAGGTTTGAAGATGGACTTTGATGGGCTGAGAGTTGGATTATCTGAGTGGACCAAACCTAGTTACCTTATCATTTGGACTTACTTTGAAGAGTTTTTGTTTTGATATTTCATTTCATTTTGGATATTGTATTTTCCTCGTCAGTCAATTGTTTATATGATTTGATACTTCATTTTTAAGGTTCTCGTTCGTAAAGATTTTAATTGTATGTTCTGATATGACACCAAAATGTGACACTTCTACCCTCGTCGGGTTGGGGTGTTACAAATATCGTCACAGAACAGCGGAGCAAATAACCTTTCCATTTGTTGACGAGTGAGCTGGGGGCTCTGTTCAGCTGATGAATGGTTTTGGGGAAAGTTTAAACGGTTGTGACCGGGTTCTAAGCTGTTATACTCAGAAGCCATTTCCGTGAGTTCATCAAAATGAGCATGAATCGTTTCCATTACCTCTTTTGTTCGACGATTCCAGATGCGGAAACCTTTAGAATTATCACAATATCCTATAAAGACTCCAATGTCAGCTTTGGCTTTGAGCTTTCCAAAGTCATCACGATCATTATTCGGATAGCAAAGAGATCCAAATACATGAAAGAGTTTGAGATTCGGTTTTCTGTTGTGGACAAGCTCAAATGGTGTTTTGTTGTGGCGTTTTGTAATCATAGAACGGTTTTGAGTATAGCATCTTTGTAGAGACGGCTTCAGCCCAAGTAATCTGGGAGTTTGGCATTTATTAACATTGTTCTTGCAGCTTCCACCAATGTTCGGTTTCGTCTTTCAACAACTCCATTTTGTTCAGGTGTACGAGCAATAGATGTTTGATGCTGTATTCCCGCTTTCTCATAGAATTCACGAAGAGTTTGCTTAACAAATTCAGTTCCTCTGTCTGTTCTGATTTGACGAACGCTGTTGCGAAGCTGAACCTGTATTTTTGTGAGAAAGGTGATAATCATTTGTGGAGCTTGGTCTTTGCTTCGAAGAAAGTAAACCCAAGTCCAGCGTGAATAATCATCAACGATTACTAAAATGTAGCGTTTGCCGTTAATCGTTTGTACACGCATCGGGCCACACAAATCCATGTGAAGAAGATGAAGCACATCTTTGAGAGTTGTGTTCCACCTTAGAAGGAAAATGAGCACGAGTACTTTTTCCTTGTTCACTGAAATGAGCAAAGGTGATCTTTTGAATACCAAATCGTGGGAGTCCTTCTACTAGTTTGTGTCGAGCAAGGTTGGTGATGGTCTGAAAGTTTAGATGTGAGAGACGACGGTGCCATAGCCAGGATTTTGTTGATGTTGCCTTTGAGAGTAAACAGATGGGAGAAGAAGCAACCATGTCTTGCATAGAGATAGTGTAAAGACTAGAAGAACGCGAGCCAGACATAAGGTTGTTTCCTTGTAGATCACGAATGAAACAAGTTTTCTCCCTGAAAGCAACTTCCAAATCTCCTTCCACATAGTAAACCCTGCTTATTTCGATGTTCCCATTAACATAGTCTCCGTAGCCCATGATAGCTGCGAAGTGATCATTCCCGAACCTGACAGTGCCAATGAACTTTGCAATAAAGTTGGTTAACAGTTTAAGATTGCCTGTCATGTATCGGGAACATCCGCTATCAACAATCTAGAGAATGATCTGTATCACCTGCATTACACACAGACGACAAAGATGGAATAGAAGTAGATGTGGAACCCAAAATGTTAGAGGGTTCCTGAGTAGTTAGAGAAGACATACACACATTAATAATTTTAGGCATCCATTTAAATCCAAATGTGTTATGTATCCATTTCTGCCATCTATAACTACTATTTGTTTTAGTCTTAGTGAATGCACTAGGTGGTACTACATTCTTAGGAGGTGAGGTGGGAGCTACAGGGACAACAGTGTTTTTCTTAGAATCGAAAGACGGCGGTCTACCAAGCACAGACTTAGATAGATTAGTTGCCCTAGAGGTATTCTGAATCTTAGGATTCCGTAAACGAGAGATGATAGCTTTAGCAACACATTTGTCATGACAATCAGAATTCATACTTTTAAGACAAATATCACAAGGTGCATCAGACATAATATCAAAAGTACTTAACGGTTTAGCATTCGTTACATCACTATTTCTATGACATTTGCCAGACGCAATTTCTATAGTGGAAGCAACGTGAGTCTTATGCATTGTCCTACGGTGTTCTTCTACTTCAGCATTCTTATTTTTCCTTTTCTTAGGTCGCAACTTCCTATTCTTCGATTGAGTGCTTCTAAGCTGTGAAGTGCGGACGTTTGGAAAAGAAGCAACTAGTCTTGTTTCAGTAGAGGGAAGCACGTTAGCAGCTTGTGATTTGGCAGTAGGAATCCTAGGTTCACGATTACTAAGTGTGACTGGTGCTATCTTCTTAATGACGGTTGGGGGCAAATGTTCATACTTTCCTAACATTTCTCTTAGCTTAAAGATAGTGTGCACCAACTCTTGATTTTCAGAACGAAGATTTCCCGAAAAGTTCATGACTTCCTTAGTGTGTTTGAGAAAATGATCAAGCTCGTTTGATGCTTCAACACGAGTCTTTTTGAGTAAATCAAATATGACACCATATTCATGTTTGACTTTTACAAGTTCTTGTTCATATTTAGAGATTTGACTTTTCAAAGACACGTTTTGATCATCTAGTTGCTCAATTTTTGGGTTAAACGATTTAGATTGCAACTGGGTGAGTTTCTTTTGCAAAGCAAGTTCACGATTTTGACAATCCTTTTGACACCATTGAAGACGACGTTTTGCGTTTGAAAGCTCGTTATTCAATCGTTCATTTTCAGCTTTTAAAGATTTGAATTGATGCACAAGATCAGAATTATCAATGGTAACAACATTATCAACGATATCAGCAGAGATAAAATCAGATGCAAATGGCAAAGCATGCAGTAACACAACATTATGGATATCAGCACAGATAACATCTTCCAAGAGTCGATCAACATCTTTTCTCAACATTTTCTTTTTGCGTTTAGTATTAGAAATAGATGTTTCTGTTTTCTCGAAAACGTTTTTCATCACTCCAAGTTCCTTATGAAAATCCTTTTCCCAGGCTATTGCACAACTTTTCAAATTTTTAACATTAGGTAAAAGATTTTTCTGAAAAATGTCTCTTTGTTCACGCGCGAGAGGCGATTGAAAATGTTGAACTTTGATTTCAGAATGATATTCTATCTCATGTTCTAAAGTTTTGAGGTCAGCCATGAAAATGTCAAAATATCTGAGAATTTTGCGATTTTCAGGTTTTGAATTAACTTCACTGATAGAAGGTAAAGGACCATAAGTTTGTGCAAAGTCTGTTTTTGGATTAACATTCGAAGACTCAGGTGTTTTAATGATAACCCTTGGTGTGTTAGAAGAATCCGTTGACGGGACAAAAGTGACCGCTTGTGAATAAGTAAAAGGTTTGTTATAAACAACTTTTGCTAATTTTGATCGACTCTCGTCTTCAGCATCTAATTCCTCTTGACGATTATATTCAACAACAGTCATAACAGTGTCATCAATTTTATATTCTGCACTAGAAATTTCCGGATTTGGTTTGAATGTTTTGGGAGAAAGCTTAGGTTTGTAATCAGCAAGATTTAATCCATATCCTTTTGGATTGGGTTTTAAAGTAAATTTTTCAATAGCTGTTACAGACTCACCATGTTTGTAAACAACGGTTTTGAACTCTTTGAGCTTATTTTACAAACCAACAATTTCTTCCAGATAGTCATCTATTCGATTCGTTGAATGCTTTTTGTATGCAAAGAACGTTTTTTGACAAGTTAACAACTCAGCCTTAGCTTTTTGATTTTCCAAGGTGAGAGCGTTAATTTGCTTTTTATGTTCATATTTCAGTTGTTCTATTTCAGACAACAAAGCATTTTTCGAAGCGGCTAGATCACGCATCTGTCTCTCTAAATATTTTTCGTTTTGATGAGATTTAGCAAAATCGGTTTCAAAACCTTTTTCACGTTTTTCTTGAGCTTTGAAAAAATTGAGTTGCAGGTTCAAACATTCATAATCCTTGGTTAACAGTGCATTTTTGCATTTTAAGTCCTCGTTAATGGCACGACATTCTTCCACTATGGTTTGTTGGTCTTGTATTAAACGAGCAAAATATGGATGAGGCAAAAGTTCAGCTTGTTCAACGTGAGTCTCATCATGATCATTATGTAGATCCTCAAGTATAACGACGGAGTCAATTTGATTATCAAGGGAAACCATAAAGTCATCTTGATCGTCAAATGTAACTACGGGGTCTATTTGAAAATCATCAGAATGAGATGAAGAAGACTCATTTTGAACATTCTAAGCCTTGCCGGATTCAGATGTTGGCGGAGATATTAGATCAGAGATAAACATGGTTTGTTCGGGTACCTGAGACAAGCCATCAGTGTCATACACTGGGCCTGTTTCACTCATGTGTAACTCTTGCATATTAGCCATCAACATAACTGCTGAATTGGTGCGCAAGTCCTCCATATCATCATCTGAGTGCATCGCCATAAAGCTCGTTCTTTGTCTCGTGAGAGTTCCACCGCCTTCATCCTTAAGAGCCAAAGAAGAGCCTCTTTGTGATAAGCACTGCCCCTAGTCCTCGGCTTTGGGCATGCGTTAGCCAGATGTCCCTTCTCATTACAGTTGTAGCATCGAAGACCATTTAACCCATTCTGAGCATTTCCCTGTTCCACCACTTGAGTTCTGTTGTTATTCCTACCTACAGCATTAAACCCTTGACCACCACCCATCTGACGACCATAGCCACGGTTCTGAACTTCAACACGACCATTGTTCACAACAGCTTGATTCCGTGTGTTAGATGAGGATCGAATATGATTGTTGGATTTGTTGGTATAACGGCTAAAGGCATTAGCAATCATAGCAAATCCTTGTTGCAGTGCTTCGAACGGATCAGATTCCTCACTAGCATCACTGACATTTGCTTGAGCATTGTTCTTGTTGTATGGAACCAATTGATTTTGTTGAGGTTGTTGCTGAGATTGTTGCTGTAAAGGATCATATGGTGTGATTGTAGCAGTTGGTTGAGTTGCTGGTTGAGGAGAATAATTGTTATGAGCATATAAGGCAAGTTGTTGATTGTCCGGATTTGTTGGTGGAGTAATTTGAGCACGGAGAATCCTTTCACGATCAACTTCCTTTTCATGAGGTTTCAAGTAATCGTACAACAATCCGTAGGTAGATTGATGCATGTTCTTCGCTTGACGGAGAAAAATGACATATTTCTCCCATTCAGGACCAAGACTACTCAGGAACTTAGTATTGACTGCAATTTTTGGCATGATGATGTTGTGTTTATCCAAATCATTGATGATGTCTGAAAACCGATGATGATAAGACTCTAGTGTCTCCCCAGGTTCAATCATGAAGTGTTCATAAGCCAAATAAATTTTGGATTCCAAATCCTCCTTATTGAGTACAGATCCTTCCATAAGAAGACGAATATGGTCCCACATTGCCTTAGCAGTCTTTTGAGCATCAACACTACGAAGAATTGGGTTTGGTAATCCTAAAAGGATATATTCCATTGCAAGTTCATCAGCTTCATAGTGGAGAAGTTCTTGAGGATTCAAGTCTGCAGGAGTAGCAATGTTTGTTTATTCATCTCTTGGAGGATTAGCATTCTGATCTGCGGGTACAGTGACATTAGGAATCTGAAATGGACCCTCCAAGATAACCTTCTTTAAGAACTTTCCATGTGGCTTCTTCAGATCACAAAACCTAAAGAACCTTATCACCCATTGATCATAATTTCATGGAGTGAGTATTGGAGGTCTATCAGGTGATCCAGCTTCATGAATTGATTGTTGGCTGCTTAAAGCTTCACACATCTTTGCAAACCAAGTGGGTTCCTTCATAGTGTTCCTTGACGGATATTGATTGAAATCAGTAGTGTAGGATTGAGCTTGAAGACCAGGTGGAGGTTGAACCATTTGAGGTTGTGGAATTGCACCAAGTTGCGGAGTATGTTGTTGATTAAATTGTTGTTTATTAAATTGTTGTTGATAAATGGCTTGTTGTTGATTCCATTGTTGATGTTGAGGAGTTAATTGTTGTTGTTGTTGACGTTGAGAATAAGTGTAAGGGAAATAGTTAGAGTATGGAGGTTGAGACATGTTGAAAACTTGTGTTGGTAAAAATGGATCTTTGTAGTCGAATGAACCTTTGTTGATGAAGTGTCCTTAGGCGTAGAAAAGACAAGAACCAAGTAGCACTTATGCGTAAAAACACCAAAGTTACGCGTAACAATAAGGAGTTACGCGTAGGATTTAGCTTACGCGTAAGTAGGAAAAGCACTAAAATTAGGCGTAGACAAAAGTTAGGCGTAGAAACTTAGGCGTAGGATTACTTTATGCGTAGAACTGAGTTTATGCGTAAAGTGAATCTTAGGCGTAGGATTTCTACGCGTAAGCTTATACTTATGCGTAAATTTAGGGTTTTACCCAAATGATCTTTTACACTATCACAGTGCAAAAGATATCCAAAGTCGACGATTTTGGACTTATCCAAGTAATAAAACACGGAATAAACCACGAAAATGAAGATCAAACCAAGGAAATACTTACGCGTAGTTTTAGGGTTTCACTACGCGTAGAAAAGTACAAAATTTTGATTTTGTCCAAAAGTGATTCTAAACCAGTTTTTGTGCGATGAAATAGCTTCAATAACACCAAAATACACAAAAGTGTGAAACTTGATGAACCAAAGCTTCTCAAAACGTTACGAGTAGAACTAAACCCTCGTTCAAAAATACGTTCAAAAATACCTTTTCACGCATAAAGTTCCAACCTTTTTGCCAAAAAATGTTAGTTTAACACCTTATAACATTGAATGTACAAGAATCTTGGATTAGAAAGTGTAAAAAATGCGTTTTTAAGCAACCCAAAGGTATGGACCGTATGTTAAGCGTGAGGCCAAAACTCACTTCAAACAATACGTTCACCCAACTATTAGGCGATTGATACCACTGATAGGTCACTAGTTTTACAACACAAGCTTACTAGAAAGAGATAGAGAAGAAAAGATGGGCGGATGAACACGTTATACACACTTACTCACGATATAATGAAACCGGTTATGCAAGGAGAGAAATAGAATAAATAACATGAACAACCAACCTTCAAATGAAGGTTTACATAAGGTATTTATAGGAGGAAAGCTAGGGCAACACTCCTAGTTTCCATCCTTTCCTTAATGGACTAAGGCCTAGGCTCATGGGCCTTCTACATAAGCCTAAGGCTAATTACAAACATAAAGGCCATAATAAAGCTAACTATTACATATTAATTACTAACAGTTGATTATGGTTTAGGAGTGATTCCAACAGAGATGTAATCCGGTTCATCGATTAGGTACGAGTTTTGAGGTGGAGTTGACACTGTTACAATATTGGATGACGAGAAAACTTCCATCTCAACGTATGAGAGAATAATGATAGGATGGGGTTATGAAAACGTGGGTTGCAATGATCTAGTAATAAAGGTTTAGTGATTGCGTAATGAAGAGGATAAGTCAATGGGACGGGAAAACAGGAGACATGGTATTGTAGCATCCCAAAAATATAATCTAAACATAGAGTAATGTCGTGCGGTAATTAAAATTTTAGTTAGTCGCGCTTAATGTGCTAAGCAAGTCTAAATGGTACTTATAATCATTAACTCGCATTATGAAATGTTTTTGCTGGTTATGTATTATCTGCTAAGCAAATCTCATACATAACTTAGGTACGGAGGGCGCGAAGTGGTGGCGTAAAGTGGTTCATTTCAACATAGAACACTGTGATGTCCTTGCGCGAAGTGGTATTGTGCATCATCTGCCATGCAAATCTCCATGCACGTTGCTAGTAAGATGTAGAAGCGGAGTGTTGGGAATTATGTGAAAGTCTGGATTATGCTGAAGTGTTTCTACTGAAGTAAAGTGGATTCTGCCGAAGACTTATTCTACTGAAGTATAATAGTGACTAGTTGGTTTCTGCGGAAGTGTTTATTCCGTATTTAGTTTGTTTAGTGTGGATATACATGAGCTTTATTAGGAAGTGATTGTGTATATCTTATTTAGTTTTATGATTATACGTTTCTTGGAAAACGGTTTAGCGATATTGTTTAGGGTTCCTTGTCTATAAAAGGAACACATTAGAAAGAGTTAGGGATCGATTGAAAAACTCAGTTTTAGTTAATATAAAGATCCATAGAGGATCAAGAAGTTCTTAGTTATTACTTGTGTTTATATTCCGCTTGAACATAAGTTGTAGAGATTATCTTTTATTGTGCTTGTGATTACATAGGCATACATAACGATCCACGAGCTCAAGATCTATCAAGGTCTTTGTTTGTTTCAACAAGTGGTATCAGAGCCTCGTTAGAGTCTCTACGATACTAAGGACAAGCTTTTTCTAAACACCAATACAACCATTACAATAACATCATGCCTGGTTCAGATGCTGAAACTGAACTTACCAACAACCAAAACTCCACCCATCTGCAGCAACTAAGCCTTACTAATAGCAATGCTAAGATGTTTGTAGGATCATCCCCTTAAGCATAAAGATGTTGGAATTGTTGACAGTGGCTGTTCTAGAAGTATGTCAGGAAACAGGGACATGATGCATAACTTTATACCTATTGAAGGTGGAGGCAATGTAACCTTTGGAGGAAGTGATGGACGAATTACAGGAAAAGGGACCATCAAAACACCTCAGCTGGACTTTGAGAATGTTTATTATGTCAAGGAACTTCAACACTTCAATTTGTTTTCAGTCTCACAAATCTGTGACACTAAGAACAAAGTACTCTTCACAGAGAATGAATGTCTTGTGCTGTCTAAAGACTTCAAACTCCCGAAGATACTTCAATTCTCTTGAAGGTTCCTCGAGTCATAATCTGATACATTTAACTTAACTAATGTCCAACCAGCAGGTGACTTAACATGTTTGGTGGCTAAAGCATCTGTGGATGAGTCCACCAAATGGCATAGAAGGATGGCCCATGTCAATTTCAAGACCATCAACCAGCTCTCTAAACTGGGCCTTGTTCAAGGACTTCCTGCCAAAGTATTCACTAATGATCATAACTGTGTTGCATGCAACAAAGGAAAGCGACACGAGCCTCCTACAAAGGTGTTCCATTCTGGCAGTAACCATTATTTGAACCTCTTCACCGCTTCATATGGATCTATTTGGTCCAACTAAAGTGAGAAGCATTGATCATAAATATTTTTGTCTGGTGATTACTGATGGTTTTAGCAAATTTTGTTAGGTATTCTTTCTAAGGACCAAAGATGAAACATCTGAAATTTTGAAAGACTTCATTACCCTTATTGAGAATCAGTTGAACAAAAAGGTGAAAGGAATTAGGTGTGATAATGGTACAGAGTTCAAAAATGCCATTCTCATAGAACTCTGCAGGTTGAAGGGAATCAAAAGGGACTATAGCACTCCAAGAACCCCTCAACAAAATGGGGTGGCAGAAAGAAAAAATAGAACCCTAATAGAGGCTGCAAGATCAATGCTAGCAGACTCTAAACTTCCTACCATGTTTTGGACTGAGGTCAAGTACGACTTGTTATGTACTCAATAGAGTGTCCATTACAAGACCACATCTTAAAACACCTTATGAACTTCTTTTTGGGAAAGTTCACTGTATTCATTACCTTAAACCGTTTGGTACAGTCGGTGACAATCTTGAATACCAGTGATCCTTTGGGCAAATTTGATGAGAAAGCTGATGATGGTTACATTGTGGGGTATTCTGCTCATAGTAAGGCATACAGAGTTTACAATATATCTGCAAAGAAAATTGAGGAGACATTGAATCTGAGGTATCTTGAAGACAAGCCTAATGTTCAAGGCCAGGGTCATGTTTGGTCATTTGATCTTGATTACTTGACTGATTACTTGGGATATGCTAGACATAAGGCTGATCAAAATGCAGATTCAGAAGTATCTACAACTACAAACGCAGACAATTTGGATGTTCATTCTGACAGGGTTGATGATGAACAACCCATTATAGTACCTTCCTTTTCTCCTAACAATTTTATAGGTGACACTTCTCAAGCTTATACTGATGTGGGTGAAGATGAATTCTATTATCTTGAGGACCTTGCAAGACTGAAGAAACAAGAGTATGCAGCAAATTTAGATACTTGAGAGGAATGTGAAGCGAGTTCTAATGCAGTACTCGGCAGAAACTTCAATTCTGCTGAAAGGGAATCTGGTTCTTCTCACCTCTCCAATTGGTGAAAGACATGTTGACTCGACTCCTATGTCTACTAAAGTGTCAACAGATCTTGGTGAACCTTATACAAGGTTTCCAACACCTTCAGATCTTGGTCATCATCAACCTAAAGCGGGCATCTTCAACACACCTTCCTATGATACGACTTTGAACCTCTGTGACTAATCTTGATGATCCCATTGATGTCAACACCACCACTACAACAAGGATCAACAATGTACATCCACAGTCAAATATTATTGGTGATCCTGATGCACCTGTTAGAACAAGAGTACGTGGCACGTTCTAAATATGGACAGGTGGCTTTTGTCTCTTATGTCTCAAATCAACAGAGACACAATCACACAGACTATCAACATTGTCTGTTTGCTTGTTTTCTCTCACAAGTGGAACCAACTAGTGTTACTCAGGCTCTTGAAGACTCAAGTTGGCTTGAAGCAATGCAGGATGAGATGCAACAGTTTCAAAATCAGCAGGTTTGGATATTGGTACCACTACCTGATGGTAAGTATGCTATTGGGACAAAATGGATTCTGAAGAATAAGAGAGATGCTCGGGGTGTTGTCATCAAGAACAAAGCCGATTGGTTGCCTGGTTATAGACAAGAGGATGGGATCGATTATGATGAAGTGTTTGCACCAGTAGCAAGAGTTGAGGCTATAAGGATCTTCTTAGCTTATGCATCCTATATGGGCTTTATGGTCTATCAAATGGATGTTAAAGGAGCCTTCTTGTATGGTGAAATTGAAGAGGAGGTATATGTCACTCAACCTAAAGGATTTGAAGATCGGATCATCCGACCTATGTTTATAAGGTAGTCAAAGCTCTCTATGGACTACATCAGGCACCTAGAGCACGGTATGCTAGGCTCTCTACATTTCTCACAAGCACGGTTACAGAAGAGGTGCAATTGATAAGACTCTTTTCCTGAAGAAGAATTCCACTGACATTATTCTTGTGCAAGTGTATGTGGATGATATTATCTTTGGATCCACAAAGGAAGCTTGGTGCAGGGAGTTTGAGGAACTCATGAAGGGAGAGTTTCAGATGAGTGCAATGGGAGAGATGACTTTCTTTTTAGGTCTTCAAGTTCAGCAGAAACCTGATGGTATTTTTATAAGTCAGGACAAATATGTGAGGGACATCTTGAAGAAGTTTGGTATGGAGAGTGTACGGACTGCTACTACACCTTATGAAGCTCCAAAGACAAAGACCAATAATGAAGCTGATCCACCTGTAAATGTTCATTTGTACAGGTCCATGATTGGGTCTTTGATGTATTTAACAACTTCGGGCGATATTACTTTTCTTTGTGAGTGTTTGTTCTCAACATCAAGTTACTCCACTTACTTCCCATCTCAATGCTGTTAAGAAGATCTTTAAGTATCTCAAAGGCCAACCTCTTCTTGGTCTTTGGTACCCAAAAGAGTCTCCTTTTAAGTTGGAAGCCTATAGTGATAGTGACTATGCTGGTGCTAATCTGGATAGGAGGTCCACTACTGGAGGTTGCCAATTCCTTGGAAAGAGATTGATTTCTTGGCAATGCAAGAAACAAACTATTGTGGCTACCTCATCTTGAAGCGAGTATGTGGCTGCTGCTAATTGATGTGGACAGGTTCTTTGGATTCAAAATCAGTTGTTGGATTATGGGTATAATTTCATGAACACAACAATTTTTATTGATAATCAAAGTACCATATGCATTGTTAAAAATCCAGTTTTTCATAGTCGAACAAAACATATTGAAATCAGGCACCACTTTATAAGAGATGCATATGATAAAATTTGATAAATGTGGTCAAAATACATACTGATGATAATGTGGCCGATTTGTTAACAAAGGCTTTTGAAGGACCAAGGTTTCAACACCTTGTGGTCCATATTGGCATGCTTAACCCTTAACGCAAAGTTTAAGGGAGGCATAGGCCTCAGGGGAGGCATATGCCTCAGGGGAGGATTTGTGTATAACTTTGCATTTTTGCTATGTAATTTTGTATATTTGGTTGTTTTGGTAACTAACTCTAACCTGCTAATGTAAGTTTAGTGTGTTTCTTTGTTTTGTTTGTGCATGTTTACGTGTTTGTTTTGCGAATGGTTGTCTCCGATCAGGTTGTGTTATGGTCAAGAAAGCTTAAGCTGGTTTCTTCGAATTCATTGTCTGAAGTGTGCTATTTGTTTCCTCTGAAGTTGAAGTATTGAAGTCATATGATTCAATCAAAAGAAGTACAGAAGCAAATAGATCATTCATTCATTCAAGAAACAGTTTACTACTTACAGAGTACAGGCAACATCAAAAGCATCTACATGATCTAATAGTCCTAATCTATTACATATCATCTGTTCCAACATCTAAAGATGAGCACGATGAGCATGACTGCTCACATCTTTCACACTAATAGCTGTTGGATATGCATGATCGCTCACATCTTTTGGCACTAAATGCTGGCTATGCCTTTGTGAAAGCATAACCAACTCTAACAGATGCTAAGGATCAAAATGGAGAGGATGGATTGATGCAACCGAAGAAGCTGAAGTTGATTGTGGCAGAGAGATGAGACTGAAAGATTTTCCTTTGTGCTTCATCTACTCTTTCAATCATACATCAACTTACATCATTTTCCTTTTTCCATTCCTTGATACGATATGTGATGATGCACCAAGACATGATGCCAAGAGACCAAGCACCACCTTTCTTCCCATAGGAAGTGGTGGATTTTTGGCCCGTGACCTTCGTTGAGGCCTAGGTGCTGAGGGTTGGGAATAAGATGTTCCCTCATTATAGGATTCATCAGAATCTTCAGTAGATACATTTGGTTTCTCAACACTTTCATCTTCTGATGAGGAGAGAAAAGGTGACTTCTTTGGTAGTGGATATGGTTTTGGAAAATAGTTAAACCATGTATTGGTATCTTCACTAGATGATGAGGATGTTGTTGTGAGATCTATGATCTCAAGTTTGGTACTCATGATGAGTTTGGTTAATTTTGAAGGATTGAAGAGATTAGGGTTTGATATTATTTGGGAATTTTTGATGAAGAAGTCTATGTGCATTGGGATTATTTTATAGACGGGTTCAAGTGGTAAGAGAATTAATGCGTGTGGGTGAAACAGTAAAAGATATTTACTTGAAGCTTCGTGAGTAAGTCTTGTTTCTTCTGAGGGTTCTACTTCACAGACTGATTCCGTTTCTACCGAAGTTATAAGTGAATTCGAGGAAAAGTAGAAATCCACGTCAGCTTTGGTCAACTTTGACTAAAATTGAGAACTTTCTATTTATTCTCTCCGGAATATTTTCGCTCCATATTAATTGATTCAATTACTCTCTCATTAAAAACACTTCCTTTTGTGAAAAATCGTAACCCTAATCCTCAAAATCACTCATGGCACTTCAATTTAAACACGATCATAACAAGGTTGCTTTTCTTGGGACTGCTCGAGGAGATGAGCTTTATAGGCCGATGATTTCTTTCTTACTAAGATCAAAGATTGTATATGCATTGGCGCATTATCCGGATGCAATATATGAAACTTTGATTACTCAATTTTGGGAGTCGGAGAAAAGAGAGGTGATCTTGAGATAGTTGCAAGTGTTGATGGACAAGTGTATGTGGTGACAGAGGATTTGATCAGAAGACAACTTCGCTTGGACGATGAGAATGGGGTTTATCATTCTGACTCTACAATGGTGCTTGAAGGACTTAGAGCTATTGGATATCAAAGTACGAGGACAGATATGTGGTTGAAAAATAAGCTCTGTCCTATGTGGAGATTCTTGGTTCATACTTTGTTGCAGTGCATGAGCAATAAGTCAGGAGGCTGGGATCAATTTTCAACACAAATGGGATGTGGTATTGTTTGTTTATCTAAGGGTTTAACTTTTAATTTCTCTAAGTATATCTTTGATAATATGGTAGAAAATATAACTAGGACAAAGGGTAAGTTTTTGATGTACCCTAGGTTCTTCTGAGATGATATTGAATATTTCTCACAAAACCCAAGCCTTTTATCCTATAAGTGTTCTGACTCCCAAGTTATTTGCTACAATGAGAACTAAATTTGAAGGGACACATTTTCCTTTGTTAGCTGCAATGTTACCTCAGGAGAATGAGACTGATAATGAGCTTAATGTAGTTTTACCTTCCTCCAATCCTACTGATGGAACTCCTTTAGTAGATGGTGGTGAGGTCCTTCGTTGTTCTTGAAGCATCTATACTTTCACCAAGACCATGTTCTAGTCGGCATTTATCCAAGTTCCTATTGAAGCAGTTCAGGATCAAATTGATGAAGTTCGGGTTGATACGACAGATTGTCCACACCAAGTCCTGTTAGGACTCCATTTGGTGAAGGTTGTTCTAATGTTGATCAGGATAATGTTGCTTCGAACATTCTACGAAGTTCCAATTTCAACTGCACAATCATCTGATGATGATGAGGATCCTATTACACTTACCTCATTATATGCTCGGTGAATAAGCTACGGTGAGGTGGTGGTCTTAAGAAAGAACTTGAAAACTAAGTCCGTTCTTGGTGATAAGATTATGGGCTTGGAGAATAAAGTTGAGCACTTGGAAAACGCTAAGTCGAAAGGTACAAAGAGAAGTTTGATTTCTTCTGCTGAGGAGGACACAGAAAATCTTAATGAATCTCTTGAGATATTGGCTGATGTGGCACTTACATCTGATGTTCATTCTTCTATTGCTAAATCTTCAAAGAGCAAGGAGCCTATTCTATATACTAGCAAAAGACGAAGACAATATTTGAATATTGTACATGCTGATACTTCAAAGGAGCCATATATGGTTGATGCATCTGCTGATGTCCTAGTGAAGGAGGTTACTACTAGTCATGGTCAAACTTGTCTATCCCAACATTCAAATGTGTCGCCTTCCGCATATAATGAAGAAGTTTTTATTGCGGGGAGAATGTACAAGTTGAATGATTCTTCTGAGGTTTTCTCTACACCTATAGAGGAATTGTCTCAACCTATTTCCTCTGATGTGGGTTTGATTGCTACGAAGCTCACATTGGTTCTGCTGAAATTGGTTCTGTGAGATATCTTGAGACAGACGGGACTCTGTGATTGCTGATTTGTGAAGTCGAAAAGTGACTAAAGAACAATATCAAGCTCGGTGGATTATTTGCGATTATGAGAATATCCAAAAGAGTTGTGTTGTGGCTAAATTTTTCAAGATCGGTATGCTTGATTTGACTCTGAAAGGAAATTAGAGCTTGATGAATTCTTTCCTACGATTACTGATGATCAATGGGATGGTTATATTTCTCAAGGTGCTTCTGATCCTTCTCTTGCAAAACTTATCTTAGGAGATTCTTTTAATGATGATGATTTTGTGGAGAAAATGAAGGCACTTGGTAATCAAAGAAAGCTAGAATCTGCTGCTAAGAGAAGAGCTCTTATTGATCAAAGAAATAAAGCTAAAAGAGACAGACCTATGACAGTTGTTCAGAAGAGAAATTATATGAGAAGAGTTGTGAAGAATGTGCTATGTATAATTCGGTATGTCCATGAAGCAAATTGACTTTGTCGATGATGCTTTGATTCGCCAGTATAATCTGGTTATGAAGTTTTCTTCACAAGGTACTATTTCTTCTTCTTCATTGGAAAATCGTGATTCAATGCCTGATGTTCCTACAGTCAAGAGACAGAAAACAGTTGAAATTGTGGATAATTTTGATACTGTTTTGCCTTCGGTGGTATCTTGATTGTTCCTTCAAACACATTCGATGCTACTCCTTCTTCGAATGGTTGTTTCTGCTGAATCTTCTTTAATTTCTTCGAAATGTTGTCCAGGTGTGGATCTTAATGATTCTCTGATTCAGAGACCGAATTACGATTGGTGCGACCACATTGATGGTATGGCAATGAAGAGTTTGGTTACAAGAAGTTCTGACAGATTGGCTAAGAAACATGCTTCCAGGAATACTGATTTTGATATCCAAGTTGATGAATCTACTTTTATTGAAGTTGGAACTGTTGATGATTTTCCTGAAGGAACTCATGTGATTTTGGTTGATTGGAAAGTTTGGAAAGTGAATCTGTGTCTAGGCTGGATAATACTGTTCTTGAATTTAATTTCTTGAAGGAAATTCTTCATTTGGTGACCAGACATGATTTGAAGATGTTGTATGATCATATAATTGATTATTATAAGTATCATTCAAAGCTGGTTCCGGTTTATATCTTTGGGTGATCTTCAAGTTATGTTTGATTCTGATTCTCCAAATGGTAAAGGGTATTCTATTTGGAAGAATTCTCATAAATGGGAGATTGAGAGTTGGAGGTTTTATCCTTTGCCTTGTGTTCGGTAGTTCAGGACTACATGTGGGATGATTTTGTGTATGCTATCAGATAGGCTTTATCCTTTATCTGATATTTTTATGGAAAGGTTGCTGAGACACAAGTTGGACGTGCCTCCTAATCCGGTTGGCAATGATGACCTTCATGCTATTCAATGTGTTGGTTTGATTAAGAATCAACTTCTATCACATAAAGGTTCATCTTGATTGTAATACTTTGTAATATTTGTTTTCTTTCTTTCTTTTCTTAGTTAAAAAAGATGATTTTGGTTTTATCTAACTTTTCTTGCAGGTTTGTTGTATATTTTTGGTTCTTGACTCACCTGATATACTTTGTGTATGTCGAAGAGTTAGCTAGTCCAAAGGGTACGACTTTGGTAAAGACACATCAAATCTGTTGATAATTGTAATGATTTCTTTGAAAATCATAGGGTATGCAACCACCCATGCTTAATTGAAGAGTGTTGTATGGTTTTCAATTCACCATGTTTTATTCCTAATTGGAATCCAAGAATTGGCTAGCCCACTTGTATATGGCTTGTGGTAAAGGCAGTGGCATATTCCATATTTGGTTCTTAATTCACCAATTCTAAGAATTAACTAGTCCTGAGCAAACGGCTACAGGTAAAGACATTTCAAATCCGTTTATATGGTTTCTGGTTTGCCAATAAATCGATGGTTATCGTGTACCATAGTTTACGAACTGAAACATATGGCTACTCCAGTAGTGATGGCTATTGGTAAAGAGACATCAAATCCATTTATTTTCAATGATTCACCTCTCACAGAGTTAACACACCTGGATGTGATGAGCATAGTATGAAACTCATCTGTTTTGATGTTTTGTTGCTGCAAAGATATGGAGTTTTAAAGTTTCTTCATCATAGAGATGTTCTTTGGATTCTTTTCTTTTTGTTGTTCGTGTTCAATCCTCTGTGTGTCAGATCTATCAAGAAACTGGAACTTAACAAGTCAAATTCCAGTTTAGGGGAGGATTGTTGGGAATTATGTGAAAGTCCGGATTATCTTTGAAGTGTTTCTACTGAAGTAAAGTGGATTCCGCCGAAGACTTATTCTCTTGAAGTATAATAGTGACTAGTTGGTTTTACTCGAAGTGTTTATTCCGCATTTAGTTTGTTTAGTGTGGATATACATGAGCTTTATTAGGAAGTGATTGTGTATATCTTATTTAGTTTTATGATTATACGTTTCTTGGAAAACGGTTTAGCGATATTGTTTAGGGTTCCTTGTCTATAAAAGGAACACATTAGAAAGAGTTAGGGATCGATTGAAAAACTCAGTTTTAGTTAATATAAAGATCCATAGAGGATCAAGAAGTTCTTAGTTATTACTTGTGTTTATATTCCGCTGCTGAACATAAGTTGTAGAGATTATCTTTTATTGTGCTTGTGATTACATAGGCATACATAACGATCCACGAGCTCAAGATCTATCAAGGTCTTTGTTTGTTTCAACACGGAGGCGTAAGGTAGTAGTGTAAAATGGTCAGTTTAGATAGGTGGTAATGAGAAAGGCTTTCCACTTAGGAGAAAAGCATGGTAGTGAGAAAATGTTGAGACGTCAATGTGTGATGTGTAGAAGTAAAATTTTATAATCTCTTATGATGAAACCATTTTTAGAAGTCAATCAGGAGGTCAATTGAACATACCACTATTATAACTACTTTCAGTATTGCAACATTCACCTTTGAGTCAGACATAGGTGATCAGGCTATGTCCCACTGTCCCTGGTTGAATATAGGCGATCAGGCTATATTCACCCGAGGTTCAATGAATCTTGCAATGCTTAGCTTAGTTATACTAGTAACAGGTCCTAATGCTTTTAAAGTTTGTTATGAAAGACTGAACAAATATTTCATTTATGTGGGGGAGAAGGCGTAGCGCAGTGGTACGTAAACATACCTATAAGTAAAGCAATCATAGCTAATAGTGAGTCTAAGTTGTTAGTAATAAAACACATATCTTATCAAAGATGACTTCAACGAGTCATAAGTGAGGCAATCAGCTTGGCAGGCAGGCATGTGTCTGTCATAGGGTTAAGTTTTGTAAAAGTGGTTATAGTCCAGGTTTTGAAAAATACCTGGTTCTCTATAACCAAGGCTGTGATACCAATCTGTAACACCCCCAAAAATGGTTTGCAGCGGAAGTAAATGTTATTGGGGTGCCACTCGATTGATATCACAACATAAAGTATAGAACAATCATAGTTCCTTAAAAGATTTCATTTATTGAAATAAAACAGGGTTTACAACATTGTCTTTGTGCGGGAATATAAGCCCATAAAGAAATTTAAGTGGTCCCAATTGTATATCAGAGTCATCTATGACCATGTCATGCCAATGCCTAAGCGCCTCCAAAGTTAGCTATCGCCTTTTCATCCTGAAAATACATGCTAAAAGTCAACACAATGGTTGAGTGAATTCATAAGTTTAGTAATAAAGTAGTTGATCACAAGATTTTCAAGTTTAAAAGAAGCCATGGGCTACGTTGTTATACGCCCATAAAAGCAAGTTGATATTATTGCACTAAGCTCATGACACCAAACTAACTGCATACACCTAATTACTGGTGTAAGTAAATAAAATTGCCCCTCTGAGATGTAATAGCCAATTACATAGAGATACCAAATATAGTGCGCCCCGGTTATTTCCGATAACCGAGTCGGGGTCGTCAGTTCCCATAGTACTATCCACGATATTTACGTTCACTCGCAAGTGATTAATGGTTCATGATGTAGGGGACTTTTGGCTGGAAACTTAGGCAGAGTCATAATATCAAGAGTATAGCAAACAGTTTTCAAGCAATTGTAATCATAAAAGCAGTAGCAGCATGTATTCTCCCCCAAGGAGTTTATAAGACAGTTTAAAGAGTAAAAGTGGGGCTATGAACTCACCTTAGTAATACGGTAGAAAATGCACAGCAATATCAAGTACGATATGACCACGGCTTCAATACGAAACCTAGATATAATATGGGAAGTCTTAGATAATATATTTCGTTTACGACTCTAAATGGTAATGTTTAGAAAATGGTTTAGAAGTGAGACACTTGTATCATTATAACTTGTGTGGTAATGCTTAAAGTTCAAAAATAAATGTTTTCAAATACTTTCTCATGTGTTTGTGTTACATAGCTTATGTGGACATTTCATGAGTTAATTTGATTATTGACGTATATAAGGATGTAGTTATGAAAATGTTGGTAAGTATTGGCTCATGGAATAATTGTGGAAAATGTATACTTTCGTATAAGAGTTGGCTCGAATATTAGCTCAAGTATTATCGTGGAGTAAATAAATACAAACCGTATTGTATTTATTAGATTCGTTAGATTTCAAGGTGTGAAAATATATTTACAATATATATTTATTGGAGTTGTGGTTAAATAATATATATATTTGGACAAATATAGTATTTATAGTTTACGGGGATGAACTCCTGAAATGAAAATATGTATTAAACATGTTTATTTAACGAAATGCGTAAAACATATAAGTTTATAAAACTTATAAAAGTTTTAGGTTGAAATGTGTCAAGTATCAAACTTGAGGGGTTGATATCGTAAAGAATAATATGGGTTTCAAAACTTATAAAGGTTTTAAGTAAAGTGTTCAGTGGTCCTAGGTTGAGGGGCTGAAAACGTAAATATTTAGTATAAGTTGTAACACTTATAAAGGTGTTTAGTAATAGTGTAAAGTGGTTCGAATTCGAAGGGTCAAAACTGTCAAAACGTCAAAATTGTAAAAAGATAGCAAAAATTGCAAAACTGTCAACGCTGGGACTCGAACCCGTGACCACTCGCTCAAACAGCAACTTTGCTACCATTTGAGCTAAGGATGTTTTGTGTTTACCTTTACATTTTAAACTTATTTGAGGAAATGATTAGTTGTTTTCTTTTGTAATTAAATCTTCTACTTAATAAACCAAGCATGCGTGTTTGCATGTACAAGTTTCATGTATTCTTTCTTCTCAAAACTTGTTTCACTGCTATTCCCATGTTAACATTACGCTATTTGTTTGAATTCATATAAGACAGTGGGTACGTGGTTGTGTTTGTACATTTTGCGTTTTTAAATAGGTCATGCATGTTATCAATAGTTTAGTTTTGTTAGATCCTTAAACCACACAAGGTCATTACGATATGTTAAGTTTGTATAGGTTGTACGTGACGTGTGTAATGAAAACAAGTTTAGAAGTTTTAAAGTGTTCATACGACATGAAAACTTTAAAGGAAACTATGCTGCGTATTGAAATGGGTTTAGAAAGACTTACGACACCAAGATGGTGGTGAGGAAGATGCGGTTAAGAATGTGAACAAGGACCAAAGACTATAACCCGCTTGTAACTTAAAAATGAAATCCGATACTCCCTTTGCTTCCAAAATACTAAACCCCGCTTTGTTTTTCCCAAAGTTTAAACTTGATATCTTTAGCTTCCACCAACCTTTCCTTTACTTTGTATGAATGATTAAGTGTGCGTGTTTTAGCTCAACCGAGGCTCGTATAAAAAGGAGAAATGGAAGGGTTGGTGTGTGATGTTACTTATAGTGGGTTGAGGTCGAGTGCTATGTCGAAGAGGATGAAAGACCAAGACTAATATACTACTCAAGCTCTTTCTCTTTTCCCTTGTTGCTCGACAATGAAGAAGTGAGAGTGTTTGTGTTTTTGAGTAAGTCTTGGTTCGAAGATGTGAGGATGATGTTGAGAGGTGGGTTTATTTAAATACATCAAGGAATGTATGGTCTTATCACTTGTTTATTATAAAGTAGCATGGGTCTTTACATGCAATTGCAATAAGTTGGTGTTGTGTTTTGTTGGGTTGAAGATGCATGCTACCTTTCAAAAAAAAGTCATACGCATGCTACCTTTCAAAAAAAAAGTCAGACCCATGCCACCAAGGAAAAGAAATAGCATAGGATTTTGAGTTTGCATGCTTTGTCGTGGGATAGGGATACAAAAGGTGTGTTCTATTTATTTTTATTAACACACAAAGTATGGTTTAAATTAGTTAAATATTAAGTAGAAGCTACCCAAAGAAGTGTAGGGTGGCGTTGGATTTCTTGGACAGCCGAAAGAAAATGGAATAAAATATAGTCAAGTCACATTTTGTACACTTTGGTCTCAATATTTGTATACATGTTAAAGATATGGTCAAAGATTTCTCTAGCTCTACTATTAATTAGGGGATCATGCATGGGCAAAAGTATTTATTAAATCTAGCCTAAAAAATTAAAGGTGTGTCGTTGATTTGCTTTAGCCAAAAGAAAGGATGGCCAAAAGAGTTGTCATGTCTTGTCTCTCACTTTCAATTATTGCACATTGAATCAATCTTTGTGTTTAGAGGTTATCAAAGTCCAAGTCAAAAGATATGTTAATGACATTAATAAATAAAATAAGCACTATTGAAGCTCTTTAGTAAACAATAGGGTGGCTAGTTGTCAAAATACTAGATAAGTGTATATTATTTTGTATATATTATGCGAGTGTATTTGGTAAGTATTGCATGCGTGTAAATATTAGAACGCGTAATAATAGTGTTTATATAAAACTTGAAAAATAAAAATTGTAAACTTAGAAAATGTTATTGAAATAGTCATATGGCATATATTTCATGTAGACTTAACTTTATTTAATGTTGGTTTACGTTAAATGCCATTTTCCAGTTTACGTGATGAGTGTGTAAATACTCATCATTTTTGGGTCAATCTGAACTGCAAAACGTTTAAAAATGCTCAGAAATGCATCAAAATACTGAAAATATTCCAAAATTGCATTTTATATGTTTCAGATGCAAAATGTTCAAAATTAGATGAAAAATGAGCAAAGTTTGCATAATTGGCAGTTTCAGTCCTCCAAGTTTCTAAAATTGTCAGAAATAGTCCCTGAGTCCTAATTTCAAAAGAAAAATCACCAAAGGTCCTTTTTAAATCATAACTTGTCATAATTAGTCCTTTGGTGAAAAATATCAAAAGTTTGAGAAAATTACAAAATTAGTCCTTCAAGTTTGAAATTTGGCAAAAATGGCCCCTGGAAATTGAAAAATGGCAAGTTTGGTCCTTGTACTTTTTGAGCTTGTCACTTTTAGTCCCTTGGAACATCTTTGATGAATTGGCAGTTTTAGTCCTTGCATTTTCAGTAATTACAAAATGGCCCCTATGATTATTAAACCAAGCCCTTGTCAAAACTGCCTTGGACCCTATCATAATTCCTTTATGACCCCTGCCACTTATCTAATTTGGACCCCCCCTTAATAATCCTGCCCAGTCAACCATCTGGTCAAAATCCCACCTTGGCGCCATTTTTCTTCCCCTTCCACTTGCTCACCTGCAACATCCTTGCACACTCAACCTTCCCATCCCCCCTCCTCACCTATCCACTCTCCATGTCCCCCCACCTCCACACAACTCCAAAGGGCATTTAATGCTCCCTCTACCCACTCAATCTCACTCAACTGTTAAAAACTCAAATTCCCGCCAAAAAAATGATCAATGGCCAAGACTACTTGAAGTGATCCAATGGCCAAAAACAGAGGTGGGAACTGCTCATTTTGGAGAGAGAAAGCTTATGGTGTATAAAAGGAAGGAGGAGAAGCAATGAAAAGGGGGTAGTTAGTTTTAAGTTTTTTCCTTTATGTCGTTTTTTAAGTAGATATTGTAGTTTAAATTAAAATGTTGTAATTTCAGCTTTTATGTATAACAATTAAGTTAAAACATCTTTGTATTGTGTCTTTTGATTATCAATTCAAGTTTTCATATGAGTTCCTAGTTCCATGTTTACTGTTCTATAACTCAGTTTCAAATTCTCAATTGCAAACTTTAAAAAGGTCAATTTCCATCTCAAATAAGCTTATTCAAGCTTATTACAGCTGTGGTTAAGCTCAAAATTCAGTTTCAAACAATTTGGTCATTGGTCAACAATAGTCAACTGTAAGTTCATTTGGTCTTGGAAATGGAAAAGGGTGATGCATAGCTTGGATTTGGATTGATATTGGGTAGTTTTATGGTTTAGAATAGATAAATGGTACTTGTGTTTCTTGGCAATCCACTGTGGATAGGACCTTTTGTAAGTGCATTTTCATAGTTAATGCATAATCTGCATCTGTGTTTAATTATAGTTCTTACTTGCTTATTTAGTGTTAAGTAAGGTATTTAGACTTAGTGTGATCAAGAAATCAAGCAACTCAGTGTTTAATTCAGTTTTCACGTGCTTATCAGTAGTTTAAGGTGTGTTTGGATTTGTAGCTAAAACTGTTTTAGAGGCTTGTTCAGTACTTAACTCCTTTTGTTTTATGCTTGTTAAGTTCTATTCTACTCATATCTGTCTTCTTATTGCCTGCAAAATCTCTCAAAGTCAAAATCCCATGTATCTGTCTTAACCTAGTTCACTGTTGGATTTTCAACAATTCAAAAGCTAGTTTTGTGTTCCAAATTCATAAACAAAGCTTGCAATAGCTTCATTTAATCTTATAACATCATTTTCAGTTGGGAAATCTAGATCGAAGCTCATTTAAGTCAACATTTCATTTTTCTTCAAAAGTCAAATTTGCACAAAACCTGTTTTGGGCCTAGCTAGAATAAATTTTCATGGACTCATTTCTGAGCCAATCTAAGTGAAATTGTGGGATCATTAAGTTCAGTTGGTCTACTTTATTATTATGATTTTTGTATAATTTTGTGAATTTTTCTTAAGCTTCTAAAGAGCTTGTCAAAATGGGACTAAGTGCCCTGTGCAGGGCACTGAGCCTGCACAGGGTTTATGCAGTTCTTGCAGAGCTTGCATTGGGCTCATAAGAGCTTCTCAAAGTCTGGCCTTTGGTTTGTTAATAGCCAGCCAGGTCTTGTTTAGGGTCCCATATTTGGTTTTAGGTTTTAGCTTATTGGTTGGCTTATTCTTTAGCTCAAAGTAGGCACCTCAGTTACTGTTTTTAGCTTATAACTCATTTCATCAAATCTGTTGAGCTTGTGATTTAGAGGTTTAAGATAGTTGTAATCTGTTGCATTTAGGTTCTTTTAGCTTATCCAAGCTCCTGTTTTGGTTTGGTGCTTATTGGTCTCCATTTGCTTATTCAAAGTGCTTATTTATAAGCACTTTGCACATCGGTTTCATTTTCCTCCACACAAGCACTTGTTTTTCTATTTTTCCTAGATTCCTAATATTATTTTAGAGTTTTCCTGAAATTTTCAGATTTTTCCTAGTCAGTTTGCTAATTTTCTTGATTTTAATTAGTTTTTAAGCATTTTTAAATAGCATTTAATAAAAAAAATTAAGAAAGGTTTCAAAAAAATAATTTTTCATTTTTATTAAGTTAAGATAAATATAAATAGACAAAAAAATATTTTTCTAGATTTTTCTTAGTTAAATTTGTATTTTTAAGTAATTTAATTAGTTTTTAATAGTTTTTAATTCCTAGAAAATCCAAAAATAATCAGAAAAATACAAAAATAGTTTTGAAAATTCTATTTTGTTATTTTAGATTTTTCTAAGTCAAAATTTTATTTTTCTAGCTTTGTTTCATATTTTCTTGTATTTTAGGTTAATATTTAAATAGTTAAATTAGTTTTTAATTAATAATAATTAATTAAATAGTTGTAAAAATAATTTTCCTTTTCTATAAATTTTATTTTATCATTAGGTTTGTAAAAATATCATTTTCATATTTTTAGGATTTATATTGTGTAAGTTTCACTTTTTCTATTGTACGCTACGTAGTTTTTAATTAAGTTTTATAAAAACATAAAATCAAAAACATCATTTTGCAAATAGTGATAGCGTTTATTTAATATTTTTTATCTTTTTAATTTCCTTTAATTTGCATTTAAGCCCTTGTAGTTTATGTCCTTTTTCTGTAGTTATAATAATCACAATCCTTCTTTTCCGTTCAAATCCCTCGATCACTATACGTTTGGTGATCCATTGCATAGCTCGCTGGGACATAACGACCCGGGGAAACACTATACTCCTCAGATCTTCATTGAGTTTGTTCCTGAACCGTTTTAAGTTTGTTACGGTCGGCCATTCACAAGTGGCCGGTTTGAGTGATAAAACTTGACGGTTGGGAGCGAATCATTACGCTATTTAAGTTAACAACTACACGTAAAAATAATTATGTAAACTTCCAAAATAAATAAATTTGAGTTTGAGGTTGAGTAAGGACCTGGAAAAGTACGGGTTGTTATATCTTCTGTTATTGGCAGGTTATCAAAATATGTCTTTTGATCGTCGACTCGGGTTGCTCCAAGCACATAACCGGGAATCGAAGGCTGCTGATCAATTACGTCTGGAAATTCAATGGAACCGTACGTTTTGGAAATGATCATGTAGCAGCTATCATGGGTTATGGAGATCTACCTTTTGGAAATTATTTGATCACTCGGGTTTACTATGTTGAAGGGTTGGGACACAACTTGTTTTCAGGTCGGGTTCGTGATGCGATTTAGAGGTTGCTTTTAGGAAAAATGCTTGCTTCGTTAGAAACTTGCATGGAACTAATCTCTTAACAGGGAATCGTGATACAAACTTGTATGCTATCGACATTAACCAAATGGCCTCTTCATCACCAATATGTCTTATGACACGAGCATCTGGAACAAAGTCCTGGTTGTGGCATAGACGATTATCCCATCTCAATTTCGATACAATCAACAAACTTGCCAAAGACAACATCGTCAACGGACTTCCAAAGTTCAAATATACCAAGGATCACTTATGTCCATCATGCGAACAAGGAAAAATAAAAAGAGCGTCATATAAACCTAAACCCATACCTACTTCGGAAGCTAAGTTGCATATGTTGCACATGGACTTATGTGGCCCAATGAGAGTTGAAAGCATTAACGGGAAAAAGTACATTCTTGTAATCGTCGATGATTATTCGAGATATACATGGGTTAGGTTTCTGAGATCAAAAGACAAAGCACCAGGCATCATCATCACCTTTCTAAAGCGTATTCAAGTACTTCTTCAAACTCCAGCAAGGGTTGTAAAAACAAACAACGGCACATAATTCACAAATCATGAGTTAAGAGCTTATTTTGAAGATGTTGGAATAACTCATCAGACCACAGTTGTTAGAACTCCACAGCAGAATGGGGTAGTTGAAAGAAGAAATCGTACTCTTGTGGAAGCTGCTCGCACAATGCTAATTTATTCTTGTGCACCGTTATTTCTATGGGCTGATGTTGTTGCCACTGCTTGTTTCACTCAAAACCGATCCCTCATCCATCAAAGATTCAATAAAACCCCATATGAGCTAGTGAACAACAGAAAACCTGATATCTCTTACCTTCACGTGTTTGGCACTTTGTGCTATCCAACTAATGATAGAGAAGATCTAGGAAAACTGAAAGCTAAAGGTGATATTGGAATCTTCATTGGATACTCACTTAACTCAAGGGCATTCAGGGTGTATAACAGGAGAATTAGGAAGATAATGGAGACGATGAATGTGACTTTTGATGAAATTTCACATATGGCTTCTGAGAGACTCGCTCTAGAACCCGCGCTTAATCCAATGGCCTCTAATCAAAACTGATTAGGACCCGCACCAAACCAGCAGACTTCTAGACACATCAGTTCAGGACTCATACAACAAAGAGCTCTATCAACTTTTGTTGACACACCTAATGAACAAGAATGGGAGAATTTCTTTGAGTTAATGTTCGATGAATACTATGGTGGAATGATGTGCGCTAAAACACACATCATTTTATATCTAAAAATATGCCAAATCAGACTAATAACCATTAAATATGTCAAATATTATTGCAAATATGTTGGATTTGTGTTATTATGTCTTGCATGTACAATGGTTTGAAAACAAAGCAAAAACGGTGATTTTCGGATGAGTTTCGATGATGTTTTTGCGTTTTTCGAGGTTCAAACGAAGTCGTAATAATTCCTCGAGCACACCATTGGAAAGATCACGAAATATCGAGTCAAATGGTTATATTATTTGGAGCATCAAGGAAGAGAAGAAAAATTGAAAGATCAAACGAAGCTTGAACGAAGATTATTTTTTTTAAGATAATGGTTAAAATTTGGATCAAGTAAAAGAGCATTAAAAAGAATTAAATGCAAAAGATTTAACACAAAAGAGCTCTTGGTCTACTGGTTGGGCGCATGTTTCTCAACCAAGAGGTCTTGAGTTCAAGTCCCACTCTTGCCAAATTAGTTTACTTTTTACTTAATATGTATGCTCGGCCCATTAGCCACGAAAATCGAAGCCCAATCAAGCCCATTTGTTGCAGTCTCGCCCAGTCCACAGTTCAAATGCAGCAGCTCAGCTTTAAGCCCACGAAGACGGATCCAAGGCCCAGTGCTTAAGAAAGTTGAATGAAATTTCAATTTATGTATATTAGCCCAACAATTATGATGAAAATGAAATGAGGCAATTGCAATATCTATTCTTTTGTTGTCCCATGCACGTGAACAATACATTTCCAAAATAAATTAAGGCCTGGTTTTTCAAAGAAGCTCTTTTTTCCTCTTATGTCTGCAGGCGCTCAGACAATTTCTTTGAAGACCGTTTGTTTTTTTCAGACATAAGAGGGTAAAATCACTTCTTTCCTCTTCTACTATGTAGAAATAAAATTCCTCTTTTTTCCACTTCTTTCAATCACTTCTTTTTTCCACTTCTTTAAAAAAAAGAAAAATCAAAGAAGTACTTCAATAGCACAAAAAACAAACGGTCTTCTTCTTGCAAATGAAGTGCTTAAATGTACCTCTTCTTCTGAAGACATGGTTTGCAGATGAAGAGGTAAAAGCTCTGAAAAAACAAATGACACCTAAGAGTGGCGTGTGGTCTGCACCCTATCTCCCACTCGCTCCACCAACTTTAGATCCAGCCTATCAACACATGACACGTGGGATATATTTGGTGGAATACGAGGACTGGATGGAAGGATCGAGAGAGCATATCATTTTTGGCTATAAACGAGTGTGGAAACCGGCGCGTTGATGCGGGAATGTCGTGCTAAATCTAAATTTGAACGAAACTATTAGAAAATCCATGTGGATGCCCACAAATTTGTCGAAACTATTGACTGAGGTTATATACCATACTAATTAATATTACACATGTTTTACCAATGATATATTTTTTTTAACATTTTTTCATAGTAATGTATCAGAAGCTTAAGGAAAAGAGTATCAAATAGATCACATAATACGATATTCAAAAACATGAATGAAGTTGCTTAGATCATTGCTTAAGAAGGATGGCCACGAAAACAAAGTCACTTGCGTTTGGCGTGTGGTCGATGTTTGTGGTGTACAGAAACAAAAGAATGGAAAAATAATTGCTTGGAGATACCGATGTGTGTAAGTGTATGCTCTGTTTTTCTAATTCCCCTTACTGGTAAGTTGCCTTGAACTGCTCCCCATGTAAAAATAACTCCTGAAAAGAGCAAACAAAAATGTTAACTTGTCAACGATATAACAATAGCAAATACTATAGAGTTAAAAGACCAAAAGGAAAAAAATTTAGCCAATTTTGAACAACCTCCAAAGCTTTTGCTCTTTATTGTATGCTTTGCATCCACTGACCAAGTAGCAGGTTTGAGAAACATCAAAGCCTGAACTGTGAGATTGGATCATTGTATCTGTTAACTCACTTTGTGAAAGCATTTAAATGCTACATGATAAACATTTCCAGTAACATGTCATTCTTGGTCGGTGTCATTTGGTGGGTTAATAGAATGTATATTTAATTGGTAAAAAACACGCACACCTAATTTTGGTTGTTAAAAACAGACCTAAATCACAAAAGTAGCAGCATATGATCTCAGATTTTGAGATCCATTCAAGAACGTTTTCCTGAAACTGAATGCAAGATTGAAACCATTTATGAAAAAAAGTCAAAACTTTTAAACAACAATTTGAAACCATGTTAAAAGTAATTTTCATATTTTTATGCAAATACATTGTGTGTTGACCCATAATATAACATGACATGTTTCAGACCCATAATAAAACATGACATGTTTCAGACCCATAATAAAACATGACATGTTTCGGCTAAGACCAGTTTTGACCCACACTCAGCTTAACCGTAATTACCTAATTTAGCAACTGTAATAATAATACAAATTGAAATGATCCGTTATACATAGAGGCAACGGTTTTGACCCATTTACTTATCAATGGGTCAACACAGGTTTTGTTTTATCTTTAGTGGTTAAAATCAGGAAAGTTCTCTGAAAAAGAAATGGGTCAAATTCAACGCAAACAAAAATGTGTTTTTTTTCTAATTCAAGCTGGCGAAGAAAAAAATAACGTTTTTTGTTACTTGAACACATTTTTAACCCATTGACAAAACCACCTTTTTCCCGACCTTTAGGTGTACACATGTAGTATAATTAGTGTGTAACAAATGTTGAGCCTTTACCTCATGCTACAACTTTCTAAGTTTCTTGTATACCTTGTCTCTTTTTAAATTGCCCTTGGACGCCAACCGATGAATTTTCAGATCATGCTGAACTTTTTCAACTTTTCTTAGGTCATACTTCATTCCTGCAAAAAAATATAACGATGGCATGGCTAGGTTGTAAAATGAGAGAGAGTCCAATTGTAGGCAGTAAGTTCAACCTCATTTATATGAAAAAGGTTTGCATTGGGTTATAACATTTATCCATTAATCAGCCACAGCCGGAATTATCTATTTGCAACAGCTCAATGATTTGTGCATGCAGCTGTAACCTTTGACTAGATCATACGAATAATACATCTTCATGGTAGAAAATGCAGGTTGGTTAAGAGATGAAAACTGATAACTTGGTCATTTTTGTATTGGTAAAAAGTGGTCAGCTTTTAGTTACAAAATTTTAACTACTATCATTTTTTTTGTCCTTAAATTACAAAACAGCTTGCCATCCCAAATTGACCCATTTTCATATGAGTGGGTTGCTACCGCCATATGAAACTAACACTATGTATCTTGCAAATACTGGTTTGAGAATGAAACGATCGAAGTGGAGAAGTACCTGAGTATGAAAGCGTCCAGTACACGTGAAAGATTTTCTGGTGTTGGTTGTGACCTTCTCATCTTGACTGTCTCGTAATCTAATGACATGGATTCTCTAAAAACGTTTTGTAAACCAATTGTCTCCTGACCAGGTGTTTTTTACTTCTGCAAACAGGACAACTGTTTGGTATATTAGAAATACAGGCAGTAGAACATGTGGGTTGGGAACAGACCAAAAGAGGTTAAAAAGTTGTATTGCAATGGCCATAGTTTTTCTTTGAGATATTAGAAAAAGTATATTGTTATATGTTCAAGTATAAATAGTTTATAAGTCCAGCTTTGGCCAATTAGCCCTTTTTAGCTATGACAAATTTATTTCATTAAAACTTGTATATGAAAATAAGCTATTAATAAACTATTTATGCTTATTTAATTTTACCTGCAGAATAGTGAACAATAAATCCAATCACGCAAATTATAAAGTCATATAATATTTTCAAAAAACATATTACTTCACCATTTTAAAGAGTGAACCCGATCGCTGTTAATGCTTTTAACTCCCCTACAAATATATTACTTCACCATTTCAAAGTGTGAACAAAGCGGCGCGACGATTTTACACTCTGTTTCAGCACCTAAACCTACCATTTCAGCCCCTAAAAGCACCCATTTCAGCATTCAGACTTCAGCCCCTTAACCCATACGTTATAGGCCCTTTTTCAGCAGTCAAATCCACACATTTCAACCCCAACTTCAGCCCCCAAATGCACCCATTTCAGTCCAATTTTCAACATTTAGACGCACCCAATTCAGCCCCCGTTTCAGCACTCAAACACACCCGTCTCCGCCCCTATTTCAGCACCTAAACACCCCGATTTCAGACCCAAAACTTTGACCCATTTTAGTCCCCAAAACCACCCATTTGAGCTCCTAAACCCACTCGTTTAAGACCCCATTTCAGCCCCCAAACGCAGGAATTTCAGCTTCCGTTTCAGCACCCAAACCCACCCCATTTCAGCCCCTAAACGTACCCATTCTAGACCCCACCTCAGCCCCTAAATGCACCCATTTGTAATGTGGAATACAGGTTCTTTCTACCCACCTACAATGATAACACATAGATAGAGGAAAAAAAATAAAACGCGCCTTGTAGCACTTCCGATGACCTCGCCATTGGTATGATCTTTGATAATCCAATCACGTCTAGTTCCAATCCTTCCTTCACCTTGACACCAGGTCTCAATTTCAAGTACCTCACTCCTACACAACACCATTTAAAATATAAAATTATACAAAAAAAAAGAAATAAACTGTGCCAAACATATGTTCAGGGGGTGTACATGATTGCAATAATGATATCTAAATACTGCATTTTGATACAACAAATAATCAGTTTGACTGTTTGGATTGAGGCAAGGTAAAGTGAGAGACATGTGTAGTACAAATAGCAGACATGTTAAAACTAATAAATCGATATACAAATTAATCAAGATTACTAACCATATACGCTTGTTAACTTTAATTGACAAAGAGACATGCGCGGTACAAATAGAAGACATGTTGCGCCTCACATCAAGCGGGTGTGACCTCATTGCGGAATTGAAAAAGAAAAGGAAAAAAAGAGATCAGCTGTGGTTATCTCATTGTTTCATAAAACAAAACAATTAAAGTTAATAAACTTAAGTGTTAAAATATAGCTATTGTGACCAAATGAAAAATACCAAATGCGATATGCACAATTCACTTTTCAAATATTTGTTCCATACAATTCACCTTTCAAGTCTTTTATTGGTCTTGTTTACTTATGTACCTAAAAATAGCCGCTAAAGACATGCTATCCAAACAGTCCTTAAGAACATGTTACGACGCCAAAATGGTTGCTCAAATGTGGTAGCCAAAAAACTCTTAATAACATGTCATAGATAAAAATGGTTGCTGAAATTAACCTATCTAAACAGTCCGTAAGAACACGTGAAGACGCCAAATGCCTTCTGAAAATAAGCTATCCTCTAGCCGTACAGCTTGGTTTATGTTATTGTCAACCTTGATCAAATGATCTAGTTGAGCCAATCAAATTAAAAGAAATCCAATCTAAAGCAGTTACACGCGTATGCATACTGAACGACGACATAAAAGACCAATTTGACAAATTAGTAGGAGTTCACCCCGTATTATCAAAATTCAACTACCACTTCTTTAACCCATATCCCGGCCAACCACCCATAATCTTTATGAGGTCTGTCTTTGGCAATGATTGTAAAAGTACTTAATTAATCAATTATGCCTTTCAGAATCACGATAACAAATATAACAAACGAATGAATAAATGAATGTTACCTTTTCGGCAATAAGATCTTCCTATGTTCTGTACAGCTACTCCTGTAAAATTGTATCGTTAAACTCAATGCACACCACTATGCCATTATATATTGGAAAAAATACCGATTTTCACCTTCTTTGCAAAAGACCATATTCTAGCCCACTCTTTGTTGCCATAGCTCTCAACTAAAGCTTCTAAGATATTAAGCATACACTGCAAAAGACAGCACAATCGTTTACGCAAAAATTGTTTTTTCAATTGTTTACCTGGACTATAAATTATAAGTGTCTCACCCGTTTCATCTTAAATTCCTCCAAGTCTCTAATTCAGAATGCCTCACCTGTCAATCAAAGTGCGTCAAATGATAAACCATGCAACCCAGATTGTATTGCATAGAAAAGCGCCTGAAAAATGTCTTTTCAATGGCTCAATACCAATACAAAAAGGGTTTCTTTTATAAAGTTAGTGGCACCAATTATGTAAAGAGGCTTGCATTGATAAGCTCTATCTAGCTCTATCAATGGCTGTAAGTAGAAGGAGCTTTCACTTAGAGTTATAGTATGAAGTATCTATTGTATCGCACTAAGCCTATAATTTTAAACATTATTAATTTGTATTAAAGTATCTTGAATCACAAAGTGTTTCACCAAACATGTAAACATTAATGCTTTTTCTGTTGGATTCTTGACTTACAAAGTGGTTTACCAAACATGTAATAAACTATATCCAAGGTGTTTTGGGGATCATTATTAAAATTTCTTATCCATTTATCCACCTTTAAACAACTCCTTATCCATATATCTACCTTCAATCAACTGCAGTACTCATAAGCAATCCTAGAAATCCTTAACACTACTCATCAAGTATATCAAAACTCAATAACCTGAATCATAACTAATAAGCGATTCCAAACACCACTTAAGACCATATTATTAGCGAAAGATGAAGACTGACCAATATTCACACCGAAATCTTCCTTCACCAATTCCAAGAATCAACCTGCATCGATAACCAAAAACCACCAAATCACTCCGAAAGAAAATCACAAAAAAAATTACTTCCACCAAAAACAATAAAATAAAATAAAAAATAAATAAATGGTGTTCTTGCTTGGCACAATTTATCACAACTGATTTCCCCACCATCATTCACATCTCATAAAAAGTAATCGAAAGCACATTAAGCAGATCACAATTGTTCTATGTAGCTTAGGCATAATTAAAAAATATAATCAACCAAAAGTTCCTGATATGTGAAGAACTGGGAAAAAAAAGACACCTCAATTGAGTTGATTTCTAACCCCTTAAACCCAAAAAACCCTGGAAAATTTAAAATTATCATTTCAATTACACTCCATTAAAAATTGCTGAGAAATATAACTAACAAAACCCCTAAATTTTTTTTGTAATCAAACTGAAATTCCAATTAATCAAAACAAAAAACCAAAACCCTAATTTTTTCTATATAAATCTGAATGTAAAAGACATAAAATATGTAAATAAAAAGCTACCTGATGATTATAATACCTTGGTGATTACATCAGCAAGAAAATCATCGATTGCTTCCCTCAACGATAATAAACAATCACATCAAATCATTAGGTCGAATACAATACATTAGCTTGGTGTCCGATTGTTTATTGTGTTTTGATGTGAGTGTCTTTGTTTCATGTGTGTGTGTTTTTGTGAGCAAGAATGTATGTCAAGAAGGATCTGGAATTTAGAATTTGAGAAGATACAATGAGAGGCGGTGGAGTTCATTTAATGCTCAGCCACTTATTTTGAAACACGTGTCCAACAATAATCTTTGTGAGAGGAGCACCAAACGATCTTTAGTATATATAGATAATTCCATCAACGCAACACATTAAAGGCACAGAGTTTAGTTTTATTTTTTAAGAGTAGGTGTAGGAGTAGAATAATTTAGAATAGGAGTGTAATAGTTTTAGTAGCTTATTGTTTTAGCTTATTTTTAAAACTTATTGTAATCAACTTTTAACTTATTTTTTAATCAAGATGATGAATTTATTTGAAGCTTATTTCTACTTTACTCTTTCTTTATTGACTTTTAATTTTTTATTTATCTAATAAGTCATGAAAGCTTATTAGCTTTTTGTGGCTTATTTAGATCAAACTTATTTCATAACCTCTCTTTTACTACTTTCTTTTAAAAGCTTTTATAACCTTAGATCTATTTTTTATTTTACAAAATACTTTATAAAAACAAAAAAAGATTTGATTTTTATTAGTTTTTCTTTTATAAAAAGTTATTCATTAGCTTTTTATTTTTCATCTAGCATTTTTAGCTTAAAAAGATTTAATCTTTCTTAGTTTTTCTTAATCAACAAGCTTTTTCATAGCTTATGCAAAAGGAGGCAAAGAAGAGGTCAGGTCGGAGTCTGCATGTCCGACTCCGACTTGACGAGTTTGAGACATCCCCACCGCCGTCGCCGAAGGAGAAGCGGGAGGGATAGTCGCCGACCCCCTGTTTAACGAATTGGGAAGAGAGTTGAGGATGATGAGACATCCAACTCACAGCATCTGGAAGGAAGTGAGGAGGATGAACGGCGTACCAGTGTCCGCGACAGACTTGGTAGCCGCAAAATGCAGGACAGACTTGGGCGACGATACTCCCCAAGTAAAAGCCCTTCAAGTGCAAATTCTGAGGATAGTCGGCGCAAGCGCCGAAGGAGGGAAAATTCATCCCCTGGTAATTCCTCGGACAACGAGGATAACGAAACTGGACACTGGAAGTCCAGAAACATATATAATGACCAGGAGGATGAAGACATATCTCTCCCATGGCGCCGTCAAAAGGTGGATGCGTTTACTCGAGGCATCAGTGATTTCTCAGAAAACAAAAGGAGGCGCATGCCTGCCAACGTGAAAACCTATGACGGAACAAGTGATCCTGATGATCACCTAAAAGTTTTTGAATCAGCCGCCACAACTGAAAACTGGCCACAACCTTGCGGTGCCACATGTTCAACTCCACACTAGTAGGAAATGCGCGGAACCCGGTTCAGAAGCTTCCGCTGAAGCATCAATGGTTTTGAGGAATTGAGAAAGGCGTTCCGCCTAAACTTTACTCAACGGAAAAAGTGTGCTAAAAACCCCTTTGAACTCGCCAGAATAAAACAGCGCCACGGGGAATCCACAATCGCTTTTATGGAGCGCTTCAAGGATGAATGCATGTAGGTTAAAGCTTGTCCGAGGTGCTCAAAATCTCAGGGTTCATGAATGGGATCAGCAACCCAGAACTTATTAAAAGGTTGAATGACAAGATTCCCCAATCCTTTGATGAGGTCATGAAACGCGCACGGTCCTTCATCTAAGGAGAAGCCGTTGCGGCAGATAGCAAAAGAAGCTACTCGAACTGCCGGTCACAGGAACAACCTTGGAGACAATCCACTGACCAGAGTAGTAACCGTGACAGGAATTATCGCAACCAGGGGAGTGGCCGTGACAATGACAAGTATATCCCACTGACAAAGACTCTAAAGGAGATACTTGCAACAGAAGGCGCAAACTTTCCACGACCGCCACAAATGCGTACTCCAGAGGATCGGCGCGTAGGGAGTGGATCTTTGTGACTATCACGCACAGAAAGGCCACACCACCAACGAATGTGTCTAACTGCGCCAGCTAATCGATAAGATTGTCAAAGAGGGCAGATTGGACCATTTGGTCAAAAACATCAAGGAAGGAATGGATAGATAGAAGAATGGGAACAAGAAAGAGGCACCCCAAGGACAAGGCTAACACCATCTACATGATACAATCATGGCAGCGGGTTACAAGGCAGAAGGTCAGCCATAATTTTTCCCGTGGAAGTGAAATCTCTTTCCCCACCATAACTGCGGACAACGCATTAGTAGAGCCGCTCACCATCGAAATCAACGCGGGGGGTCACGACATCCACCACATGTACGTTGATGGAGGAGCATCTGCAGATATCATGTATGAGCACTGCTTCAAGCGACTACGACCTAAAATACGCAGTCAGTTAAGCCCGGTCAGGACAGCGCTGACTGGTTTTACAGGAGAAAAGATATGGCCTATGGGGCAGATACGCTTACCAGTAAGCGTGGGCTATAAAGAACACTCCGTGATGGCTTGGATGGAGTTTATGGTGATCAAATCCCCTTCGCCATACAACGACATCATTGGAAGACTAGGAATATCAGCCATACGCGCAGTACCGTCCACAGCACATGGGATGCTTAAATTCCCAGTGGAAGGTGGTATTGTCACTCTCTACAACGCTATTGTACCACATAGAGAATGTAACATGATTACATGCGAGACGGTACCTATCCCAGAATAGTGCGCACCCAAGGTTCCAAACCTGAAGGTCGCAATTCATCCTGATTACCCAGAACAGGAAATTTCAATCAAAGGATCGCTGTCGGACAACGGCAAAGCAGCTGTGTGCGCACTCTTGCAAAAGAACTTGGACATTTTTGCATGGGAGCCAAAGCACATGACCGGAGTACCACGTTCAATCACAGAACATAAGCTGAGAATCCGACAAGGATACTCACCAATACGCCAGAAGAAGCGTGGCCAAGCTCCAGAACCCGCGCAAGCAATCCTGGCAGAGGTACACAAGCTAGTAGAGTCAGGAATCATGCGTGAAGTATACTACCATGACTGGCTTTCTAACCCAGTTATGGTAAAGAAGAGTGATGGTAGTTGGCGGATGTGCGTGGACTTCACTGATCTTAACAAAGCATGTCCACAAGACTGCTACCCCCTACCAGAGATAGACTGGAAAGTGGAATCTTTGTGTGGATGTCCACTAAAGTGCTTTCTCGATGCATACAAAGGATACAATCAAATCCTGATGGCTAAGGAGGACGAGGAAAAAATGGCCTTTCATACAAGCCAAGGCGTTTACTGCTACACAAAAATGCCCTTCGGCTTGAAGAATGCAGGCTCCACCTATCAGCGGTTAGTCGATAATGCATTCGAAAAACAGGTTGGCCGCAACTTAGAGGTTTACGTCGATGACCTGGTCATAAAACGCCACACGGAGGATGAGTTGGTGCGCGATATTGAGGAAACATTTAGGACACTCAAGAAGATCAACATGAAGCTCAATCCTTAAAAATGCACCTTCGATGCTACATAAGGCATGTTGTTAGGTCACTAGTTTTACAACACAAGCATCAATGAAAGAAATAGAGAAGAGAAGAGAGGTGGTTGAACAAGTTAAACATACACACAGACACACTTAATAATAATACGGTTATGCGTAGAGAGTGAGAAAGTGAATAAAATGAACAACCAACCCTCAAATGAGGGTTATTACATAGTATTTATAGGAGGGAAGCTAGGGCAACACTCCTAGTTCCCTTCGTTTTCCTTATGGGCTTGGGCCTAGGCTTATGGGCCTTCTACATAAGCCCAAGGCTAATAACAAACATAAAGGCCAGAATTAAGCTAACTATTACATGTGAATCACTAACACTTGATTAAGGTTTAGGAGTGATTCCAACAATCTCCCCCTAAGTGTTAGTGATGAATAAAATGAGTGATAATGTTGAAGGTGTAGATGTAATAGAAGCTTTGATGTCTTCTGACGTTCTTCTTTCTTGTGAGAAGAATTGCCTTGATTTGAACAATCTCCTTAGTGTAGAGAAATTGTCTTCTTTGAACGGTTCTGCTTTGACATCATAATTATCTTTGTTCTTTGTTCTTTGTTATGAAAGTGATAGTATGTTGTTGTTGTCTACATCAAGTCTGCCTCGGGTCTGCTTCGTTGCTCCAGTGTCTCCACGTCATTCTTCAACATGCTCACACGCTCTTTGACATTGGAATTCAATACTGATGAAGTTCTTTACGTCTTTAACTTGGTAGATTCTTTGGCTTGACGAAGAATCATTCTGACTTTTGTGTTGCTTTTAGATAGAACTTCCATTAGAGATGATGTTGGCATGAGCATGCGAAGAATCTGCACGATCATTCCGCTCCAGAGCTTCCATAAGAAGAAAACATTAAAACGGTTAGTAATAAGCGGATTACGGCACTTACAAGTTTGAACTTCGAGAGTGTTAACAGCATAGTGTGAAAACACAACTCTAATTCTCACAAAGGTCGTTCCTGAACCGGAGTCCCACAAGTGAGATAACACGATGTACCGAAGTACACCTAAGGTTCAGATGAGTCGCTGAGCTACACCGAAGCATCACCTCACGACTGTAGACCGTTTGAGACACACTAAGCATAATCCACGGGAAGTTCTTGAAGTGACCTGCTGTCAGGGCTGTTTGACGTTGACCTGGCAGGAGTTTCCATTCAATCACGAGGATCCAGTTGTGAACCTCTCATAAATGTTCTTGACAGATTGCTAAGATCTGTGTAGGACTCGATAATGTACCACTGATGTTCTAATTGTTGAACATCAAGTGATGAAATGTCAAGTGTACCTAAGAGATCTTCTGATGAATCTCGTGGCTCTAGACTCAATTGTGCGTTTTGGTTTTCCTGAGCGGAGACTAGGGAGAGGGTCTCCTTCTTCAATATCAGCAATCTTTAAGAGAAATCCGATAGATTATGTAGGGTTCCCAGTGAGAATGAAACAAGCTTCTGTTGAGAGAAACTTGAGTGGATAAGAAGGTTTAGTGAATGCATCACTGGGTCCATGACGACTTTTAATCTTCAATACCAGAGTCGTCTAGTGACAACCAGTAGCATATGAATTGAGCCCGGTGTCTGCCCTAAGTTGAATAATCTGGAGGGCTATTTCTTTTCACCTTTTACTTTGCGTTTCTTTTTCATTCTTCAACTCCTTCTTTCTCCATTTCTCATTTTCTCCTTTTTATAATCATACCTAAGGACTTCTAAATTCTAACTATTTGTGGTGTCCTTGGGTAGATCCCTCCGGCTCTGACGGATCATAGGACGGTTATTCCTAACCTTAGTCACCTTATAACTCCATGACTAACCTATGTTGCCATAAAACCATTTTCATGAAAATCTCTCAAAGTGTTTATAAATGAACAACATTTTAGTACCACTGTTGAGAGATGAATATTTTGCATAAATACTCCCCCTCCACATGTGCTTAAGAGTTTTTACGGAAATTTGCACAGTGAGGATGGAGCGTGCACTTTTTGAATAGATCAACTCAAGATAGACACTCCCCCGCGAGACACGGTTACGTTGCATAGTTAAAGAGTTACATTGTCAGCTTTTAGGTGACAACTAGCTCTAATAACTACCTTGAAGGTGTAGACAATCCTCGAAATGTTGTCAAACCCGTCAAAGTTCATGTCTACCAAGAGTTTCTCGAATGGTACATTCTACTCGGATAAGTCCTTTGCGAGACACGTTTACATCACTAGCAAACTAGCTTGAAATTATTACCCGTCCCGGACAAGTCTTTTCGAGTTACTAACAGTTAACTATCGTCAATTCGTTGGTTAAGTCTATAGCACAATGATTCATTTTGCATTTTACACAACATATTTCTTATCACATAATTTTCTCCCCCTCAAAAATGGCATATAAAATGTTATTTTTGAAAAGTTGAGAATAAACATGACCATTTCGAGTGTTGCGGAAAGACTGACACAAAGAACATTTTGGTGAACAAAGTTATAAGTCAAATACTCCCCCTCAACAAGTGATATAAACGGTTGAGGTTTTGAAAATCATAAGGGGAAGTACTTGTTCTTTTGAGCAAAACCTTTGAAAAATGAAAGGTTTGATAAGGTTTTACTCAAAAGTAAGAAGCTTTCGCTCCTTTTATAAGGATTGTAGCACTAAAGCGTACCACAGGGTCCTTTCTTGAAAATTACAGGTTGTACACTGTTATGTGTACACAAGCCATTTTGAATAAGTCAAACAGACAAAATTACAATCAAGAATGTTAAGAGAGTACCCAATGATTACAGACGATTAGCTACTTTCTGAGGACGTTGGAAAGTCAGAATCGAAAAGTTTTGGTCATCCTCCCACATAGCTCTCCAACCGTTGCATCTGATCCCGATGAATCAAACATTCATCAATCCTAGTGATAAATCAACGAACATCCTTGCGATCCTTTGAATTCCATCTCTTCGTCTAAATTATACCTAACTCAATGTCCTTCAATCTAAATGTCAATCCATCTCGAACCATCTCCAGGGTAGCGTCATTGAACTTAGTGAATTTCATCGAAAGCCACGAAGCAAGTATGATGATTTTCACTTTGGTAGACAAGCCCAAACTTTTGTTTATGAACGATTTTGTACTGAGGTTCTTGATTGATTCCGATGAAGTGTATAATTTAGGTAAGATTCGACCCCGAGGTGGAGAAATTTAACACGCTCTTTGATTTGAAGCGTATGAAACAAGGAGTGCAGAATGTACTTGATCTAAATTCGGTTGAGGTTAAGGTTGGGGCTCGGTATGTCGTGATCCTCACCACCAGTGTATGTAAAATGATCAACGGTTTTCTCCATTGGTGGTGTGGTTTCTGAATCCCTTGGTTGATCAAATGGTGGTGGCTGTGTAGCTTGTTGTGTAGTGGTGATAACCTGCTTAACCATTTGTCGAATCATTGGATGGAGTTGCCTTCTTAACATATTTTGTTGTTATCATAGGTGTTTCTTATGTTGATGGAGGTGATCATAGAGATGATGATTTGGGTTTGGTGGAAAGAGGTGTTTCAGAAAGCTGTTGAGTTTGTTTATAGGATTGTCAACTATGAAGTCGTCTGATTCCTTCTTTAACTTTTCCTCCTCAGCTCTAGCAGCTTCCTTTGCCTCTTTTCGAATCATTTCCTCTTCAGCCACCAAATTATCATCATCAAAGAATCTTTCATCCTTATCATGATCGTAATCTCCTTCGTCAGATATTTCCACCTCTTCACCATGCTTTTCTTCTTGCGGTAGTTTTAGTTGTTGTTGTGGTTGCTTCATTTCAACAGTTGTAGAGACAGTGACACTCTGATCCTTACCGGGTTGATTAACCGGATCGGATGGGAAAAGAGTTGTTTGCAATGCATCTTCCATAAGTGGAGGACTACTACTTGACCCTCCTGCCCCACCGGGTTGATTAACCAGAAAGGTTAAAGCATGGTATTCCATCTTTGTCTGCTTTAATGTCTTATGAAATTTTATTACCTCTTCCATTGAATCATACTCATCATCAGGATGACTTTGTGAGCATGAATTTGAATGGATGTTGTAGAAGGATGTCCACAGCAATTCTGCAAGATGATTTGTTGAAGATGACACGGAGATTGTTCTTGCCAATTTTTTTGTCGTATCCAGCTGGGAATGTGTTTGCCATCGAGAGCTCAGCTGGGGCATTGATGTTTGCTTCAATTTGCAGCCATTTTGTGATCTGAAAGACTTTAGACAAAAAAACAAACATATGGAAACACAATGTGTTTGTTTTAGTCTGATTTATTATCTAATTACTTGTTTTATGGTAACATGTTTATGTTAGTTACAAGTCCTAAGTCACATTTGTCCAATTGTTTGAAGTTGATGTGATAAGTTACGTGAACTTTTTAATTTTGAAATTTCAAAGTCCAAATCTTCACTTTACACACAACATATTAACTTTTGTAAGCATAAACGTAACAGTAGATATTAGTGACTTATGAGTAACATTTAACAAGTAACATATGCGTAATAGGCCAAAATGCAGTGAACAATGATTTATGTGTAACAAGGATCCTTATGCGTAAGAAAGGAGCTTATGCGTAAGAGTAAGCTAAAGCGTAAGACCAAGCTTATGCGTGAGAGTTTCTTACGCGTAAGACGAGTTCAAAGGCTTTAGGCTTATGCGTAGGAATAAGCTAGATGTTATGCGAAAAGTTTACTCGTGAGAGTAAAGCTTATGCGTAACAAACCTTGTTTACGAATATCTTTCCAATATACACAAAATTCACTGTAGATCTCTTATGCTTAACGTGTTAAACATAAACATGAAAACATGATTACAGTTTATTCCAAACATCTTAGAGATCACAAAACAAGCACAAGAACATATCAGATACACACACAAAGACTTAGGCATAAAATTACTTAAACCCTAAACCCTTAATCTATGCGTAAGAGATATAGCCAGACAAATCAAACAAGAATGTTTCTGGAGAGTCCTAGATGTCATATGAGTGCAATGGAACAAGAATTTAACACATTTCCACCACAAAATCAGAAGATTCATGGGAGATGAACCTTAAAACCTAAAACTTAAATTCTTACAGTTTAGATGTTTCTGGGATAACTTAAAGGTTCAAAACATGCATATACACTTATTTTAACACTTTATTGACCACCTAATAACATGTCACAGAATAGAAAAACCCTAAATGAGCGCAGGAACCCTAGAATTCAAATTAATGAAATTTAAGATTCAGGATGGTTTTGGATGATTGAAACAAGTTTAATAGACACTAAGAAAGGTTTAAACATAACTCATTTCAATCCAAACACTTTTATGCGTAAACACCCAATTCGTTCAAGTGAACAATTTTCCAAAATCAGTTTAAAGAGTTTTAACCGTTGGATTTGAAAGAATTTTGAAATCCTTGTTTAGAATCTTGATCAAAACAATTTAGAACTTACAGATTATGAACAACTTGAACGGGTTTTGAAGATTTGATTTGGGCCGTTTTATCTTGGTGGTTTAGGAGTAAATGCACATGAAGTGGTGCTGTGAATGATTTTGTTAAAATTAATTTGCCAAGTGGACATATTCAGTCCTTCAACCTTAAAGAGGTTCCAAACAAGATCCTTTAACTTCCGTTTAGGTTAGACAAAACATTTGTAAGGCAAGAAACTTAACGATACTCCCCCTCGACTTTTGAAATAATGAATTTTGAAAAACATTTGAGTCCGAGGAGAGTATTTGACAAGAATCGTATCCACCATTTTAGAAGAAACAACATATTTATGGAAACATGCAAGTACAAGGTTTTATGAAACCGAAAAATATTTACTTTCTCCCCCTCAACACTTGTTCGGGAAAATAATGAAAGTTTGATAGAACACAGTGTTGACTGAAGATTTGTACTTGCCATGTTAAAAGAAATATAGATAGAAGAATATTTTTGAATTTTATCAGATTTTATATTGTATTTTGTTTTTGAAAAATATTTACAAAAGAGATTTTGGTGTTTGACTAGTTTTTAAGAATGTTTTAAGAGTTTATCCAGTTCCTCTTGAGTCAAACACCGCATACCAATCCGGTGGACCAACTCATTAAACCTAGCGGGAGGCAAGTCTTTGGTGAGAAGATCTGCCAATTGGTATTCTGTACCCACAAAGTATAATTTAACTGTACCCTGTTCCACGTGGTCCTTGATGAAATGATAGCGAAGATCGATGTGCTTTGATTTCGAACGCTGAACAGAGTTGCACGAGATCGCAATTGCACTTCGATTGTCGCAGTACATCGGGATTCTGTCAAGTACGTAACCATAGTCTTTGAGTTGTGTTCTCATCCAGATGACTTGAGCACAACACGCCGACATGGCTACATATTCTGCTTCGGTTGATGACAGAGATGTACAATCCTGCTTCTTCGATTGCCAGGACACCAGTTTATCACCAAGAAATTGTAGTGCTCCTGAAGTGCTTTTTCGAGAGTCTAAGCATCTTGCGTGATTAGCATATGAAAAAGCGATTAGTTCAAAACCAGAATCCTTCGGATACCAGATCCCCAAGTTAATGGTTCCCTTGATGTATCGTAGGATTCTTTTAGCTTCAGAGAGGTGGGTTTCAGTTGGTCTCGACTGATAACGGGACATAGATAAACGGCAAAGACAAAATCAGGTATGCTAGCTGTTAGATACATGAGAGACCCAATAATACTTCGGTATTTTTTAGGGTCGACTAGTTTCCCATGTAAATCAGCGTCTAGCTTCTTGGTATGAGTCATTGGTGTGGCATAAGTGTCACAGGTTTTCATTCCAAATTTGTTTAATAATTCAAGGGCATATTTGGACTGACTCAAGAAAATACCACGGGGTGATTGATGAACTTGCAGTCCTAGAAAGAACGTAAGTTCACCTATCATTGACATTTCAAAATTTTCCTTCATTAGTTTTGCAAAAGCGATTGAGTACTTTTTATGTGTAGACCCAAAAATGATGTCATCCACGTAAATTTGAACAATTAAGATATGTACCCCGTGATATTGTATAAAAAGAGTAGGGTCAACCGAACCTTTGGTGAAATTATTGGCAATGAGGAAAGATGATAGCTTATCGTACCATGCTCGAGGAGCTTGTTTGAGACCATACAGAGCTTTGTTCAGTTTGTAGACATGGTTCGGGAACTCAGGATCAACGAATCCATCTGGTTGGCTGACATAGACCGTTTCTTTAAGTTGTCCATTGAGAAACGCCGTTTTGACATCCTTCTAATAGACCGTCATATTCATATGAGCCGCGAACGCGAGAAATATCCGAACAGCCTCAAGACGAGCAACCGGAGCAAAAGATTCTTCAAAGTCTATACCCTCTTCCTGACGATAACCCTTAGCAACTAGACGTGACTTGTTTCGGATAATGTTCCCTTAAGCATCCAATTTATTCTTCGAAATCCATTTGAGACCAATGACGTAAACCCCTGTTGGTCTTTCAACCAGTTCCCATACTTCAAGACATTTGAATTGGTTGAGTTCTTCTTGCATGGATTCAATCCAGGTGTCTTTTGTCATTGCGTCTTTAATGTTTTTAGGCTCAGATTGGCAGACAGTAAGTGCATAGATGCAATGTTCACCGTCAGAGTGAAGACGTTGTCTCATAACGACTGGTTGATTCGGGTTGCCAATAATGTTTTCCAGAGGATGGTCTTTTGTCCATCGATGTGTAGAGGGTTGATGTTGGTATACATTGTGCAGATTTTGAGGATTCAAATGGTTTGTTTAAGATTCCGCGACATCTGGTGCAGCAGTCTCATTAGCAAACTGGTTAAAGAACGCATTTGGATCGAAATCTGCAGGTGGGGGTACATCATTAAGAACATCATCAGCTGGTTCATCATTGTTAGAAGCGGTTTGTTCAACTGTTGTGTTGGAGTCAACTGGTGGTGCTTCTGCAAAAGTAGTTGTTGTAGCAGGTGTATCAGGTATAGGAGTATTATCAGTTGAGCAAATGGAAACAGCGGATACACTTGGAGCACGTTCATCAATATCGTCACTGAACAGCGGAGCAAAGAGTCTTTCCAATTGTTGACGAGTGAGCTGGGGGCTTTGTTCAGCTGATGATGGGGTTTGGGGGAAGTTTAAGAGGTTGTGACCGGGTTCCAAACTGTTATACTCATAAGCCATTGTGAATATAAACAGAGATTGATGAAGTTTCTGAATCAGTTTCCCCCAAACTGACAACTATCTTTAGCAGATTTGAAACTTTGATGTAGTAGACATTTCTTCTAACTTTTGAAGTTTTCAGTATGCAGGGGAATTTATAGAAGAGCAGTAAACCACACAAGGTGAATCTGACTAATTGCGGAAAATCCGTTCGAGGGTAACATGCCAGAAATCAACAAGATCTTCTCACGTATGTAGACGCATCACACCAAACAAACCACGAAAGACGAAATGAAACGACTTTCCCTTGAATGTTGTGGGCTTTCGGAATACTAATCACCTGTGAATAAGCAATAACTCGATACCAAGACCGTGTGTGAGGCATCATAACATCATATTTGGGTAACTTCACACAAGATCACCCGTGAAATTGAGACGATAACACCAAAGTGAGACGTTTGAGCCACAGATTGTCTTATTTCTTCCCCCTAATTGAAGAAATTCAAGAAGGCATTGGGTTTTCACAAAGAAGCATGTAGAAGAACAAGGAAGCAATGACCACCTACACTCTCTCCCCCTCGATGTTTTCAATGATTCAGAATCATACACCACGTATGTTGATGATGAATTGAAGACAATGAAACCATGTATAAGGAGATAGCGAAACCATGTATGTCCAATTGATCGAACAAGTGTGAAGTACCAAAAATATTTCAAGAGAGTCAACTGCTGATAAAACTTCTCTGTTCATAATGTTGATCATCAGCTGTGACATTGTTGTAGGAAACACTTTGTTCTTCTGTTTTCAGAGATTCGGCTGAACAGTCACGAACGGTTGTTGTTGTAGATTCAGATGTATCAGAAATTAGAGTATTATCAGGTTGTGCAGCGGAAACATTCGATACATCAGAAGCATGACTTTAGACAGAATCTTTAACCAGAGGAGCAAGAAATGTTTCCAATTCTTGACGATTAAGTACAAAGGTGGAGCAGCTGATGGATCATTAAATTTTAGACGGTGAGAAACGGGTCCTACACTGTATTGCAGTAGAAGCCATTGTTGTTGTACCTGCATAGAAAAATAGAAGGGGGGCAAGGAAGAGAAAAACATGGATCCCCAAGTGTAACTGAGTTCCAGATGTTAGAAGCATAAAGATGTAGTGTCAATTATCTTCTTGACACTTGAACATGCTATTTTGATGATTTCCTTTCCTGCCTCAGGGATGCATGTTGTTGGTATCCCACTTGTTTTGGTGCAACTACTTAGTATCTTGCCTGTAGGAATCCACCTAAGACTAACAGTTTTGAAAATCTTACCCGTTGGTATCCATCTAAGGTTAGATCTAGGGGATGTTGAAACTTCTTTTGGGAAGAGTATGCATCCTATATGGATCCACCTATTAGGTTTCTGACAGTTTACATTTAGATCAACGGGTTTATTTCTAACTGTTTGTTGAGTTAACTTAGGTGTTGGTTTGCTACTACAGGTAGTGTTCAGTAATACACTCGAAGGTGATACACTAGGTCGTGAACCTAAGATTCCATCCTTTTGAAGAAGTGCCCTTTTCCTAGCCTTTTCTAGATCATAGTTCTTGTATGGGTCATTTGAATCATATGAATTTTTAATTTTAATGCTTGGTTTAGACACAGTGTTCGAACTAATCCTAGATTTGCCAGGAGCAGCCACATGTTGAGGTTTAACAGAAATCAGGTATACAGAAAGCAGTTTAACAGAAACATGTTTAACAGAAACAGAAGCATTATTCTTATGCCAGGAATGTGGAGTGACTGGTTTTATCAAATGATTATTCTCAACAACTTGGGAGGGAAACCGTGGTTTTGAAGATTTAGAACGTTCAGATTTAAATGCAGTTGGTTGTCTGATTGGTTGAAGAGACGATTTCCCCAAGATCGTTGGTTTTTCAAACTTAGTATCCACACTCTTGCCAGTTAATCTTCTCAGTTTATTTTGTAAAGCAACATGTGCAAGCCCCTTTACTTGAATTTGAGCCATTAAATGCTCATTTTCTTTAACTAATGTATCCACATGAATACTTTGTTCATTCAAAGATTTACTTTTTGGCTCAGAGTTTGATTTGACGTTTCAGTTGAATTGTTAACAAGTAAGGGCTCAGACATGAGATAGTTGTCTGGACATTGTGCAACACACTGGTCAACCTCTCCTTCATTACTAAATTCAGGTTGCTCAGTATGTTGTGTCGCATTTGCAGTTAGAATATGATCAACAGTATATTGTACCTTGACCATCTGTTCTGTGTCAGTGTCATAGGTGGGTAAGATATCTTCCTCAACCATTTGTTCTTCGTCACAGTTGGGCTCTGTGTCGTAGTTAAGTATGATATCTTCTCCAGATCTGCTGCTGTCATCCTGCTTTCCAATGCTACAACCTCATTGTCCGCATTACCGACAGTTGCAGTAATCACAACATTCTCAACGTCCATTTGAGCATTCATTTCATGTACATCAACTCTTTCACCTTGCACGACTGCGGGATATCGGGAATTTGATGATGTCTGACGCTTCAATACCAGAGCCAGAGCCATGAATCCTTCTTCCAATGCCACAAATGGATCTTCATGTCCAGAATCCATTTCACTCCTCAGCAGAAGAATCAAAGAGAAGAAAAGGTGCAAAGTCGATATAGCACACAGAAGGTCGATATAGTGAATTGCAATTTCCCTCAAAAAATAATTTTGAAAAAATTTGTCTCTCAAAATTTGAAATTCACTATAAAATTCAATTCTAAGGTTGTAAGAAAATTTGAGTTATGACAATTTTGACGTCAAATTTTACCCGAAAAATTTGAATTTGGGCCCAAAAATTTGAATTTTTGACCAAAATTTTCACAGTTAAACCAAAAATTTGAATCTCGCGTAAAAATTGAACGTTTAGTCTCCCTGAAAATTAAATTTTACTCAAATTTTCCCGCCAAAAAACTCTTTTTTTTAATAACTTGTGTTGATAGATCTTTGTAGTCGAATGAAACGTTGTTGATGAAGTTTCCTTAGGCATAGAAATCACAATAAACCAAGTAGCACTTATGCGTAAAAACACCAAAGTTACGCGTAACAACAAGAGTTACGCGTAGGTTTAGCTTACGCGTAAGTAGGGAAAAAGCACTAAAGTTATCTAAACAGTAAGTTAGGCATAGAAAACTTAGGTGTAGGATTACCTTATGCGTAATACTAGGCTTAGGCGTAAGATGAATCTTATGCGTAGGATGTTCTACGCGTAAGCTTATGCTTATGCGTAAGTTTAGGGTTTTTAGCCCAAATGATCTTTTACACTATCACAGTGCAAAATATATCCAAAGTAGACGTATTTTCAGGCTTATCCAAGCAAGAAAACACGGAGTAAACCACAAAACTGAAGATCAAACCAAGGATAAAGTTACGCGTAGAACGAGGGTTTTGATATGTGTAGTCTTACTCGTAAAAATGATTTTACCCAAAGATGTTTCTAAACTAGTTTTTCTGTGATGAAATAGCTTCAATATCACCAAAATAACACAAAAGTGTGAAACTTGCTGATCCAAAGTGTCTAAAACAGTTACGCGTAGGATGAAACCCTCGAATAAAAAACTAGCTCAAAAACGATGATCCACGCATAAAGTTTGAAACTTTTTGCCAAAAACAGTTAGTTTAACACCTTGAAACGTTGAAAGTACAAGAATCTTGGATTAAAAAGTGTAAAAAACATGTTTTTAAGCGAACCAAAGTATCACTCGTTTGTTTTACGCGTAGGACCAAAACCCACTTAAAAAACAATACGATTCACCCAACTAGTAGGCTCTGATACCACTGTTAGGTCGCTAGTTTTACAATACAAGCATCAATACACGAAATAGAGAGGAGAAGAGAGGCGGTTGAACACGTTAAACACACACACACACACTTAATAATAATACGGTTATGCGTAGAGAGTGAGAAAGTGAATAAAATGAACAACCAACCCTCAAGTGAAGGTTATTACATAGTATTTATAGGAGCGAAGCTAGGGCAACACTCCTAGTTCCCTTCCTTTTCCTTATGGGCTTGGGCCTAGGCTTATGGGTCTTCTACATAAGCCTAAGGCTAATAACAAACATAAAGGCCATAATTAAGCTAACTATTACATGTGAATCACTAACACTCGATTAAGCTTTAGGAGTGATTCCAACACATGTTCCTTAGATACCTAATGAAACCTGATGGTATAAAGCCATGTCCAGAAAAGATTAAGGTTGTCATCGACCTTCCTTCACCGCGCACGCTGAAGGAAGTCCAATCTCTCAATGGAAAGCTGGCCGGTCTAAATAGATTCCTATCCAAGTCAGCAGACAAATCACTGCCTCTTTTCAAAACACTCAAGAAGTGTATAAAAAAGGGAGATTTTCGTTGGACTACGGAGGCAGAAGAAGTCTTGCACAGCGACGCTTAAACAACACCTGGCAACACTCCCTACACTTGTAGCACCCCGACTAGGGGAAGAGTTGATTATGTACTTATCTGCAACTCATGGAACAGTTAGCGCAGTGTTACTAATGGATAGGAACTCCGTACAAACACCGGTGTACTTTGTAAGCAAAGCGCTCAAGAAAACAGAAATGAACTATAGTGCAATGGAAAAGTTGGTCCTCACACTAGTATTCGCAGCCAAACGGCTGCGCAGGTACTTCCAAGCGCAACGCGATAGCAGAATCACATACCAACCGATCAAGCAAATCATCTCCAAACCTGACGCATCGTAGCGATTGCGAAGTGGAGTGTATTGCTAGGTGAGCACAACATCTCCTATAGACCACGTCTGCAGGTAAAAGGGCGGGTACTAGCAGATTTCATCATCGAAAAACCAGACACCGATGATCCACCCGCACTAAGCAAGAAGGAACTACAAGATCCATGGATGGGTCAGGATGAGCGGCCTCATCCTCACAAACCCGGAAGGAATGGAATTCACTTACCACTGTGTTTCAATTCACAACAACAAATAATGAGGCATAGTATGAAGCCTAATAGCGAACTATGCATTGCGGCTCAAATGAGTGTAATGTAACTTGGAATCAAATGTAGATTCGGGGACTAGTAGCCAACCGTGTTGGGTGATGCGTGGCCAAGGAGGAAAACATGATTCAGTACCTCGACAAAACCAAGGCACTAATCCAAGGCTTTGACAGGTTTACCATCAAACAGGTTCCTCGAGGGGAAAACCGAAAGGCGGATGCACTGAGCAAAATTGTATCCACAAGCTTTGCACACCTATCAAAACAGGTGTTGGTGGAAACATTAAAAAGCAAATCCATCTTAGAGATGGAAGTATCAACGGTAATAGAGGAAGAAGGCCCTACGTGGATGACACCGATAACGGACTTCATAAGCAAGGGAGTATTATCCCAAGAGCATAAGGACGCCCGAAGGATACGGCGCACAACACAAAGATTTGAACTTCGGGACAACATACTATATCAACGCTCTTTTTTGCAACCATGGCTCCGCTGTGTTGGTCCCCTGCAAGCAAAATATGTATTGCAGGAAATCCACGAAGGTTCATGCAGCATGCATTCAGGACCGAGGTTCGTGGTGGCGCGCGCTTTACGGTCAAGATATTATTAGCCCACCATGCGCCGCGATGCGCGAGACTTAATCAGAAAGTGCAGCGACTGCCAAGTTCACAGACCTGTGCCACGCCAACCATAACAGGAGCTAACACCAATTCTGACACCATGGCCATTCTACAAGTGGGGTATAGACATCGCAGGTCCTTTTCCTATTGCATCAGGAGAATTAAAGTTCCTCATAGTCGCCATAGACTACTTCACCAAGTGGATCGAGGCAAAGGCGTGGTGACAATCACGGCAACCGGGTGAAACGCTTTGTGCGGGAAAATATTGTATGCCGCCGGTCTACCCGGGAAATCATCTCGGACAACGGGAAACAATTCTGCGACAACCCTTTCAAGGACTGGTGCGAGAAATTGAAAATCACACAACACTTTGCGTCAGTTAAACACCCATAAACCAACGGCTTAGTAGAACGGGCGAATCAAAGCCTGGGTGAAGGAATTAAGGCACGCCTGGACAAACATAAAGGAAGGTGGGTGGAAGAACTATCGCATGTTCTGTGGGCGCACCGCACTTCAATCAAAACCAGCACAGGGGACACCCCTTCTCTATCTATGGGATGAAGTCATACCGGCCGAAATCGAATGCCAACTATTCGCCTGCTGAAATCAATGTGGCAACCAGCGATGATGACCGACGTGTCGACTTAGACTTCTTTGGAAGAAAGGTGAGCACGCCACTATCGGGAAGCAAAATCAAAGTCCAGGATGAAGGGATACTATGACGCTAAAGTGCGAAGTGCTTCATTCAGACCAGGTGACTTCATTTACCACGCCAATGATGCGAGCCACGCAGAAGACACAGGTAAACTTGGACCAAAGTGGGAAGGACCCTATGAGGTTACTGAAGCATTGGGAACAGGCGCGTACAAGCTACGAGGCTTGGATGGTCGTGAACTGCCACGCACATGGAACATATGCAACCTTAAGAGATGCTACCTATAGGAATGGCTACGGCCCAAATAAGGTATGATGCTCTGCACTTTATTGAAGTGCCCAATAAACATCTATGTATTTACTTTTTGTTTTCCTTAGCATAATGTCTTATTTATTTCTCATATAAACTTGCAAGTATCAATAAAACATCGCGGTTTCTAGCTAACTCCGCGACACATTTTAATTTGTTATTTCCATATACTGTATGTCTTAACAATTTTTTATTTTTTGCCCACATGGCGTGCATGCACTTAAAAAACCCACGATGGTAAAGGGATGAGTTCACCTACTAAACAACTCGTTGAGTAAGAGGGTTGCAAGCCCATCAACATTGGATCATGTATCCTTGTTAAACACCTTGTTCTCAAGACGTTGGAATAAGTTATGTACGCATCCCACGACGGATGCGCAACAACGCATATGGTGCACGTTTAACAACTTAGGAACCAAGACACTTGATTCCTTGACGTGATACTTACAGTACAATGCATATCACAACATACACGACTATGCTATAAATGAGTTGCTTAGAAATTATTTCTTAAGTATACGATGAATCTCATACATGATTATGAACTTCACATTTTATCTGCGGTTATATAAATAGTTTGATTCTAAAATCATACACACGTTTTCCATGGGAAGACAAGTAACTAAGTGCACATAATATAAATCGCAACATCAATCAACATAAGTAACATTTCATTAGGTACCAAGCGTGCTTACAAAAATAATGTTTACTTTACAAATTACAAACAACCAGTTATTACACTGCTTAATGGAAGATCTACCTACGTGCCTCACTGCATTCTTAGCCTCGCTTAGCCTCTTCAACAAGTCGCAGTCTTGCCAAGATACTGTAGCGACACTAACAGGTACCCCGTCAGACCGGGGAAGGTGAGCTGCACCAACGCCACACAAAATGGCCTTGCCCTTGATACCCTCTTTCTTGGCAAGCCTTGTGAGGTGAGCTTCTGAGACTTGTTTCAATGGAATTTCCTTTTCCAGAGCAAACGGATGCAATATGTCATGAGGGCGAACAAATACAGGTACCTGCAGTTGCGACTCATTGGGTTTCAAAAAATAGTCCTGTTGCGCCCCTGCGTCTTCGGACCGATGCCTAGCCAATGTTAGCCCCTTCATTATTACCCCTATAGGATAATCTTGGTCGCGCTCTAACTCAGCAATCAAAGGCAGTTCCAGTACCTTCGTCTTCTCCATGGTACGCAACGGATCATCATGCCTTAGCGTTTTATCCCGGTACCTTTTCAACATGCACCTTTAGAAGATCCGCCTCATGCATCTTCTCCACAGCTTCTGCTTTGCCGCGCTCCAGAGCGCACTGAACTACCTCTCCAAAGGCATCAACCACTTCTCGCGACTCCAGGGTACTAAGGGCAGCAAGACGAAGACCATGGCCTATGAGCCACCTGGATGATTCTCGGTCTTCAACAGTTATCCCATACAGCTGTGATTCTCGGTCTTCAACAGTTAGCTCAGAACCAGAAAGAAGCATCTTGACATTATCTCCAATCCATGAGCGCGTCTACTTTTTTAGTATAGCACTAGAGGTGCTCAGCGTGCTTAATGAATGATACCCACACGTGTGACCACGTAGTGTGATAAAACGCTCGGAACAGATGGATGGATGGGTTAATTGCCAGTAATCGGCAATTAACCTCGAAATTGGTGATCTTAGCTGCACCTATGCAGGTGCGGTACTGGGATATATGCGACGGTAATAGTTTAACACGCGCAGGAATGAAGATATTGGTACACGTTGATTTGCATACTCAAAAAAAAGTGTATATACCCCTATTTTCCCTTCGGGGAAGTCCGCAATTGTCGCTCTCGCACCCGGAACTTCCGGATGCACTGCGACAGGAATATAATAATCAGAGGCGAACTCAAGAAGCTCGTCCCCCGTTATGTCGGATGTGAAATCAGCTAACACCTTGACCATGTTATTGTTTTTATAAGCGCACGCGCGGTTACCTTGGGATTAGGAAGTTTTCTGGTTTGCAACTGAAAGGATTCTTAACAATGGCGGATGGAGTTTTTACTGTGATAATCACAGTGAAAGGGAGGCCGATGGTTTTATAAGTTTTACTATTCATGCGATACATGACACGTGGAACCCACTATCTCCAACATGTGGATCAGATCTGTTGACGTGACACGCTCAAATTTACTTTCCCCAGATTTCTGAGGCACCCATTTTAAATATTAAGTCTAGGTACAAAGTGTATTGTTAAGGCGGAATTTTTTTTAGCTTACCCGCTACACTAAGACGAGTCTAGGGTATGCATTTATTAGTCTAGCATCCGCAGCTAGTCACTGCTCATACTAGACTGGGGGGACATGATGACGTATAGTCTATATCTGGATCACGAACCCGACCAAAGCCCGATACTAACAAGCCTAGCACGAACTGGGTTACGCTGATAAGCATTTGGGCCCACGAAGGCCCAAGCCCAATGTTAATTATAGAAAACGATATCGGATATCTCCTAATTATGGAGATAATCATTCCCCAACCGACTTAGGCGGGATACGCCGAAGGTTGAGGAACACGGAACCAACAAGGATTCCGTGTATATAAAGGGAATCATATCCCTCGTTAAAGGTACGATCTACAAACCCTAACTCTCCTTTAACCCTAAATCGATTACTTACTCTCACGCCGGAGGATAATCATGGGAGACAATCCCACGATAAGCCTAACGGTGTTTTCTGCTACTTAGTGCGCAGGTCTCAAGAATCAAGACTCAATTGGTACGAGAGCCGGAGCCCCAAATAAGGAACACCCAACTTTTGTATCAACACTTATAACTAAAGTTTAGAGCTTTTCTAGCTTTTATAAAACTAATTAGTTATTAAAGTCACAAGCTTTATTAGCTATTTGGTAATATAAAAGCTAATAAAGAAATAAACTTTTTTTTTGTTTGATAAGTTTATAAAATCGGGTGGTTTATTATTCTCGTCTCATTGGTCGGGTTCTATTTTCTACCTTTTCTCATTAGCTTAGTTATTTTAGTTAATAAAATGTTTATTGTTGTTGAGGTTGTTATTGTTTGTTTAGTAGTTATGCTTATTGAGTAAATTTTTATATGCTTGTTAAGTGATGGTGATACGTGAATAAAGTGTGAAAACTTAGAAATTGTTGATTAATAATCTTCGGTTACTTGGATTGAAATTTGTTGTTTTGACGGGCTAAATCCGTTAGGGTAATTAACTAAATCTAGTCATTTTACCTAGATAAATAATTATTTTCAAAATAAACCAACGTTGTGAGAAAATAGTTTTTTAAACGGGTATCGAAGATTATTGATTAATAGTTTGCGGATTATTTTTAGATATAATTAGTTGGTTGTTTTAACGGGCAAAAGTCGTTGGAATAATTGATTATTTAAATCTATTGATTATTACCGAGAGAAAAATGATTGTTTTCAATATAAGCCAACGTTGTGAGAAAATAATTTTATTTCGACGGGTATTAATTACAAGAGCTTAATAGATTGTTCACACTTATTTACCTTTTCACCTCACTTAACAAGCATGGCTTTTACTATCGTATTCTTAGCTTAATTTTATTTCGTCATTAGTTGTTATTTAATTTTAATTAGCATAAAATAGTTTTTAAAATCTTTTCAAAAATCCAAAACCAAATATTCGATAATCAAGCATCAAACGAAAAACAATAACGTAAATTTCAATTCATATCTAGCCGTGAAATACGACTCCAGAAGGTTGATTATCATTTGTCCTCAAGTGATTGTTTAATCTTAATCGGGAATATAAATTTAAAACTTCCCTTTGCTACAAATTCGAATCATGGAACTTCGACAAATGCATCAAACCATCATTCCACTGCACCCGCTCAAAATCATCCACCACCACCAACAGAAGATGCATCTACAACGGTCGGAACCTGTCACAATTCTCAATTTTTGGTCATTTCTCAAACTCTACATTCATCATACTAGTCATGCATGGGTTTTGCATTTCACATTAAACGCATAATTTCATATTAAATAAACGCTATCGCGTAAGTTATTATTTTGAACATTTAATCCGATACTTCCAAAAATGATCCCGATATATTTTATACTTACATTTAGTTTATAAAAATAATATTTTGAGTTTACCTAGTGTTTTAAATTTATTTTGTATATAAATCGTTAAATTTATATTATTACGACACTTTTCTTAAAAACTATACGATAATTATTATATCACTCAAATTTTACAAGAATTATATTTTTACAATTTTTATGATCTCATTATACTCTACTTTGATCTATTAAAAATTACTTTTACCTAAAACTACCTTAAATACACTAATGTATCTACAATTTTACAAAGTTACCTTTACTTATACATTATACTTACATTTTTAACAATTACATACAAATAAAAGAAAAAAAAAAAAAAGTATTTTTGGGAAATACTTCCCCCCTTGGCCGACCAAGGGGGGGTTGCAATTAATGTTTGGTAAGAAAATTCTTACTTGTATAGATATGCACACAAACTTCATTCACTTCATTTATTCACCACAATAATTCAAGACAAGTTAGTGTTTTTCTCTCTTTGTTCTCCTTCTACAAACCGGTTATACCAAGGGTGTTAGAAGAATCATCAAAATTTTCCAAGCTCAAGTATAAACACTCTAGTTACACTCTTATTAAAGGTTTTGAAATAAAACCCTAGGGTGTTTAGGTTAATCCTTGTTCTAATCACCTCATCATAGTAGCTTGTAAGCATATCACTTTCATTTTACATTTTTCCTTATCATTTCATATGTATTTCATCATTTTCTTAGCAAGCATGCAAGACTTATTGTTATTTATACCATTTTTAACATTGTTTTTAGAGTTTTATACATATAAGTCATCCTATAATTTATCCCTTGTTATATATTGGTCTTGATGATGTTTAGGAACCCATGACACCCTAAGAAGGTGTATGGTAGGATTAGAATAACTTTGGAGTTGTTTTGAAGGGATTGGAATAGGTTTAGTGAGGAAAAACTCTTTTCGACAAGTATAAAAAGTGGTCTGATCTTGTTTTGTATTTCTGGAAAATCCGACAGTAGACACGAATTTTGACCTAGATATTTAGAAAATATACTTTAAAACGAATCCGTGGCCGCTTGAACGGATTAAAAGGGAGTTATAACGAAGAAGTTATGAATTTTTCAAGTTGGACAACGAAATATATATTTCCTGAAATTTCAGCAATTGTTTTTTATTTTGTACGAGTCAAAAGCGAGTCTTAAGCTTTATAAATTATTTCACTTATCAATATATTAGTATACTTTGTCTGGCTAAGGGCGTATAATACGTAGAAAGCGGTTTGTACTTACGACTAAAATATACCGCGTTTTCACAAAATTGCGTGTATATTTTTAGAAAAACTATATTATTTTTATTTGACAAGTGTTACGATGTAAACGACCATATTGAAGGCTATTTTTTAGCGTTGGCGTGGGAACTTTTGTAACGAGATGTCTTTTAATAAAATTGAGATCACCAAGCATATTTTTCAAAATGACCAACCGTTTGTATAGCGGAGTTGTAATAAATTATTTCACGGTTCTTAAACTTTCTTAAATTCATTTTAAACAACATTTTGGACAAAATCACCCTACTTAACCTATATTTTCTTTATGAACAGAGACCTCTAGGATAAAACTTAAATGCAAAACTTGAGATTATGATACAAGCTTTCCAAAACCATTGAGTTCGCTTTCTAACGTTAAATTACACCATTTCTGACAACTTTTAGTAGTTTTTGTCACTTTCATGAAATTTCCTCGACATTATTTCGAGAAAAGTTATAATTGCAATAAATCATTAAGAATCTATTGTAGGATGACATTTTGACGTAAATACTTGTAAAGTAATTTAAGAATGGTCAAGGCGTCAAAAGAGTATTTTTTAAAATGAAGAATATTATTTTCAAAACTCATGAAATGGTATAAATAACATACTGAAATGCATGCATAACATTACATCATAACTCATTACGTTATCATATCATTCATTTTAGGTGCATGGATAGTTTTAGAGCCTCATTTTAGTTACCTTCATTTTCTTAGCATATCAATCATACGGTGAGTTCATACCAACACACTCATTTAAATTCCTATAAACTATTTGGAAGTGAGATATATGCATTTATCCAAACATTTAGAGCTCTTTTGCCAAACAACATTACTTATACTTTACACTTGATTTAGATTATATACTTGATTGGGTTATACTTGATTTCATATGCATATTTGGAACAAACATACAAATTAGTGGCTCAAATTAAGTTGTTGGAATGCTATTAATTTACAACATACAAGAATTAGTGGCTCCAAATTAAGTTGTTGGAAGGCTATTAATTTACAAACATACAAGAATTAGTGGCTCCAAATTAAGTTGTTGGAAGGCTATTAATTTACAAACATCCCAACATTTATATGTTGGAAGACTCTTGTGGTGTCATTTATATTTTTAACTATCTTAATGCGCATATTCATGATTGTCATTCTATTTTAGGCAATGGGTTGTGAACAGGTTGCAAGTTTTTGTATGGTAGGAACTTGGGCCCAGTGGATTCACAATGCCTGTTGTCTGAACATTTCTCAATGTATTTGGATCATTATATCACAAACTTATGAACTCACCAACCTTTGTGTTGACACTTTTTAGCATATTTATCTGGGTTGGGCCGATAGCATTTCATGGGCTTTGGGTCTCATGGCATACATGAGTCTAGTGTTTTTATCTATTACCATTGGCGTGTTTGTAAACCTTTATGTATTGTCAAACTTTGGAGTCTCATGTGTTGTAAACTTTAACTTATTTTATCGAATGGTAATCTCTTTAAAACGTCTCATTATAGAGGTCGTTTTCTTTATCCATACTTTGTGCTATGGCGTCATACCCCAATACACTATCGTTCATTACTGCGATATTTTGGGGGTGTGACAAAACCAATGCACCAACTCCATCAACGTCATCTACATCGACTTCTGCAAATCCTATTCTTACAACAGTATTACCAGCAGTTGATGAGCAAAAACAAAACATATCATTTCAAGAAGAACCTACACAAAACCAGAACGATGCAACGTTAGATGAAGACTTATTTGAAAACCCGTTTGCTACGGAATCAGCTCAGTCATCTTCAAGCTTACGAGAACCATCTAACTCGCATACGTTAAACCCACGGTATCCTTCTGTGAAGATCGTTTAAAAGCTCAGCTAGGGATCAATAACAAAGACTAATAATATGCATAACGGAATAAACTAATCGATGCTTTTTTATTGAACAAGGTTTTCATCACCATAAACTAACTAACTAACTTACCTAGCGTTTACAGTGCCATGCAGGACACACACTGCACCTTTTGTCGACTACATTATGAAACCTACACCTATGTCCTCTTTATATACTAGAGGATTAGGGTTTACAAATCTCTGCTATGGACTAATAAATAAAACTTCTTTTGCAAGCAAGTCCTTCCATCTTTTGTGGTTTCCTTCTTGTATTATTAGGTCCCTATTGTTTCATTCTTTTTGTCTTATCAACTCAAGCATTATAATTCCCAACAATCTTCCTAGTTGATAAGCAAAACCATTCTTGAATGAACTTCCTAGGCAAGTAGAGAAATTGGTCAGGGGATCTCACCATGAATGAAACAAGTATGTCTTCCTTTGTCTTCCCCTTAATTCATGCCATGCCACTCGAACATCTCTTCCCGCTTTTATTATCCAAATAGGGGAGCGTATGCAAATAATGATCTTGACACCACGAACCAATATCATACTTCAATCTAAGTAGTCCAATGTTTTGAATTGCCCTCCATGAAGAACACCAAAATGCTTACTAAAATGAATCCAAAATAGTAGAAAACTCCAACTAGCGGTAGTAATAATGATCCTTGATGGTAAAAATTATACACTTCCTCTTGAGTGGTGCATGAACATCAAATGATTCTTCATCACGTAGCTCCTTGTAATGATCACTTGTGAAGAAAACCAAATATAACGAACTTGATGAAGAAGTAAAATAACCGAAACTTGTATCTTATATCTTGCACTATAGATGACATTGAGCGATATACCTATGTATAGGAACCTCAATCTCTTGACGATAAACGAGAGCCTGATGCGTCCTCCTTTTAAGTGTTATGTCAATTCTTTGCCATAATCATTGAAGCAGAACAAGTTACCTTAAAGTAGTTATCCTTTTAAGATATGATAAAACTGCGATATCCAAGTAATTCCACTTCACCTTCAAATAAGTGATAAATAATCATCTTCGTAATCAATTCTTCAATAAAATCAACTTCGAGCTTTTTAAAATCTTTTAAAAACAAAAATCCAAACTCCTTGTGTGTGTCGCCAAAAATCCAATAAACACATATCATGCCCGACTTCCCCTCAAGTCCAAAACCATACGAGAACCAAAAATCATGAACCAAACCATCAAAAACATTAACTTTGTAACTTCATATTTGCCTTTGCCATGTGAACTTTTGACCAGTATTAATTCCTTTGACATACCAGTAAAATAATACTACGCCACTTAGCATTCATGGACCAATCAATACCTCTTCTCGCATGCACCAATCAAAATACAAACGCAACTCCAACGACTTATGTGAAGTATGCGAAGGCGATTGCTGATTAAGCCCGATCGACCATATTCGACGAAGCTTTTCCATATATCCTTCATAAGCGTATACGATCACAAAAAAATATTAAACCAATAAGCATCAATGGTCAAACACACAGTCAAAATAATCAAGCCAAAAAGTATATGAGACCTTTCCATGTACCAATCCATGTGCTCGTTTTATCACTAAATTTACCACTGTCCAATCACATGATCAGTATTTTATCCAAAATAAATCTTCAGTCATTATAGTAATAGTACGAGGTTACCATGTCATGCAAATTCTTCATCATTCATTGATCCTCCATAATAGTCCATGCAATATAAAAATCCACATGAAGGCAATATTACCTTGGAGCAGTACTGTCGAAGATTTATGAGCAGTACTTTCATCAAGAACAGTACTTTCTTTTAACCATGCGTGTGTCTTCAAATAAACGCACAAAAACCACTAATCTCAAACTGGTACGAGGTTCCAACAATCCATGCAATCTTAGCAATTCATAAACCATGTGCTCCTTGACAATAAAATAATCTCACCATCAAATATGTAAGGACCAAGGGTAGCAGTACCTTAGTGTACCAGCAGTACTTCTCGAAACACAATCTCAACATGCTCGATCTTCCAAAAACCAAACAATACATCACTGATCTCTTGAATATTCAAACCCATGATCACTTAAATTAATCCAATGAATCAACCCACTATATCCTCGTACAGAATTTAATGTACCTAGGATAAATTAATTCATTGCACATCCCGGTAGTAAAAATAATAACCAAGCACTCTCGTACCGTTAATCATCATGTTTCCAAATATACTGTCCCATTAATTCCATCAATATCCCATGTCTCTCACATCCTATCCGATCAAACTTCCATCAAACCAAGAAGAATCTTGACACCAATAAAAATACTAACGCATGTGCGCATGTGCTCCATTCTCTTTTATTATCCGTAACATGAAGCGTAGGAACGATAATAATCCTTGTAGCAATATTTACTCTTCACGTATAAAATCATGCTCATGGAATCAAATAAACAAATATTTTACCTTATACGAAAGGCATAATCTCCATATGCAAGCGGTTAACTTTGTCATGCTCCTTTTTGATGCAATCTATCATGCATTGCCCAAATCTTTCCTTGAAAGTACAAATATTCTTCAAGCAGCGGCCCGGTCTAAGCCTTATACACCTTGGCAGTAATATGTTATACTTTTTAACCGTTAACGGATCCAAACCTCTTTGCATCTACTAATCAATGAGTCACAAATGTTAATCCCTTAATTTCGACCCACCAAAACATGGCGACCAATAAATTAATTATACAAGCCGAGGGTCATTAAATAGAAATGCGAGGAATAGAAAATCAAATTGTGACTAGTTGAAATTTATTTGAGTATATAATATAGTATATCAATTGGATATACTATAATTCCATGCACATGTATATTTGTGAAATCAAACCTCAAAGAATCAAAACTAGTCAACCACTTTAAAACCCTTAAAATTCGACTTTTAAAACCTTAACTACTTGTGAACCGACACTTTGAATATCTTTTGAATGAGAGCTTTCATATGTGATCCCTCCGTTGGAAAGTTAGATGGGTATATAGAAGAGCGTCCACCAAAAAAATTTCGTCACGCGATCCAACGGTCAACGAAAAAGTTATGATCGTTTCAAAACTGTGCTGCAAAAAGTTGCGAATTTTGTAAAAACTCGATTTTCTTCTTCCGTTTTAAGCCAGAAACCTTGTGCCAGATACTTTAGGTAACGAGCTCCCACAGAACTCGATACCAATGTGAAGATCGTTTAAAGCTTCATTAGGGATCAATAAACAAGACTAATAACATACACGGAATAAACTAATCGATACTTTGTTATTGAACAAGGTTTTCATCACCATAAACTAACTAACTAACTTACCTAGCCGTTTACAAGACCATACACCTAGGACACACACACACCTTTTAGTCGACTACATTATGAAAGACTTAATTATAAAACCTACACCTATGTCCTCTTTATATACTAGAGGATTAGGGTTTACAAATCTCTACTAAGGACTAATAAATAAAACTTCTTTTGCAAGCAAGTCCTTCCATCTGTATGTTTCCTTAGCTTAAGAGGTATTAGGTCCCTCTTGTTTCATTCTTTTTGTCTTATCAACTCAAATGTATAATTCCCAACACCTTCTACTCTGAAGTGGACAAAAGACCGTCCAATTGAACAAGTTATTGGTGAACCTTCAAGGCCAATTCAGACGAGACGCCAACTTGCCACCGATTGCGACTTGTGCATTTACCTTTGCTCAATTAGCAATATAGAGACAAAGAACATTCGAGAGGCAATGGTAGACCACATGGATAGAAGCAATGCAGGAGGAACTTCTCAATACCGTCTGACTCTTGGGATATAGTTCCAAGACCAATTGACATTCGCGTCATTGATCTCAAATGGTTATGGAAAACAAAAGGGATGAAGAAATGACTGTAATCACTTAAAGCTCGTCATTGGCCAAAGGATATAGACAGGAAGAAGGGATAGACTTTGAAGAGTCATTATTTGGCCGCTAGACTTGAAGCAATCAGGGATATTCTTAGCCTATCAAATTTCACAAAAACATCACGGTTTATCGGATGGACATTAAGACCCGTTCTTGAATGGAACTCGAAGAAGATAATGCGTGGAGTGTGAAAGCAATTGACATGGAACATCAGGACTACGTCTACAAACTCAAAAAGGCAATCTGTGGTTTGAAACAAGCTCCGAGAGCGTGGTATGACGAATTGTCTTCTTTCCTTATCCTAAACAACTTCACCAATGGAACTGTTGATCCTACCTTATTTACACAAAAATATAAAAATGACATTTTGATTGTTTAGATTTACGTGGACGACATTATTTTTGGGTCCACTAATCTGAATCTTTCAAAACATTTTGAAAATCTCATGAAAAGCAAATTTGAAATTTCCATGACGGGGGAACTAAATTTTTTTCTTGGTTTAAAAATACATCAATCCCCTCGTGGAATTTTTATTAATCGAGCTAAATACACAATTGAGATTTTGAAAAATCATGGTATGGATAATTGTGATTTGGTCGGTACACCAATGGTAACTTCACCAAAAATTGGAGACGATTTATTTGGGAAACCTATTGATCTGAAGAAATATCGGAGCATGATTGGTTCTCTCATGTACCTCACTGCTAGTTGACCCGATATTCATTTTGCTGTTTGCTTATTAGCAAGGTTTCGTGAAAGCCTGAACTGCACCTCAAAGAGGTTAAAAGGATCTTCGGTACCTGAAGTCCATTCACATGGGACTTTGGTATCCGAGAAGGAATCGGATTTGATCTAATAGCCTTTTGATCACGAGACCACGCGGTGACCAAGTTACAAACAAAAAGTACATCGGGAGGAGCACAATTTTGGGTGAAAAGTTAGTCACCGGTCTTCAAAGACAAGATTGCCTTGCACTTTCAACCGTTGGCTGATGCGTGTCTCTATCTGCGTATTATGCTCAAGTTCTATGGATGAGAACACAACTCACAGATTATGGCTTTACTTTCGATAAAATACCTATGTGTTGTGACTCAAAAAGTGCCATAGCCATATCATGCAATCATGTTCATCACTCAAAGACTAAGCACATTCGTGTTCGCTACCACTTCATCAAAGAGCACGTAGAAGAGGGTACTGTTGAATTATTTTTCGTGAAGGCAGATTACCAACTCGCCGATCTATTTACTAAAGCCCTTCCAAAAGAAAGGTTTAACGATTTAGTTTGACGAATTGGAATGCGAAGCCTAACCCCTGAGGAGTTAGAACGTCTTCTTGAAAATGATTTTACAAAAAGCTTAGTTGTAAATATTTTTGAAAAACAAAATACAAAATTTGAAAAACCAACAAAAGCAAAATATAAAAATATAAAACTTTCAAAAAATACAAAAACAATAGAAAATCAAAAATCCAAAAATATTCTTCTCACGACATGTCTCTCGTATAATCGATATTCTGTACGTTTCTAGAAATGTCGTTCAACAATGATACGAACATGTACAGATGCTTGAGCGAGAGTTACTTTAATGTTTTCTAAAACATGTCGTTCCTCAAAATTTCTTCAAAAAATGTCTTTCGTATACTTGATCGAAACCGGACAAAATGATGACTTTTGATTATTTCAAATCAAAACTCGTGCTTTTAAAGAAAAATCTAGTGTACGCTTGATTGCACTACATTTAAACGGTGAGAATCATCATCATCTTGAGCACCTTTTCAAGATTGTTCAAAAGATTTTTCAAAATCTTTCAAAATATTTTGTGCTCAAGATAACTCCCTCTAAAACCCTTAATTGATTATGCTTTATTAAAGGGGGAGTATAAAACAAAATGTTCTAAATTCATGCTTAAATCAAATCCGTTTGTCTCCCCAAAAGATTCTAAAATGTTGTTTAATCCGTCGATATAAAAAATATCACGAATATACTATTTTTTAGGGGGAGAAGACGTGATTAAAATGTGATCAAAAAGTTTAATGATCATTGTTTGAATCTCAAAAGAGCTCGACTCAAACGGAACCAATGAATTGACGGGAAATCAAAGTCAGTAAATGTATCATTTCGAGAAACTCATGATAGACATGCACTTTCATGGGTCTAACCTTCTTTTCAAGAAGAGTTTACAACTTCAAGGTAGTTATTAGAGCTAGTCGTCACCTAAAAACTGACAATGGAACTCTTTAACTAAGCTACGTTACCGTGTTTTGTGGGGAATTGTCTATCATGAGCGGATCAATTCAAAAAGTGCAAACTCTACCCTCTCTGTGCAGCTTTCAGTTAAAATAATATAAGCACATGTGAAAGGGGAGTGTTTCTGAAAATCAAAACTCTCAAGGTGTTAACAAAATGTTTTAATAATCATAAAAACTTTGAGAGATTTTCAAGAAAATGGTTTTATGGCAACAATAGGATAGTCATGGAGTTATAAGGTGACTAAGGATAGGAAAATCTGTCCTATGATCCGCCAGAGCCGGATGGATCTACCCAAGGACATCACCCATAGTTAGTATTAGAAGTCCTTAGGTATGATTGAAAAAAGGAGTAATGTGAGAAAGGAGAAAGAAGGGGTTGAAGAATTAAAAAGAAATGTAATGTAAAAGGGTGAAAAGAAATAGCCCTCCATAATCAACCTTAGGGCATAAGGATTCAATTCATGCACTCTTGGTTGTCACTAAGATGACACTGGTATTGAAGATAAAGACGTCATGGACCCAGTGACGCACTGCACTAAATCTTCTAGCCCCCAATTCCTCTCAAAAGGATTTGTTTCATTCTCACCGGGAACCCTATGTAAACTATCGGCTTTCTCTTAGAGATCGTTGGTATTGAAGAAGGAGACCCTCTCCCTAGTCTCCGCTCAGTGAAACCAAAATGCACTATTGAGTCTAGACCCACGAGATTCATCAAAAGATCTCATTGGAACACATAACATTTCATCGCTCGTTGTTCATAAGTAAGGATACAAGTGATACATTCTAGAGTTCTACGCGGATCTTAGCAATCTGCCAGAACATTTATGAGAGGCTTTACAATTGTCATCCTCAGTGATTTAATGGAAACTCCTACCAGGGTCAACATCAATACGATGAGTGGCCTTTTACTCATCATTTTAAGCTCGAAAAACCCACAAAAATGTCTAAAAACACTAAAATATAACCATTTATACCTGAATATCCTTGGAATGTGTTTTATGTGTTTGGTACAAAGGATCAACAGGGGCAAAAGCGGACATAATTGAGCTGTGAGAATGGAAGCGTGCTTTCTTGGGCGGGCCGGGAGTGGATTTTCTATACTTTTGGATCCCGGGAGTGGAGTGAGAGTGTGGGAAACAAACTCAAAACCTTTACCCGAACCTAATTTACCATTTTACCCCTAAACCAGAATCCAAAATTACCCTTTTACCCTTTTTTTTAATTAAAACTTAAAACATTTTCCATTAAAAACAATTATTTTTTATAACCAATTTTTATTTTTATTTTTAATACAATTATTTTTATTTAAGGTAAGAAAAAAAATTTTATAAGAAAAACACAAAAATACATTTTTGTTTAAACCTTTTTAACAAAATACTAATAAAACCTTATAAACCTTTACTAATCCCTTGACCCTTCTCCCCTTTTTTATCCTAAACCAGTACTTCAACCCAGAAAAATAAAACCCCCCAACATCCATTGGCGCCAAATCTTTTTTTCTCCCCCCATCCTGTCACTCTCACTTCCACTGATTCCCAAGCCAAGTCTCCCCCACACCCACATGGGACTGTTGCCATGTTGGCAATCCAAAACATCCCCATTGGAGCTCATATGTTGGATGGTTTAGATAACATTCCTTGGTGACCAAGATGATCTAAAGGTTGTGATTGATCAAGAGAAAGCACACCATGGTCTATTCTCTCCTCTCTTTCACAACAAAGACAATAAGAAGAAGACAAAAAGAGAAGAATACCACTTTTAGAATTGTTAGTATAAATAGGAGTTTAGGATTAGTGTGAAAATTTTGTCTAGAATTTTAGTATTCTAGTTCCATTTTATTTTTATGTCATTTACTTTAATTGTAATTTTTACTTTCAGTTTAATGTAATTTCAATCTTTTAATTCCAATTTTATTTGTTGCAGTCTTATTTTAATTCATGTTCTTGAATCTGTTTATGGTATTCTAAGTGTGTTTTCAAGTGTTTGTAAATGACTAGAAGGGTACCCGCGCAATGCACCCGATGACTATTTTATAGCGAACAAATGTTTTGAGGTGGTGATGTGATGAGATGGTGGTGACAAATGGCAATAAGTATAGTTATATGTATTTGCTTACCCGTTTAGTGAATTCGTTTCACAACACTTGAATGTATATGTGTTAGTTGTAAATGTTTGTTTGGGTTACCCGTAACTTTCACCGCGACATCATTATTCCGCATATAAAAATACCCTACGCAATCTCTTACGGCGTCAAACACTCCCCCAAAAGTATATGATTTTGACGAATCAAGATTATATTGATTGGAATAAATGAAATAAAGGTTAAAGTTGTAATTAAATTGAATCAAAATAAAATAAACGCACTAAAAATATAAAAACTAAAAACTCATAAAAGTATATTAAAATGGATGTTGAATTAAAGAGCATAAAATTTTAGAAAATATGGTGAAATTAGATTATAATATAAATAAGTAGATAAAAAGATATTTTAATTTGAAAATAAAGATGAATTTTTAGTTAAGAAGTGACACATGTCATTTTATAATTGGAGCTCCTTATCTTAATTTTTGGGGGTTAAGAGTTAGGCTTGGAGTTTGTTAGAAGTTAGGCTTGGAGTTTATTAAAAAGTAACACATGTCATCTCATGATTAGAGCTCCTTATATTAATTTTACATGCATTATAATATATCTTTCCATAATAAGCAAGTAAAAAAGTCTGAATTTTTAAGCCTTCTAATTTTAGAAGGCCTAAATTCATTATAAAGTAGTATAGATAAAAACCAGTTTTCTTAAAATCTTCAAAGTTTTCATGGTTTACTTTCCCTGTACAGGGGTGTTTGGAACAGCTCACTGTGTGGGTAAAAACCCACCTTGACCCATTTTTGAAGTTGAAATGAGTATTATGCAAGTTTTAGTCGAATGATTTGAGGTTGCTGTTAGTGTTCATTAGGTAAAAAAAATTAGTTTGGTTGGTTTTTTTTATTTTTTATTTTTTCTTTCTCTGTCTTACTGTTTAAAACAGCAGCCTTCACTCATTTTTTTAGCCTAGATTTAGGTGACTTTAGGGTAGATTTAGGATTAGTTTTAGTTGCATTCAGTAGTTAGGTGTAAAAGCTTAATTAGTATTAGCTTACTTTTCATTTAGGAGATTAGTTGGTCACTTAATTTTTGCCTCAAATCTGCCCTTTACCTGCCCTTTTATTCTGTTACAGCATGTCCCAAATAAGCTTCTGTTGCAGCTTTTATTTAGCTTGTTAGAAGCTTGTAATTGGGTATTTGTGGGGGCAAAAGCTTGCCCCCCAGCTTGACTTCATTTTCCCAAAAGCTCATTGGCTGAGCTCCACTGTAGCTTATTCAAGATAAGCTAAAAAAAGCCCCTTTAGGCCTGTTTGGGACTGCAGTTCAGCAACAGCAGGCAAAGGTTCCTTTTTGTTGGCTTATTGGACTATTCATGTGCTTATTTTGATGTTCCTTAATTGCTTTTAGATATTTAAATTAGGTAGCATTAGGAGTGTGCTTTTCATCAGCTTAATAGGTGCTTATTGTAGCTTATTTTTATTTTCCAATTGATTTTTATTCAATTTCTTTAGTTTTAGGATTCCCCCTAGGATAGCTTATACCAACTGCTTATTTCCCTTTCCATTTGTTTCTTTTGTTGAATTTTAGCTTATCATGGTTGTTTACTCAGATTGTTAGCTTATTTCTATTTTCAGATTGCTTTTTATGCTTAATTTATGCTTAACAACTAATTCAGGGGTATTTGGTTTTGGTATTCTGTCACAAGCTGTGGAAAATAAGCTGTCATCACAGCTTATTGAAAAAGGCTTGGTAGAAAAGTTTTACTAAAAAAAAAGTGCTATTTTGAACTTATCTTCAAGTCCCAAAAAGCTAAAATTCAGAAAAAAAATAAATTGCCCAAAAAAGCAGGAGGTGGGATTCGAACCCAAGACCTCCCTGCCCAGCTTCACCACGACCACAACACCAACACATGATGCCAACTGCCCTTGGGTCTTTATTGGTCATGTCCTGCACAAGTTATCTTTTAAACTCAGTTTGTATTTTAAGTGTACATTAGCTTTAGTGCTTTTTAACAGCTTATTTCCAAAAGCAGTAGTGTAGTTTTTTATTTTTCTTTAATTCAGTTTTATTTAAAGTATTTTTTGTAATTTTTTCAGATTTTTCTAAAAATGTTTAGTATTTTTAATTAATTAATTAGTTTAATTTAGTTTTTAATTTGTAATAAATAAAATAAGAGTCGAAAAAATACCCAGCTTTTTCCTAAAATTATTTTTAGTCATTTAGAATGTAGGAAAATTGGTTTTGCACCCGTAGGCTTTAAATTGCAAAGTTTTCACTTTTTAGGCTCGTTGCGTTCCCGGTTTTCGTGTTTTTTAGTTTTAATGCCCTAGGACGTAGTGTAGCTTCGTTTTATTGTTTCTTATGCTTATTAGTAGTTAATTTATTCATTTACTTCGTTTCCCTTTCCTTAATTACTTTCCCGTTCCTTAATTTGTAGAATTACGTAACCAAAAACGAAAAATTCCCGATCCATTCAAGCACTTTAATAACAAACCTCAAACGTCACCGTCAATTCACTCCTCGTTGGGAAACGACCCGGGTAATCACTTGCCCGGTATCACTTATCAAGTATTCACGGGTTTTGCGTGTCGATCTTTTTCCTAAGAGGTTGGTTTGCAATTCTCTCTCGGGTATTCGTATTTGGTATTTTCTTTATTATAATTGACTATTTGACCCCTCAAAAGGCCAGATCAAATTTTGGCGCCGCTGCCGGGGAGGTTGTGTTGCGACAATATCGTTACGGTTTGACGATTAGTGACTTGAAGATCCTTCCTCGTGAAGTTATTCGCTTTCCAAAAACCTTAAAACACAAAAATATTTTCCTTTTCTTTTTGTATATATATAAAAGTTAAAAAACCCAAAAAGATTTTGTTTTCATTGTTTAATAAAGATAAAACACACAATCAAAATAACACTTCTCAACTTGAGTGTTATCATTATAAGTTCCCGAACAAAAGATTCAAAACTTGCTTTTGTGTCACTTGCGTGAATACGCTTGTGATTATTGGTTTAAGTTCACTGTGTTTTGTCTCGGTCTTGTTTTAATTGAATGTGTTGTTTTTGAAAGTGCATGTGCACTCGTTTTCAAAAATCCAAAAATATTCTTCTCATTCCTCTTATCCGTATAATTCTATTTCTCTTACCATCTTTTGTCATTTAATTCTATCCTTCGTATCCTCTCGACCATTTGATTCTATTTCTTTAACCCTCTATAAATTTAATTCTCATGGCAACGATCGATTATCGTCGTTGTTTTCACTGTAAAGGCCGTATGGAAGAGGATCAGCTTTATTGTCTCAATCACGATTGTATATGTGAGCGGTGTGGAAGAGCTGGTGCAAGGAAATATTGCCACTAGTGCGAATTATCCGATAAAACTCTCTCGATGATTCTCCAAGTTTTTCCGACCTCCCACCTCAACCCGAGATATGTTCTATTGTTTCTGAGCCTAAACCGTCTAGATTTGATCAAAATCTTTCGCGATTTACGGTTAAGGTTAAGAGAAAAAAGCAAGAACCGGAGACCAAAACGGAAGTGGTGGAAATTGCTAGCTCTAAGAGCACACCACTTGTCCCACCTCCGGAATCTTCGTATCCTTTTTCGAACGAAATCGTGAACATAAAACTAAATTGCTTAAATGAACTTCGTCAAATTTCAACTCCGGGATATACCACTTTACCTACCACTTGTGATGTTGTTGAGCCCTCGATCCCTATTCCCGAGCCCTAGATATCTTCTTTCGATCAAGATTATTGCTACGGTTGTGGAGACGTGTTACCTAAAGGTTTTCGTTGTTTCAAATGTATGTGCGAGTGGTGTGGAAATTATCTCACTGATGGATTTTGTTCGATTTGTGCCGAGAATTCATTCGCTTATGATTCTAATCCAAATTCCTTCAATTATCCACAAAACGATTTCAACTACCCTCCACAGAATTCATATGAACCACAACCGTACTATCAAGATTTCAATGATCCTTCTTTTCAAAATTTCTCTCCTCAAATTCCTTATTGTGCAAACTTTGGGGGTCCTCATTATGATTACCAATGTCAATCATGGAATCAAAATTACTACGGATCTGATCCTTGTTATAACACTCCTTGTTTTGACAATTTCCAACCCCACAATTTTCTCATCATTGAACAATTTCCCATCATTGATCAACATCCTCGTGAGAAAATTATGCTAGAAGAACTTTAGAAGACCGGGCGTCTTGCAACAAAAATCTATGCTAGAATTACTTGAAGAAGAGGAAGGCAGCTAAGATTCAAAAATGTATTGAAGAAATATGAATCGAAGAACGAGCACTTGCAAGACGTGCCCGATGGCTTGCGACTTACATTGACGATGAAGATGATGAGGATTCTATTCAAATGAAGGAATATTATTAAAGTTTGTCGGCCGAAACCACACGAAAGAGCCCGTTAACTCTAAGTATGGGGGCGAGCACCTCACTATTCGGAACGGAATCGTTTTGTGTTGAGAACCTTTTCCCAACCCCAAGTGAGTGCGAGGGTGTCTCCGATATGATGTGTGATGAGCCTGTTGATGATGATTCTTCTCCTTCCACCCCAAGTGATTTTGTTGAGATGATCTCAGTTCGAAAATGACTATCGTCGTTTGATGCGATTCTTTATCATGTGGAGACATCGAGTATGTTGAAGAAATTCCTTCTGAGCTCGTCAGCTTAGAAGAAGTGGGAGATCTTGAACCTGAAGAACGAGAACTTGACACTGATTTTGATTCGGATGATGAAGATATTCTTGTTGTGTCCGAGGAACCTTTCACTACGGCATTCACTAATCCTCTATTTGAATTCAATTCTGAATTCACTCTAGTTTCAGATAACCCAATGTTTGACATTCAGAATGAGGATAGTGACTCTTACTTTAAAAACCCCGTTACCTCTTTACCCGAGCTCGAGGATTCTAATTCTAAAGAAAAGAATAGTGGCAATCCCACTTCGACTCTAGAACTTCTCGAGGAGTTCGCTGACCAACTCGCTCTTATCGACCATTCTCCGCCGGGAGATGATGATGCTCACTTCGACTTTGAAGCCGACCTTACTGAATTGGAAAATCTTCTATACAATAGATCGTCTGATAATTCGTCAAGTGACACCCTTATGGGAGAAGTCGGCTCATTTCTTTCTCCGGATGTCTCGATACCTCCGGGTTTTGAGAGTGACGACAAAGGCTTAGATCCATCATCCTCCCTTCCACCTGCTAAACCGCCGGATGATGGAATCTCTTCTAGGCCCGATATGGATGTTTTAACTGCTTCAGTGGTGGATAAGATTGTTGAACATTCGCTCAATGTTCCTCAATCTAATCTTTTGCCCACCCAACCCACCCGTTGTCAAAAATATGACACTCTGCTTTCTCATCCCATTTCTTCTCCATACCTTATCTCCTAGGGGAGTGAAGATACCATTTTCGATCCCGGCATTTCTCTTTCTTCTGAGCCAGTTGTATCTCATCGGGGTGGAACTTTCAGCACATTCAATGTTTATCCAAACCATTTGAATAAAAGTCCGATGGAGATCTTCTCTTCCACTTGCTCCCCATGGACCAAATGAATTCGGGGTCGAGTCAAGCTAGCGACTCGGTTAACAAAAACAATAGCATTTCATGCGTGTCCACCCATGTTTCTGACTTCTTTCTATTTTCTAACACTAAGTGTGGGGGAAATATCCCCACTGTTGTTTGTTTGTTGTGTGTTTGCTCTCTGTTTTCAGGATTCCCATAGATCGTGATGATTGATGCTTTGTTTTCAATCCAGTAGCCCAATATCCGATCTTTTGCAAACGCTTATCTAGGGATATCTTATTACTCCTTTTGTGAAAAAAGATTTCGCTTCCACACTTGGCTAGTAGTATTACCTTTTTCCGTTCTATAGTTTATTCACGGTAGGTACTTTGAATATTGAGGGCAATATTCAATTCTAAGTGTGGGGGGAAATTCTAGCGAATTTTGATCACATGTGTACCTTCTAGTACCCTAGCACCCCCGTTTTGACCAAAAAATTTTTTAAAAAAAAATTATCATTTTAAGTCAAGTATTTACATTTAAAAGAAGTGCTTCGCACAAAAATACTGCGTTAATGATTCGGTATTAATGGTAGTTTAGTCTTGATTCGGCTAGAACAAGGGGAATCCCGACTCTGATAGAGTGTTGATCTAGCTGCTCTCTTAACATTTATGCTAAGGTTTTACGCGTTGTGCAAATGAAAATGCTAAGTGTGGAGTAGTTGGTTCTCTTTAGAGCTTATATAAGTAATCTATGGCTTTTTCTCCCAGAAGCTAACTAATTGGACTAAAATACGTGCTCATTGTCAAACTTTTGAACATTCAAATAGTCTTGTTACAATAAAAAGTTTTTAAGCAAAATTGATTTAGAGTCCGAGTTCAACCTTTTATTTAAATTTCCGAGAAAGCATACTTTCTTAAAATCTGAATAATGTTGCAAAATGAAAGTATCAAAAAGTACTTGAATGATGCAAAAGTTTAAAGTTAAAGTCAAAAAAAAAAAAATTGAAGTGAAAAGAAAAATGAAAAAGTTGAAAAAAATGAAAAATGAAAAAATATGAGTTGCGTGAATAAAAGCACTATGTTGCTTATGAATAAATGTGTGAAACTTGCTTTTTCTTAAATTTAAATCGGAAGTTGAACTTGTATTCGTCAAAGTTGTCTAAAAGTTTGACGGTAATTTGGAAATCCTTGATTTCAAAGATTAGCTCAGATACTATTCTCAAGGGTGAAAACCTAGCCTCCTTAAAAGGACAAGCTGAGAAGAAAGTCGCTACATGAGTGATCTCACCTTTGAATCTCGAATTTTTAAATTATCATCGGTTGTAATCCAATTAGGTTTAGTTTTAACTTAACGGTAGCTAAGTAAATCTTTGGAATCAAATTCCCGTTGATCCGGTACTATTCTCGTGAGGTGTCAAAAGCCGGTCACTTAAAACTTATGTTTTGGGATGTGCAGAGAAAGAAAGCATAATATGGAAAAGGCCCTTTCGATCCTTAGACTTTCATCGTTTTCGGTGAGTTAGTACTTTAGTTAAGTGGATAACAACCATAACAAGGGTCGATTTCAATGGTCAAACTTTTGAAAATGAGCACACTCACTTAAATTTTATAAATTGCGGGAGTAAAAAGTTAAGTCTCGACTTACATAGATTATTGATATAAGTAGTGTTAGCATTTTACAAAAATGTTTGCACAATAAGTTTAAGCTTAGTTTGAGAGTATCAAAAAGAGGATGACGATTACAATTCCTCGAAGACACCCATTTTGCGTGAATCCCGTTCTATGATGCCATGTTTTGTGAATCAAGCATTTTATTTATTATCGTTCAAATTTAAATTTCTCATAGTGAATAAAAAGTCAAAACGGGGTATTCTTGGTATTGTTGATCCTTTCATTACTTCATATGATCGGATTGCTAGGGACTAGCAATTGATAGTGTGGGGGGATGATGAGTGGCCTTTTACTCATAATTTTAAGCCCGAAAAAAAACACAAAAACGTCTAAAACACTGAAATATAACCATTTATACCGCAGATATCCTTGTGTTTTTATGTGTTTCAGGTACAAAGGATCGAAAACGGGGCAAAAAACGGACATAATTGAGCTCAGAATGGAAAACGTGCTTTGCGGACGGAGCCGGGAGTGGATTTTCTATACTTTTGGATCCCGGGAGTGGAGTAAGAGTGTGGGAAACAAACTCAAAACCTTTACCCGAACCCAATTTACCATTTTACCCCTAAACCCGAATCCAAAATTACCCTTTTTACCTTTTTTTAATTAAAACATAAAACATTTTCCATTAAAAACAATTATTTTTTATAACCAATTTTTATTTTTATTTTTAGTACAATTATTTTTATTTAAAGTAAAAAAAAAAAGTTTTATAAGAAAAACACAAAAATACATTTTTGTTTAAACCTTTTTAACAAAATACTAATAAAACCTTATAAACCTTTACTAATCCCTTGACCCTTCTCCCCTTTTTTTATCCTAAACCAGTACTTCAACCCAAAAAAATAAAACCCCCAACATCCATTGGCGCCAAATCTTTTTTTTTCTCCCCCCATCCTGTCACTCTCACTTCCACTGATTCCCAAGCCAAGTCTCCCCCACACCCACATGGGACTGTTGCCATGTTGGCAATCCAAAACATCCCCATCGGAGCTCATATGTTGGACGGTTTAGATAACATTCCTTGGTGACCAAGATGATCTAAAGGTTGTGATTGATCAAGAGAAAGCACACCATGGTCCATTCTCTCATCTCTCTCTCACAACAAAGACAATAAGAAGAAGACAAAAAGAGAAGAATACCACTTTTAGAATTGTTAGTATAAATAGGAGTTTAGAATTAGTGTGAAAATTTTGTCTAGAATTTTAGTATTCTAGTTCCATTTTATTTTTATGCCATTTACTTTAATTGTAATTTTTACTTTTAGTTTAATGTAATTTCAATCTTTTAATTCAAATTTTCTTTATTGCAGTCTTATTTTAATTCCTGTTCTGGAATATGTGTATGGTATCCTAAGTGTGTTTTCAAGTGTTTGTAAATGATAAAAACAAGTTTTCTAAAAATCTTCAAAGTTTTCATGGTTTACTTTCCCTGGACATGGGTGTTTGGAACAGCTCACTATGTGGGTAAAAACCCACCTTGACTCATTTTTGAAGTTGAAATGAGTATTATGCAAGTTTTAGTTAAATGATTTGAGGTTGATGTTAGTGTTCATTAGTAAAAAAAATTAGTTTGCTTCAGTGTACTTCAGCGACTCACCTGAACTGTAGATGTACTTCGGTATGTCGTGTTAGCCTTCTTGAGGGCCTCCAGTTTCAGGAACAACCTTTGTAAGAATTAGAGATGTGTTTTCACAATATGCTGTTAACACCCTCGAAGTTTGAACTTGTAAGTGCTGGAAATCCCGCTAAGGAGATTCCTTTCACGAATCGAATCCTGAAGATGAGGGTCGTTACTTGAATTTATTCAATGTAATGCCAACTGTCCCTTATGGGATTAGGACGACTGATTCGCCCGACCAAGGTGAATGGAATCAAGACATTCATCAGTATAACAATCGTAGTGGTCAATTCATTAAGAAAAGTCCACAATGATCGATTGGTATTTTTCGCTAACATATTCATGCAGGTACTGATGATTGTTCCTTGGAGGAGAGACCGCACCATCTTCCCATGCTCATACCAACATCAGAATACATGAAATTTTTCATCAAAATGAAAGACAACACAAGGTTAAAGATGATTCTTCGTCAATGTCAAAGAATCTACAAAGTTTAAAGACTAGAGAACTTCACAACATTGGAACATCAAAGTCAAAAAGAAGTGTGAGCATGGTGGAGAAAGACGTGGAGACACCTAATCAACGAAGCAAGCGAAAGGCAAACAACCACATTAATTGATCACAAAGCATGAAGGAACAAAGAATCAAGACTATTCTATATCTACACGCAAATTTCAAGCTCATGGAAAGTAAAGACCTAATTAAGTGGAGCATCTTTTGAATGACCACCCCTTAAGGGGAGATTGTTAGCCGTAACATTTTTATAGGAAGTGATGGTCATTCACGTTTAGGAACTTTGTAACGTGTGTTAGATATCGTGCTAAAATAGTCGACGGGCTCATGGATTGGGCTAAGCTAAATGGCTAAATGTTATGTTAAACTAGCCTTGTATAAGTTGTCATCCAATCCAAGTCCAATCCAAGCCCATCCCAAAGCCCATTAGGGCATATGTAAGGAAGTATAAATACCCCTCAAATGGTCATTTAAGGGGGTGTGCTTGAGTGTGTTTTGTGTGTGTTTTTCTTTCAAGTAATACAAGTTTTCTCTTCATCTTTTTCTCTCTAACATACACGACATATCATACATTCAAGTCACTACTTTCGTTTCTTCTTTTTAATCTTTACGCATATCGTGTGTTTGGGTTTTACGTGTGTTCATCTTGTGGTAACGTGGGTATACGAGTAAGGTTGATGTAAAAACAAGGTCCCACAAACCTTACTGGTCCTTTTGGTTCCTCATACCATTCGTGTGGCACTTGGTGTGTTACAACCGGATTCACGCTTCAAAGGTATACTATTTGTTGTAATAGTTACATTTATTAATGAGTGATCATATGGCTATATGGATCCGTTGTTTGGTGATGAATCCGCTGCGTTTATATGTTTAGTTTATGTTTATTATATTCTTCATCACCTATACATTGATGTAAGCTGTACGCATATCCCGCTATCCAACCCTTATCCGGATATTAAACTATTTTAAATTTTGAAGGGACGTTCAAGGATATTGAGAAATTAGGAGTTAAAGCTCTGCAACAATTGGCTAAGTGTAATCATTATAGTGCATTTAATGCATATTTAGTTAGACACACCTACTTATCGGGTACATCAGCTTAGACAAAAGGGGTTGTGTTTGCATCTTTATTGAAGCCGAAAGGAATGCATTTTCGTACATACGCATCACTTTCGACTGGGGGGCTTGATGACGTACCATCCGAGCAGGTCGAAGGCCACCCCTTCGAACCTAGTCGAAGCCCTTCCGAACGAAGGCCCAAGTCAGTTCTCGTAAGTTTTTCGTGGCATCAAACCATTCGCACAAGCAATGGTTACCGGTTGGGAATTCGCCAATCGAAGCCTTAAGCCCTCCCGGGTATCGCCTTCAAGGAAACTAAAGAACAAAGAGCATCACTGACTTGGTCAAACCCACATTTCCCTCTCTTTCCTAGCTTTCCCGCCAAGTTTGAGATAGTGGGTCACTAAGACTTAACGGTTACCTAAAATCATGGGACGCCCCCATGATGTCCGATATTTGTGCAAGAGCTCTCCAAGGTCTATTTCCTCCTCTATAAATAGCTTGGACGGGTTATTGATGATGGTATGTTCACCAGACACTTTAAATCTTCCCTACATTCACTTACTTACCATATCATATACTTATTAGCACGTCGGAGGTGGTTCGTAGGGTCCCTCCCCTGCGCAATCATTTAACGTAGTGTCTTCGTATTTCTTATTTCAGGTTACTAACAAGCTTGGCTGGAACACACACCCCTTTTAACATTCGATCATCATTGCAAGACCTGGTCGTGCAAGTTATTGTACAATCAACACTCATACTTACTTAAACTTTCTATCAGCACCCGTTGGGTTATGAGTGGCTTCCAAGATGGATAGTAAGATAACCAGTGGGATCGCCAATCTGTGACGGGTTCAATATCATATAAAACGATATTATGTAAGGTCATGAAAAAGTTTTTGAGACCATTGTATCACTTACAATGTCTTGAGAAAGTTTTAGAAGCCTTTAAAATGAATGAGCATTTATAACAATTTAGCGATTTGGTGCGCATAATGTTTATCATGAAATGGCTATAGTCTAGGCCTAATAATGCAACCTAGTTATCTATAACCTGGCTCTAATACCAGTCTGTCACATCTCAAAATCGTAGCGAAATGTACTTCATAGCTCAAGTCACAGATTATAGAGAACAACCTCTATACGAGTTGTTTGAAAAATTAGACCCGACCCATTTTGATACCCCTAAAAGGTACAAACACCCGACAAACCCTAGAGTCAAAGTTTCCTTCGTTTCTTCCTTTCGTCTCCTCTTCCAATGGCCACCGCCAGCAAAGACTCACGCCGACGAAAACGTACACACCCCAACGAAGGTACCAATCAAGAGAAAGTGGGGGTAGATACTCATCAACTGAAAGCTTGTTCCTTTAAAGCTGAACGTATACCTGATTCGGACAACGAAGGTACCAATCAAGAGAAAGTGGGGGTAGATACTCATCAACTGAAAGCTTGTTCCTTTAAAGCTGAACGTATACCTGATTCGGAAAAAGCACTTGATGATGATGCGTATAAAGCAATGGAGGGTACTCTCTATAAACATATGTTTGTTTTTAATCCCGATGAAGGTGTTGTTGCTTTTGGTGATTATGGTTGCACTATTATGGATAACGTCGTTGCGTTCTGGCGTAAGGTATAATTAACGACCTATGCTTAACAAATACTATTATGTGTTTGTGAGGCCGATTTTTATTTATTTTATAGATAATTTTAATATTATATCAAAATTCTGCTTGAACAGAATTTCAGCAATCCCAAACACCCCCTTAGTTTCATGGCTCTTTGAAGTAACTAGAATAGAAACAAGGAATCCTGTTTTATGCTTGTTCTGAGATGCTGGATGATAGAAACTGTTAAGGTGTCGTTTGTTTTTTCAGAGCTTTTACCTCTTCATCTGCAAACCATGTCTGCAGAAGAAGAGGTACATTTAAGCACTTCATTTGCAAGAAGAAGACCGTTTGTTTTTTGTGCTATTGAAGTACTTCTTTCATTTTTCTTCTTTTTTTTGAAAGAAGTGGAAAAAAGAAGTGATTGAAAGAAGTGGAAAAAAGAAGTGATTGGAAGAAGTGGAAAAAAGAGGAAATTTATGTCTGCATAGTAGAAGAGGAAAGAAGTGATTTTACCCTCTTATGTCTGAAAAAAAACAAACGGTCTTCAAGGAAATGTCTACATAAGAGGCAAAGAAGAGCTTCTTTGAAAAAACAAACAAGGCCATTAAAGTCTTATATTTAATTCTTTATTTAAACTTCTTTTTTTCAGCACTTTGTACTTGAAGAAATAATGCAAGAAGTTTATGTCCCTTGCGCTAACAGCACATGGTCAGTAATGTTTTCCATTATCTTTTGTTTCTTGCCACTTTTCCTTTTTTTTCCCCTTAATATTTATTGTGCTTTCAGTTAATAGTTGGTATGTCAATTTTTTTTCTTTTCATATTGCGTTCACAAAGCACATTTATACAACAAACACAACCAAGCAAGCATTCTCATAGTTTGCATTCCATATCACTCAAGTACCTACATCAGTAGTAGAAAACAAAATATCATCGGTCTTTTAAATTCTTATCTGATGCCATGTGAGAGTATAATGGCACATTTGTAATAATACCACATTTTTGTTGGAGGTGCAACAGATAGACTGGGGTGGTTTCATATAATATCTATGATTCACATTCATGCACACTCTATTTACTTTTTTCTTTGAACCTGTCTTCTGATCTCACAGGTCCATGCGTCCTGAAACAGCAGAAGATACATTTACTAACCTCAGATATTATTACCGACTCAACGAGATAATCAAACTCCCATACACTGCTGCCCAAGTTACTCAAAAAGCTTTGAGATGTGAGGTATTACCTTCTATTTTTATTTTGGAAACCATATATTGGTTGACAAGTTTCATGTACTAGAAATTGTCATCTTTTCGTATAACACCAACACAGGAATCTCCTCTACACTTTTTTGTGAATGTCAATGAGTCCACATTTGGCGAGATAGAGCACTTTATGGAAGACAGTTCACATCCAAAGTTTTCTGAAGTTTCTGACCTCAAGTTTCATATGTGTTCAAGGGATGGACCAACAACACCACGTCCTCATGCTCTTTCTCAGGCTAGTTTCATATACATAAAAACCTTAACATTGTCCAAGTTATGACAATTACACTTTCAGTTTACCTGAGTTTTAAGATTTTAAATGTTCGATCAAAATTTTTTTTTCTAGGTGATTACCAATAATCAAACACTGGCGTTCTTCATCGGGAGAGTATATCTATTTTTGAAAGAGTTGGGTATCAATGAAAATCTATGACAGTTTAGGCAGCTTCCTCTTAGTGAGATGACCCCCGACACTGAAGATTGCTGGGTTGTCGAGATAAAGTCTAATTGTGGTTGGCTTATTTGTGGTAGGATAACACATAGATCTACACGTTCACACGAGGTTTGTGTTTTTGTTTATTCATTATTTCACTTTTTTTAAGGATATAGCATGCGTTTCATATTTATATGTGAGAAATTGTGATATAAACCTTACAAATGTATTTAGCCACGTTGATTGATACTTCTTGTTGATTGAAAATAACTAATTTGAGTGAACCTTCACTAAATTTGTAAGACAGTTTTCAAAACTTTTACACCTTCATAAGATTTTGCAAATATGATTAATCAAAGGGATCTTTTGAATCATGGTTTTGTTTCTAATCAACTAAAAACTGAGAGATTATTATTTAGTTTGAGTGCTAATAATCCATGTATTTTCAGAAAGCTGTTATAACACCTAATAAGGAGGAGCTGAGGCGTGAAATTAAGGATGACCATAAGACGGTGCGTAAAGCACTTAAGGTAAAGCATTTATCTATTTGATTTGTGAATGTCACTGTCTTTTAGTATTTGATTTGTGAATCTGTTTTTACCCTTTTGAGATTGTAATGTCTATACATATCTTGAATATCCTTCTATTTATTCGCTTGATTTTAAGGACATTGTGTTTAAATCCTTAAAATAGTTTTTAAAAATTGATGATTACCCATGATGGTTAGGTGAAAATTAGTTGCATTTGCTTAAATCTTCCAAATATCGTAGTATTAGATTTGTGATTATTCTATTGAATACGATTAGAAGATAATGCTATCTGATGATGAACTTTCTTTTGCTTAAATCCTCCAAATATTTAATAAGCTGACATCCTAAATACAAGTGTGCGGTTGTTATGGTGAAAGAGAGCAGCATTAATGCTCCCAGTAACCTATTTTATTTACTGAATCATGTTTTTCTCAGGCACTTGATTATGAAAAGGCTGTGAAATTGAAGAATAATTTAGAAAAAAACCAGGAGGTAAAATTTCAAGTTGGGACTCTAAAAATATCACTAACGGGAAACATGGTATCAGTATCAACAGAAACGATTACACCTTCTCTGATTAAATTGTCTTTGTTGATTGACCAAATCATCCCTTGCGTCTATGAACACTCGTTTTACTTGGTAAGAGATAATGAGAATCAACAGTTATGTGTTTTCCGCTTCACCCTGCCGGTAGCCCCCATAAAATGTGCTATCTCCGTTATGGACCCGACTTACCGATCATTAGCTGTATCTATCTCTGAAAAGCTGGAAGCTGCTGGGGTAGTGAACGAGGTAGATGTTTCAGGTAATCAATATGCTTGTCTATAATCTTAAAAGTGGAAAAATGGGCCGGTTAGGCAGGTTCACTTATGGGTCTAAAGTCTAAACGGATTTGGGCCAGTTTGGGTTGATCATAAACAGTTTTGGTCCATTTATGGTGAAGATTGTTACAGATACTATAGATATATAAGTTAATGTTTTTATTTGACCCGGATTGACCATTTCGTATGTAAATGTGTTATTGCTACATCCATTTTTTGTGTGCGCGTTTTGTACCTTAGTCCAGTAAAATGAATTTTTTACAAGCACCACAGAAACTTTTAGGAATTCGTATAAATTTTTAGCAAGTTTTGAACACGTATACATAGGTATTCTTCTCTGCATTGATTCCTTCCTGTTACAAAAACGTGATCCAACCCGTACAAACTATTCCCTTTTATCCTTCTTTCGCTCTATTGCCAAAAAAGTTTTTTGAAAATTGTATAAGTAGGATTCAAGCTTGAGTGATACTAATAGGCTTATATGCCATTTTATAGGTAAATCAATGGGGCATGCAAGAACAGATGAACTCGGTGTTCCATTTGCTGTTGTTGTCGATTCAACAAATTCAGTGAAGATTCGTCAGCGAGACAGTAATGAAGAAATCCTATTGCCCATGGAAAACGTGGTATCTGTTGTGAAGGATCTTACAAATGGGCATGACACATGGAGTGCAGTTAAGGACATGAACAATAGAATTAACTGATGACGAGTTACGAGGATAGTCTTGATGCGTAGGCAATTGTTTGAAACATTTTTGTTTATTTGCTATATATTGCTATTTTGTTTCATGGTTTCTGAGAGCAGATTGTTGCTACTTATTTATTCGCTATATTATTATTGTATGTTGGTTTTCGTTAGGAGTATATTTTTCATCGTGTAAAACACGACTTTATGCTGGACTGGTCTAAACCAGTTCAGTTTCCACAGGAAACCTTAGCATTTTTGTGGTCTTGAAAAATCATATTTTTTCAATATTAGCACTCCATAAATTAGCCAATGGATTTCAATGAATCTTTTATTTTATTTTTGAGTAAACTGCAAAAATGATCCCTGTGGTTTGTGAATTTTGGCAAGAATAATCCCTATTTGAAACTTTCAGCATTAAACATCCTCAAGTCCACAATCCTTTAGTAATAATCATCCCTGAGCACTAACGTCGTTAGTTTTACCCGTTAAGTGTTAAATAATATTTTCCCGTTAGTCCCTCCATTAATATTTTTTGCACCGTTAGTCCTCATTTTACGTTTTTACTTTTTACGCTTTTGTCCGTTTTACTCGCTTTCCGTTTTTTCCGCTTTTATCCGTTTTGTCCCTTTTTGTATGTATTCGTCCGTTTATTTTTCGTTTTCCGTCCATTTTTAACGTTTTACGCTTTTGTTCGTCATTTTAACGCTTTTTATCCCTTTTCGTCTTTTTATATGTTTTCGACCGCTTTTTACGTCTTTGTCCGTTTTATCTGTTTTGTCGGCTTTTATCCGTTTGAATTTCACGCTTTTTACGTTTTATCCGTTTTCATTTTTTCGTTTTTTCCGTTTCGCTTTTTTACTTTTTTTTTTTTTATCCGCTGTTTCGTTCGTTTTTCCGCTTTTAGCGTTTTTTTACGTTTTTGTCCGTTTTCGCATGTTTTTTAATCTTTTTCGCCAGTTTTTTTACGTTTATCCGTTTTTCTTACATTTTGTCCGTTTTTCTTTCGTTTTTGTACAATTTTCAACATATTGAAAATTTATTTCAAAAAGAAAAAAAAATTCCAAAAAAAAAATTGGAAAAAAATATTTCCGAAAAAAATTTGAAAAAAAAAAATCAAAATTTTTTGGAATTTTTTTTTACAATATTTCTAAATTTCGAAAAATATTGAATTTTTTTTATAAGATTGTTTTTATTCAAATTTCGACATATTGAAAATTTTGAAAAAAAAAATTCAAAATTTTTTTTTATAAGATTTTTTTTTAAATATTTGAAAAATATTTTTTTATTCAAAATTTTTTTTTAATTTTTATTCATTCAAATTTTTTATTTTTTCGAAAATATTTTTTCAAATAAAACGAAAAAAAAGGGACAAAACGTAAAAAAAAAAACAAAACGTAAAAACGTAAACAAAAACGGATAAAAACAAACAAACAACGTAAAAGAACGGCTAAACGGATACGTTAAAAAACGGAAGAAAACCATAAAAACCACAAAACGGACAAAAACGTAAAAGGACGTGACGTAAGACGTAAAAAACGGAACATATACAACAAAAAGGACAAAACGGATAAAAAGCGGACGAAAAACAAAAACGACAAAACGTAAAAAAGTGATGAAAACGTAAAATGAGGACTAACGGTGCAACAAATGTTAACGGAGGGACTAACGGGAAAATATTATTTAACACTTAACGGGTAAAACTAACGACGTTAGTGCTCAGGGATGATTATTGCTAAAGGTTTGTGGACTTGGAGATGTTTAATGCTGAAGGTTTGAGATAGTGATGATTCTTGCGAAAATACACATTAGCAAACCAAAAACTTTCCATAAGCTTGATAGGTTATGTTCAAGTAGTTTTTCTTAAAAAGAAAAAAAAGAGAAAAAAATCGGAACTTTTTACTCCACCCACATTTATAAGAAAAAAAAGAGAAAAAAATCGGAACTTTTTAGTCCACCCACATTTATAAACCCAAAACGAACCTTTTTTCTTCGCCCAAAACCTTGCAACCCTAAACACATGAATGTTTTGAAAAAGCATGGTGTTGATTCAACAACTTCAGTGAAGATTCGTCAGCGAGACAGCAATGAAGAAATCCCATTGCCCATGGAAAACGTGGTATCTGTTGTGAAGGATCTTACAAATGGGCGTGACACATGGGGTGCATTTATGGACACGGCAATCCAATTAACTGATGGCTAGAAGGTGGCTAGGAGGCAACAAACCTTGCCTCTAGTGAAGAGCAGAGTTACGCGGATAGTCTTGATGCATTTGCAATTGTTTGAAACATTTTTGTTTATTTGCTATATATTGCTGTTTTGTTTCATGGTTCCTTGAGAACAGATGGTCGCTACTTATTTATTTGATGTATTATTATTGTATGACCACGAGTGTCTGTTGGTTTTCGTTACGAGTATTTTTTCCATCGTGTAAAACATGACTTTATGCGATTGCATTTTTGTGGTTTTGAAAAATCATATTTTTTCAATATTAGCACTCCATAAATTAGCCAATCGATTTTAATGAATTTTATATTTTATTTTTCAATTAAGCGAGAGAAGAAAACCAAAAACTACCAATAAATTTGATAGGTTATGTTCAAGTAGTTTTTGTGTTGAAAAAAAAGAAAAAAAAAAAGGGGTTGGAAATTTTTACTCTACCTACATTTATAAACCCAAAACAAACCTCTTTTCTTCACCCAAAACCTTGCAACCCTAAAACATATGAATGTTCTCAAAAGCATGGTGTTGGATTAACACATTGTAATTTAAAGATCTCTTAATATCAAATTAGTTCAATTATATGTATCGGTCTGTAAACGCTGATATAATCCAGAGCCGTAGATCAATAATCCTAATCAATAGTTCAAATTTAAATAATACTCCATTCGTCCCAAATTTTCTCTTTCTATTTCTGGTCATCTAAATATTATTTTCATCTTTCAAATATAGCAAGTTTACGAATATTTTCTACCAACTAATTGTGTTTAAAAAAATTTATATACAATTTGTACGGTCTATTTAAAAATGAGACATTAGGCTGCCGCGCGTTGCGATTGAGCTAATTTAAGTATGGTATTTATCATAAATGAATTTTTGCCTGTCTGATGAGGGGAAAAAGAAATTCTTAAAAAAAGTGAAACGAATAGTCTCTTCTTCGTGATGAATCTGCTATTGTGGGAAAAGGGTTATATCATACCAATACACAATATTTATTTGAAGACGTGTTTATAGATAGAGAATAAAGGAAATAGCGGTGGAGTCCAGATGGAGATAGTGGTAGGGTAACAAATGAGATAGTTTTAGGGGAGTAGTTTTGGAAGGATTATAAACGACGTGGTTTTTAGGGGAATGGGCCTTAAAACGACGTAGTTTTAATAAGAACTTAACCGAAAACGCAAATAATCTTGTCTTTGCTCATACGCTATCCCTATTTAACATTCAGCGTTGCATTCGTTAATGGCTGTAATGGCTTATTTGTTTCGTTGAAGTCAGTCTCAGACTCTTTATTAGATTTCATATTCATCGACACTTTCATCACCATAAGTGGTCTAGACAACATACGTAGCGCTATTTTCCAATGATTGCCCCCGAAAACGGGTTGCAAAATAGTGTGACATTTTAACAGCCACAACAAACAATTTTAACTAACATAAATAAACTACACACAAAACAATATTGCCATGCAAAAAATCCACAACCTATTTCGATGACATATTCAATTCATTTTATATAGTTACAAACTATCCTTAAATTCTACTGAGTTTTGGTTATATATAGGTGAAAATGGTTGTACCATTATTGTGTCAATATTTACATAACAAAAAGAAAACAAAATACGTATTCAACAAGGTATACCAAAAATCTTGTGAGGGAATGCAAATGAAAATATGGACATTTAATCTTTAACGTTCCATTGCTCAGCTGATGTGATCGTTTTTTTCTTCTATTCACTTTCTAATCCAGTTAAGTCCGACTCAAACACTTTATACCATCTACAAAGTGGATATGAACATGACATTTATTTTCTAATGTAAATCAAAAAACCATACAATCAAGAGAGGAGGTGGTGCTGAGAAATCAAAGATCTCTAGATAAGGATCCCCTGGAAGCTCGCGAGTATCACTTGTGAAGGGGTTAAAGAAAAAGAGGGGCTCGTCATATTTCTGTATCTGCAGCCAACCATTCCTTGAACAATGTATTTTTAGTTCACCAATCAACTCTAATTCTCGAGGGGTTTTTATAAGATACATGTAACCAAACATCAGATCAATAAGAGTGATAGTGTGCTTTCCAAACACCAATAGCCAAGGTGAGACTAGTGAATATGCCTGAAAATGCAGCCTCTTTGATGTTATTTAATTGCGCCATTGTATTATAGGTGCTGCCAAATAGCACAATTTGCATGAAGCACGAAAGTTCACGTATCCCACACCAACAAATAAACCATAATCATCTCCAAAATTTCAAATGAAAGATTGAGCAAGTGTGAATAAGTGCGATTAATATGTTGTGCCAATAAATTCAATCTTATGACTCTTAACTTTACTTACTACTATCTCATCTTTCTTGTCCTCTTCTTGTTTATGATCGCCTTCTAATAACCTACACAAAATTTGATTTGTTAAGACATTTTCCTGCTACAAATAAAACAAGAGTAGATTACAAAAATCATCCTTGTGGTTTGGTGATAAAAACTGAAATTATTCCTCATTGATACCATTTACATAATTTGGTCCCTAATTGCAAGGTTTGCTTAATATACTTTTCAATTTATGCTAATATGGCTAACATACTGTGAAAATGTGCACTATCACTATTCTACTTTCAAAATTTAAACAATATGACCAATTACACCGTTAGTTCCCAATACATAAACAACTGCACTGTTGGTCCTCAATACATAACCACAGTTAGTCCCCAATACAATAATTTCACCATTGGTCCTTGGTATTGGGAAGATCGGAAAGGAAGGAAAGGATTATAATTACATGGAATTCATATAATAATAAGTACGAAGAGGGTTACTTGATGCGTGGGTTCGAGGTCGAGAAGACTTCCTTTTCTACGAGCAAGTTTTTCAACCCTCTAGGCAGTGAACCTAATCGTTGTAGTGTAGTATGTGGTAAACCCAAGGGATTGATGTCGTTCTCTAGGGGAATAGGAATGTTATAAAGAGACATATGACGAGAAGGTGAGGTTGAGGGAGATTCTTTTTAGTCGTTTTTATGTTTTTTAGAAAGCAAGGTAAATATCTCGGGGTATAGGAGTGGGGGGTGGTACTTCTACCAAGTTTACTACTTTTACTAATTACTAACCTAATTATCTAATTAAACTAAGGATAGAATATGTTTAATTGATGTGTGCTCATATGATGATTAAAAATATGTTTACTTAGATGTTCTTACTCCCTAGTTATCTCTTATTGGTCGGTTGAATTGTCACATCCTCATATTAATTGGTGCGTTGTATTCCGTTTGGTCGTAGGGTGGTGCCTAATTCCCTAGTTCTATGAATTGCAACCCTCCTTTAGACTACGCGGGATCTGCAAGTACAAGAGACAACCTAACAATAATTAACGACTAGGTTTGATAGATCTAAGCAAACAAAAGAATAATTTAGCTACTCAAGTTAAACAAGCAAGCATACACACATACAATTAAACATTGGGTAGACATAATGATAATTGGATAAACAAACTTATCGTGTGATGTAAAATAGGGTATGGGACCCTAGAATACTGTCCAAGTCAGACTACAACTGAGTTAGGGTTTGCTCTCCAAAGTTCTACCTCTTATTAAATAGAAAAATGTAATTCTATATATAGATTTACAACTGCGACGACGTCACCTTTTTCTAGTGACGCCGTCAAGTCTCCGTCATTAGGGTTTCGTTTGGGCCAAGTCATCGTTGGGACGACGTTAGATTATGAGTGTGACGCCGTGAGTCTTCATGAAGGGATGTCATCTGAGATTGGTTATTGGGCGTCTGGTGTGGAATTTGTGAGTGACGCCTCTTCTAGAGTTTAGGCGTGACGCCGCCATGCTTTAGGACCAGAATTTCACCTGAGCCGTCACCTTGTGTTTTGATGAAATCTTCTATATAGGGATGGCTTCGCCCTATGGTTGGGACGCCGTCAGGTATGCTCGAGTGCCTTTGATCTTGACTTTGCCATTTTCATCATGTTTTGGCTCCTTTTCATCCAAATATGCTTCATTCCAGCATTTTGCTTCCAAAAGACCTAAAATGTGAAAAGGAATGATTTGTAAGTAGTAACGGATGTAAAATGTGTCTATTTAGGGCTGAAATGACCCCCTAAAAACATATCTTTTAAATCCTTATCAAATATCCCTACACTTGGAATTTTCTTGTCCTCAAGCATATGTGCTTTTGGCCAATCAATTTATAAGTTAGGGGGCATGAAGCATTGGTTTAAGATATTCTACAACAAGTACAAGAGCCACAATAGTCATAACAAGCACGAAAGGTATATACTAGCACCTCATAATTGGTGTTTGGAATCATCCATTTTCTAGTGGGCATTGTCTTAGCGTATTGAGGACAGGACTGATTAGCCTTTTGACCAAAAGGTATCCATCTATATCCTATCTTACTGAAGGTTCTTCCTGTGGGTTTCCACTGTTTTCTAGCTTTCTTTCGTTTTTGCCTTTTAGCCTTCTTAGCACATTTTTTAGCATTAACACTTTTCACAGGACAATTGACAGCATTAGGCAAAACATTCATACCACATTCATGATTAGTAACAGAATTCAAGCAAACATCATTACAAGGTTTGCAAATAGTATCAGAATTCGAATTAATTACAAGACGCCTTAAGGCTAATACTAGAATCAACACGATTCACTTTATTCGGCTCAAACATAAAGTTCCTAGGTTGTTCTTCTACTCTTTTCCAGTGCACATTCTTAGCTTGCGAGGTCTTATCACTCCTTGTATTGTCTTGAGACTTTGACCTGCTTCCTTTAATGTCACTAATTACCCTGTAGAGGAATGGGAACATTAGTTGGTTTTACTACTCTTTGCTTTCACCGCTTAGATGTGCTGGGATCTGAACTACACACAGGCACACTAAGGTTCACTTTCTTATCACTAGAATTACTAGGATTTGAACTTCTAGAGGGCACACTAGAGTTTGCTTTCTTAGCATTCACAGATCCGAATCAACTACTTGAAGGCACACTAACGTTCACATTCAACACATTGGGCATCGAATGAATATCATACTTGGCGCTAGGCATAGAACATGGAATCAAAGGATTAACTCTCTCACCTAATGACTTAGGGCATATTGTGATTAAGCATTCTAGGATTTCTTGAGATTGTTTGGCATATAAGCATGCATGCCCAATTGCATTATCATGTGGTTTCTCTAACATATCCTCTTCAACAATCTCACTTAGACATTCTAGGCAATCCTTAAGGGATGAGAAGTATGTTTGAATAGCAAGTTTGTTATTCCTGAGATGAGGAGGGACATATTTCACAAACAAAGCATATTTGTCATACATAGGTACCTTTGGTCCATCATTCTCCCCATTGGTCATTGGCATTTTCCCTTTTACTTGACTCTTCAGATTCTCAATTTCCTTTTGCAATGAAGCTATTTGTTCGTTATTTTTGTTACGAGTGACCTTTATTGATTCAAATAAATCATTGAAATTACGTTTAACTTTTTCATTTTCTTCTAGAAAACTTTCATTTTCCTGTTGTAATGTATTCACTAAGTTTTGAAGATGAAACGTTTGGGAATTCTGAGAATCTAAAGGAGGAGGCATTTGGGAGCCAGTCACATTGTTCTTTTCACCCTTTAATTGAGAGATTTGGGCTTTCAACTTTCTGATCGTGTTACAATAAGCCTGAATCTGTTCATCTCGTTTGTTTATTTGAAAAACTGCATCAAACTCGGGAGCATCTGAGGATGTCTTGATATTTGAAGTTTTTACATTTTCTTTAAAAAAATTCGTTTATTTGCATCAAGGTTTGGGGGGGCTCATTCCTAATGAAATCGAGCGCGCGTAGCTTGTCGGAAACCCAGAGTCTTTACTTGATCCAGGATATGATGTTGATATTTTAGTTGTAAATTAAAATGCTCAACCTCTAGCTTAGAAAAATGTTTAACCAAATTGTCGTGAACATCCAGTTCAATTTTCTCAATTAGTTTAGAATTAGTCTTTTCAAGCTCAATGACATGATCATGGGAAAGTTTCAGAGCAACAGATAATTCATGAAATTGAGAAGCATTAAGGGAACAATTTGTAGCAGTGAAAAACACATCTTGAGCAATACATTCAGAAATCATATTCTCATTCAGTGTATGCAAGTTCTTCCTTTCAATCTCATTATATTTTAATGCTCGCTCATAATCACTAACCTCAACCATCATTGCATCAAATTCCTTTTTCATTTCTTTAATGTTCAATTCATTCCTTTTTTAAGACTCTCAAAATGATCTTTTAGTTGTTTAAAGAAAGGCATGACTTCAGTTAAATAACATTCTTTAGTTTGCTCAAAACCCCTTCCTCCTTCAGTTATACCAGTGGGTGTGATCATTTTCTTGCAAGTTTTCTCAAAATCAACAAATAGTTGAAAGATAACATATTGACTGATTAAGGTCTTGCTTTTAGTGGCAATTGTTCTAGGAACTAGATGCATTGGTGTATTAGGAGGATACACAGTCGCTCTAGGCATTTTCCTAAGGGGAGAGTTGGTTTCAACAATATTTTCAGCTTTCTACTTATCTAAGTCCATTTTCCAGAACACTTGTTCGGGAGTTAACAATGTCTGAGGCTTAAACTTGTTTAAGGCAATCCAATTCTCCTTTTTGTAATCATGGGGTGTGATAATTACTTTCTTCTCTTTACATTTTGGATCATCTAGTTTCTTGTTCATCTTTTCCCTAGTGACTTCATCTGATTTCTTATCTTCCTCTGTGCACTCAACACAACTAGGTTTCTGTCTAGGTTTAAGGATTTCATTACCATCATTAATTACCTTATGTGCAATTCTAGCCTTTTTAATGACCTCAGGATTAGGTTCCTCAACAAGGGCAATGCTATGCTTGTCGCTTAAGAGTCTATGCTTAGTGATCATGCGAACAGTCTGAATGGTGTTACCTTGTATGTACAACTTGTTTTCAAGTTTGTTTTTCAAAGTTTTCAGATTAGAAAAATCTTTCAAGAGTTTTGATTCCTTTGCATTAAATTCTTGCTTAAGCATTTTCACATTTTCTTGAAGTTCTTGTTTTTGCTTAGCAGTTTTAGAAAGCTTTTCTTGCAAGGAATTTAACTCTTGTTTTAATACTCCTTCTCTAAAATTACTTTTTCTAATGATTGTACGCACTTGGTCATCCATTTCCTGCTCACGAGTGGTCAACTCAAACTTAGCACGTTGTTCATAAATGGCAACCCGTTCTTTATAGGCATTCAGGTTCGAGACAATAGAATCATCAGGGGTACATGCAGTGAATTCATCAACGACATAGTCATCATTGACTGCAGAAGATGCATTACTTGGTACAATCTTAGTTTCACTTTGTTTCACATATTGATCGTATGGGACAACATTACTATTACCCATATTATCAATATCTGAGTCATAAGTCTCAATAGATTGTACTTCATTATGCATCTTTCGCTCATCAATATCATCATATAGTTTTAATACCTCTGAGATGATTTTGTCTTTGGATGGTCCAGGTTGTGGTGAAGAAGGGACCTTAGGAGAGACCATTGGAGAAATGCTTGCCATGAAAATTGTTTGTGCAGAAGGTCCATCATCAACATCAGAATCGTATGCATCACAATCAGCTACTTGAAAGGCATTCTGATGATTATGACCTATCTCTTGAATCTACGCTCATCAACATCACATCATAGGTTTTGGCATTTCTTCAAAGCAAGAAATAGTAACTCCTCTTCATCCTAAGTCTGCCCATTGTCTTGAGCTTGTACTAGCAGCATCTTATCCCTGAAGTACTCAGCATTCTGTGGACGTTTTGGAGATGTGCAGTTCCTTGCAATGTGTCCCTCACCACCACAGCTTATAGAATTTGATCGCTTAGCTTGACCTTGATTTCCATTCCTTCCCGATTCGATTTGCAACATAACCTCTACCAGCTCCACCTCTTCCCCGATCATCTGTCTTTCCGAACCGTTGCACTACAATCTTCCCATCTCTGACAGTAGCTTGATTGTGTGGGTTAGATGTCGTTCGAGGTTGTTGTTGGTTTTTGGGAGAGAATTCATGTTTTGACTTATCATAAGTGCCAGTTGATTGATGAAGTTTCCATGCCATCAGACAGATCAGCTTGTTTGAACATTGGATCTGGAATGAGTTTATGATTACCATTACCCATAGGTATAACTTGAGAAGCTTTGGTGGTAATCCCAATATTTAAGTAAAAGAAAGTTGAATCATTTGTTGAGCTTGTTTCTCCCTGAGCTTTGAACTGATCAAGAATCCTCTTTTCAAACATGGCATGTCTCTCATTTTGAAGAAGGAAGGCATAGAGTTGCTCATAATTCGTATTCTTCAATCCTTTAGTGAGCTTCACGGAAGTGACAAATTTGTGCCATTCAGGATTCATGTTGTTTACAAACTTTGAGTTCAGCTGAATGTTAGGCATAGTCATTATGATGTTCCTCATGTCATTCACCAGCTTATGAAATCTCACATAGTACTCATAGACACTCTCATCTGGTTTCATCTTGAAGTGCTCAAATTCATCATACAACTGTGATTCTCGGTCTTAAACAGTTAGCTCAGAACCAGAAAGAAGCATCTTGACATTATCCCATACAGCTTTTGCCTCGGTGTTGCGATTGATAAGCTTGTAGATGTCTTTTGGTAGACCTTGCGGTATAATGTTAGAGTTTCGGATATCAGCATCGAATCTCTTTTTCTCCTTATCATCAAGCTCATCATACATCTTTGGTTTGTCCATTCCGTAAATCAGAGTTCCATCTTCAGCAGTATCAAGTACATCTCTAGTAGTCTCAACTCGGTAAGGTCCTTCATCAATGGATTTTAGAATGTTAACCCCATTTTCTTTTCCAAGACAATACAATCTGATTCATTGAGCCCAAGAGTCATAGTCAGTTATGTCAAGCATGGGTGGACGAGTATCTGAGCCAGCAGCTTGAACATCCTCTGAAACAGTGGAGATGATAGTAGGAACATTGGTAGACATGTTAACAGATTACACGGGATTTTATAACTCTATGATTAAACCGGGAAATGGATTCTTTCACGGGATTTTACTAAATCAAGAGAAAACCGTATTAAAAATCACCCAAGTCGCTAGAAAATCTTGAACCAAGTTGCTAATTACTAAGTCGCTATACTCCCAAGTCGCTATAATCCCAAGTCGCTAGTACACAGTCAAGTCGCTATATAAACAACTCGCTAAGATTCAAGTCGCTGGGAAAATTTTGACAGTAATTTGCTAAGATCCAAGTCGCTAATGTGTCAAGTAGCTAAATAGCAACTCGCTATGCACCAAATCGCTAACACCAAGTTGCTAACGAACACAAGTACAAGTTGCTAACTCCCACCAAGTCGCTACCCGTAGTGGAGAATCCACTAAGTGTAATTTGGCTGCTTGTCTCACTAGACAAGTCGCTAAGCCTAAATCGCTACCAACTCAAACCGCAACTCTACCAAATTGTAAAGCAAGTCGCTAGCAAGAAAAACACTCCGTAGGTCAAGTCGCTAGCTAGAAAAATTCACAAACATCACTTTTCAATCCAAAAACAACCCAACCATGATGATTGAAGCTTACCAACTCAAAACCTAAACACTTGTGATGATTCTAAACACAAAAGTACTAACAAAATCCAAGCTTTAACACAAGAAATCAACCAAATGATGCAAAAACCACTAAACTTTTTCAACCTCAAAAACCACTAGAAATCCAAAGATATGTAAAAGGTGATCTAACCATGGCTCTCTGATACCAATTGTAGGTTACTGGATTTCACATACACATTAAACCATATCACAAAGTGGCGTACAAAGATTTTTTAGAGAGAGAAAGTTAGAGGTTTGGGAACTTTAGTGAGAGAAAGAAAAATCTTATTATGAGCTCCAACTCTCTACCTTGGAAGGTAGAGAGTATTTATAGTCTTACAATAAAACGCCACACAACGGGCTATGGATCAAGCATACAGTGGGTAAAGACCTGTCTCCCTCCACGGTGTTACTAAACTAAATACTACTTAACTTAAAAGAACTACGACTACGAGCTTTCTAACGATTACATATACTTGAGGTGACCGACTCTTTTATACCTGGAATTTCTAATTCCTAACAGCTTGTGTAATGGACGTTTGCAGTTTTTTTCGAAAATAAAAATTTGGAATTTCCAAAAATTACAAGTTACATAGAAGATGAAATTGATATTCTGTTTCAACATTTCCCGACGTCCGTCAGTGTTAATCCTGACGCCTTCAAAGTTGTCCTAACAAAAGTTGTCACTATTAAAACCTGGAAATATTTCTGCAAAACACCCATTATGACTCGATACAAGCATTTGAATCTAACAAACAAACAAATACATACAATTTTAATTATTGTTAATCTCATGTTCATGTTCTTAAAAACATATGTGATCTTCCCTACACTTATCTTTTTGTAAAATACCTTTATATGCAATTAATATGAGGTTAAAACCAAAATAAAGCATTTTCACAAAGTCTATCATGAGAATAAATAACAATGAAAAAGATATGTAAACACACAAACAAAAATTGAAAAACAAAACAAGCAAACAATTAATCACGGGTTGCCTCTCACGAAGCGCTTTTCTTTATTTATGAGTCTTGTAGCTAGACTTGAGTCGTGCCCCTACGCCGCCTCATGCATGTCACATGCCCGTATCTAATCCACTCTAATGCTCTTTCATCTTTCTTATAGTCATCTCTTAACTCTAGAAATTTTTTATAATATATATCATTCTTTTCATAATTATATCTAAGTCCCATTTGTTTGTTTCTTTGATAAGGATTTAAAACATACGTTTTAAGGGGGTCATTTAAGCCCTAAATCGACACATTTTATATCCGTTACTACTTAAAATCGTTCCTTTTCACATTTTAGGTCTTTTGGGAGAAAAATGCTGGAATGAAGCATATTTGGACGAAAAGGAGCGAAAACTTGAAGAAAATGGCAAACTCAAGATCAAAGGCACTGATGAGTGTGTAAATACTCATCATTTTTGTACCATTTAAACTGCAAATTCATCTGAAAACATTCAGAAACACATCAAAATGATCAAAATATCACAAATCAGTGTTTTATGTGTTTTAAATGCAAAAATATCAAAATCGGATGAAAAACATATCAAATTTGCAAAAATTGCGCTTTAGTCCCCAAGTTTCTAAAATTGTCAAAATAGTCCCCGAGCCAAAATTTCAAAAGAAAAATCATCAAAGGTCCTTTTTAAATCATAACTTGTCAAATTTGGTCCTTTGGTGAAAAATGTAAAAAGTTTTGAGAAAATTACAGTTTGGTCCCTGAGCTTTTAAATTGGTAAAAATTAGTCCTTGGGAATTTCAAAAATGTCAAAAACTAACCCTTGGATTATTAAAGTTGGCAAGACCAACCCCTTGACTACTTTTCATAATTTACATGATTGGTCCCTTGATCTTGTGGAAATTGCATACTTGGTCCTTATGTGTTAGCTTAGCCAAATGGACCCTATATTATCTTTGGCCCAACAAATACCCAATCCAATCCCCAGCCCAAACCAATACCCGGTGTAAACCCGAATCCAACCCAACCCACCTGTTATTAAAACCCGGTCAAATGCTTTGACCCAACCAGTTTCCCTCTCTCCCTCACGTGATAACACCACCATCATCACCTCCTGCTTCACTTCTGATCACACTCCACCATTTCCATCATCACCCCTAATTCCCCCCCCCTCCAAACACAAAGAGCCAAGGATGCATTTATTACACCTCCAATCTCTCACTCAACCTCACAAACGGATAAAAATAGTTTTGGCGCCAAAACTCTTTAAACGGCTAGGATTAATTTCAGTGATCCAATGGTTGTTTTTATTGCTGGGATTTGTCCAAGAGAGAGAAAAAAGCAGAATTGAGCTTATAAAAAGGCCAAGAGAAGCATGAAGAGTTAGTTAGTTTTTATTTTCAAAAAAATGTATGTCGTTTTTCTTATTAACATGTATTAAATAATTTGTAGTTGTTAATTCCATCTCATTTTGTATCAAACAAAAGTGTTCAAGTACTTTGCAAATCTATTTGAGTGAAAATTTCAGTTAATGTTCCATTTCCATAATTTATGTCCACTGATAAAACTTTAAGTTTCAAACTCCATTGTTAAAACTTTAAGAAGCTCAATCTCAATCTCAAACAAGCTTATAAAAGCTTGCAATAGCTTTCTATAAGCTTGTAATTAAGTTTCAAGCTCTTTTGCACCTTGGTCAACAAAAGTCAACACGGGTACAAGATTTGAAGCAGAATGGATATGGGTTGTGCAGGCATGGAAATGGGTTGAATAGGATTGATTTGGGTTGGTATGTATTAGGTAGTGGTCCCTGGTTTCACATTTGGCTAGCCATTGTGGCTTGGACAATTTGTAAGTCAAGATCAAAGTTCTTATGCAATATCTGCAATTGTAGTTTAAACATGTTAAAACTTGTTCTAATAGCAGTAATTTAGTTATTTAAAGTTAACTTGATCATAATCACAAGTTGGTTAAAAGTTTGTAGTAGTTTTGAGCTCAAATCTGTTGAATAAGGGTTGTTTGGTTAAATCTGTTTAACTGTGTAAAAGGTTGTGCAGTCCTGTGTTTTTGCTTGTTTCATGTTTCATTTGGTCTAAAGAACTCAGATAAACAAAGAAAACAAGTGGTCATTTGCATAAAAAGTCAAATTACTCTTTAATCTCACCCATTTGAGCACTGTTAGGAATTAGAGTGTCATAATCACCACATTAGTTCATAATGAGTTAGCCTAGCTTAATATCATCTCATCTTAGCTTAAATTAACATAATCAGTTAGTTTAATCAGTTTAAATCTCACATAAGTCAACTGTCTCATTTTGTTCAAAAAGTCAAATTTCCCCTGTGCATCAGTTTTGTCAGCTGAATCACAAGCTCACACAGAGCTTGTTATTTGAGCAAACCTTGTGATTTTTGTTTCTTTGGATAGTCAACCTGGTCCTTTTCAAGTTCCAAGTTAAAAATCTCAATTTGAAGCTTATTTACTAGGTCTGCAAGTGCTTTTCATTTTGTCCAATTTACTCAGCATTGACTGAGTTTTAACTCAGTGATTTCTCAGCTTATTGTAAAGCTTCTCCCAAGCTCATAAGAGCTTATCATGGTCTGAGTTTTTGTATAATTGGTCTCAACCAGGTCTTTTCTAAGTTCCAATCATTTCTTTTTACTTTTAGCTTATTTTGTGTCCTGTGCATCAGCTTAAAGTAGTATACCAATTTCTGTTTTCATAAACAAGCTCAAACCTCAAATCTTTGTTAAACTTGTAATCAGAGGTTCAAGCTTGTTGTTTTTGGTTGCAATAGAGTTATTATAGCATATTTTAGCTTCTGTATCAAGTTGGTAGCTTTTGGTTGTTATTTGGCTTTTTCTAGTGCTTATTAATAAGCAGTTTCCATAGCAGTAGCTTAATTCTCCAAACAAGACCATGTTTTTCTATTTTTCATAGATTCAGCATATTAAAATAGACTTTTCCTGAAATTTTCATAATTTTTCATAACTGTTTGCTATTTTTCTTAATTAAAAACAGTTTTTAGGTATTTTTAAATAGGTTTTAATACAAATAAATTATAAAAAGTCCAAAAATATGATTTTTCAATTTTCTTAGGTTAAGATAAATATAAAAGTAATAAAAAGTATTTTTCCATAATTTTCTTAGTTTAAAAAGTATTTTTTAGCATTTTTATTAGTTTTAAATAGTTTTAAATTAATAATAAATACATAATAAGTCTTAAAAATATATTCTTAGTTTTAAAATAAGTTTTATCATATTTTAGATTTTTCCAAGTTATAATTTCATTTTTTCTAGGTTAATTTTGTATTTTCTTGTAATTTAGTGCAATTTAAATACTTAATAAATAGTTTTTAATTAATAATAATTAAATAAATAGTTGTAAAAATAATTTTCCTTTTCTATAAAGTTTCTTATATCATTAGGTTTGTAAAAATGTATTTTTCATATTTTTAGGACTTTTATTTCATAGATTTCACTTTTTATTTTGTACGCTCAATTTATTTTATTTTTAAACGTAAGTTCTTAGTTTTAATTTTTAAACGTTCATCACTTTAAATATAGTGATAGCGTTTATTTAATAGATTTTATCTTTTTAATTTCCTCTCATTTTCATTTTAGCCCTTGTAGTTTATGTCCTTTTTCCGTAGTTATAATAAGTCCAAATTCTCTTTTCCGTCCAAATTCCTCGATCACTATACGTTCGATAATCCATTGCATAGCTCGCTGGGACATAACGACCCGGGGAAACACTATACTCCTCAGATCTTCATTGCATTCTGTAAGTTCTGAACAGTTTTAAGCTGGTTACGGTCCGTCATTCGCAAGTGGCGGGCTTGTGTGATTTAGCTTGACCGCTTTTTGCGCGATCAAATTTTTGGCGCGTCGGGAGCGTGTCGCGTCGATTGTCTACGTAGCAGATTAGTGATTGGGATATTCACTCTTTGTTCATACCATCCATCTGTATATGTTTATATTTTCTTATCCAAAAACCCCAAAAATACTCTTCTCATTCCTCTTATTCGTTGATTCTATTTCTTTTACCCTCTTTTGCCGTTTAATTCTATTCTTCGTATCCTCTCAACCATTTGATTCTCTTCTTAATCCTCTATATGTTTAATTTTTATGTCGACATTCGTCAACTTCATCACGATATGTGTGTGAGCGGTGTGGAGGTCCTAGTTCAAGCTTAATTTTGCAATTAAGTGCGGTAATTATCCATCAAAAATGCTTTTCAAAGTTATTTCGACCCACCGCCACAACCTGAAATACATTCTAATCTTGACAAACCAGTTCATACGTCGGAGCTACCCCAAGCACCCATCGAGGATTACGAGGACAACCTCTTTGAATCTAGAGCCCGTAGTCTAATCGAACAAATTTATGTCGATGATAAAAGGTCAAGAATTAGAATTGATTACGATGAACCCGTTCAAACACCGGTGACTAGCAAGAATGACTTGCCTAATCTTCACGCTTCTCAAGAACCGTAACCGAGACCATAACGGAAGTGGTGGAATTTGCTAGCTCTCGAAGCACCCACTTGTCCCACCTTCGGATTTTTCTGAATGTTCTTCGAGACTTGATAGTCATCCGGATCACCATGTTGATTTTGTTGATCCTTTGAATAAACTGATTCCTCTTCATAACTCTCAAATGCAATCGTTTATTCCTTGTGTCGGTTGTGGTGAGCCTCTCATGGTTCACCCCTGTCGTTGGTGTACTTGTGTACAATGTGGTAATGATATTCATAACGGAAGTTGTTTGTTTTGTGGTTCAAGGAATTCATTTGATTATGATCCTAATCATAACTCATTTAACGACTCCTCAAACTTTTCCAATTACCCACCACGACCCCGACTATTCTTCATATAATCAACATACCTGCTGTGAATTTTGTGGAGGTCCCCACCAAGGATTTGAGTGTCAATCCGAAACACGCTTTGTCTATGAACAGTTTTCCAAATGATGCTCGAACTTTGGTTATGACCAAAATCCATATGATTCACCATTCCGCACTCAACAGCTTTATCGTGTGTAGTCTGTGGAGGTCCCCATTTCAGCTCTGATTGTCAAACAGAGAATCCATTTCCTTGTAACAATCATGACTCTCACATGTTTGATAATTTCCAACCTCCACAAAGACTATACGGTTCAAACTCCACCGAGCCGTTGTCTCATGAAATCTCCGTGATCTTGAAACCGCAATGAGAACACTTGAGGATATGATGAGTAACTTTAAGAATCAAGTGAGTGGTGAAAAGACCATAGGAGAATTGTTAGCTCAAGAGCGTGAGGCCCGCCAATCGAGGGAAGAACTATTAGCCCTAGAGCATGCACTAAGCGCTCCCAATTTTTAAGGCGTCTATATGATGATGATGAGGAGGGTTTTTATCCTTTTAGAAATAATATTTCTCAACCTCCTCAGTCAGTTGATATCCCAGCAGTTGAGATTCCATCTCAAATAACTGCTATCACACCCGAGATTCCCACTCACTCTCTGAACATGGGAGACGAGCATCTTGACACTGTTCCTGAAAAGGAATCGGACGAACTCATAAAGTCTAGTGTTGAGAACCTTGTCCCAATCCCAAGAGAGTCACAGGGAATTCTTGATCATGTGTGTGATATCCCTCCTCCTCTTGTCTTCCAAAATAATCATGTTGAGATGTCCTCTGATTCTGATGATGATGATTCGTTATCTTGTGGAGACATCGCTTATGTGGAAGATTTACCTTCTGAGCTTGTTAGCTTAGAAGAAGAGAATGATGAAGTTACTGACATGGAAATCAAAGATGAAGCACTTCGTGCAACATTATTGAATGTCAGTCTTCTCATTTCTAAAATCGAGGCTTTCAAAGAGAAACCTATTTCATCTCCTATCCCCATTAAGGATAGTGACATTCTTCCCGATGATTCTATTCCGAAATGAAAGCCTCCCTGTTTTGATAATATAGGAGAGAAGATTAGTGGCAGTACCACTTTTCATTCTCATAATTCTCTCCTCGATCATGAATCATTTACCTTTGAGGGGTTCGCCAAAGATTGAACCCACTCATATCAATTCTGAATATGATTCATTCACCTTCATGGAGTTCTCGGATGAACTCACTCATATCATATCTCCGCCGGAGTATGATAACTTCTACTTTGATCTAGACACACCCGAGATATGTCTAGACCAATTGAGCTTAACTGAGGAGATTCATGAAACTATGAATTCTCCTATTGAGGATGAAAGAGTTAGTCATGATTTCTATCATGATTTTCTTTCCTTTCTTCATATATTCTGTCACTTCTCCTGTTCTTCACTCCTTCGGGAATGAAGACATTATCTTTGATCCCGGCATTTTCATGTACCATTATCTTGAGCCGGGAATATATCTCATCGGTGTGGAACTTTCACGTGCTTCAAATGTTTGTCCAAACATCTTGAATGAAAGTCCGATGGAGATTGTCTCTTCCACTTACTTCCCCATGAACAAATTAATGCGGGGTCGAGTCAAGCTAGCGACTCGGAAATCAAAAACAGTAGCACGCCATATGGGTTTTCACCCATATTTCTGACTTCTTTCTATTTTCTACCACCCTAGTGTGGGGGTTGCCCCACATGTTTCAAAAAAATCTTCTTCCTAAATAATGGCCGTAGTATTTCCCTTTTACGTTCTTTGTTTCGCATAACCGCACGTACTTTGAATATTGAGGGCAATATTCATTTCTAAGTGTGGGGGGGAATTCTCACGAATATCATATAATTATACCAATTCCCCCGTTTTTGGCCAAAATTTTTTTTGGAGTAAGTGTTCTACACTTACTCAATTGGTTATCATCCGCCTTTGTTTGTAAGACAAAAGGATTGGCTAATCCAGGAGCAAACGGCTCTTGGTAAAGATTTCTCAAATCCGTTTATATGGCTTGCAATTTGCCCAAAATTGTATGGTTCTCAACTCACCATGTCCTAAAAAGTGAAGAGTTGGCTAGCCCGCAAGGTTTATGGCTTGTGGTAAAGGCAGTGGAAAAACCATAATTGGTATTCAGCTCACCAAAGATAATTTTGATAATTTATCTAAGAGTTGGCTAGTCCAGAAGGGTACGGCTTCTGGTAAAGACAAAATCAAATCCGTTTACAGCTTATGATTTGCTCAAAATCATTTGGTTATCGTTGTACCAAGGTTCTTACTTGAACTAAAACAATTGGCTACTCCAGAAGTGATGGCTTTTGGTAAAGAGATTAAAATCCATTATGTTTTCTCAAATCATTGCTAGGGACTAGCAATAGTTTAGTGTGGGGGATTGATGAGTGTGTAAATACTCATCATTTTTGTACCATTTAAACTGCAAATTCATCTGAAAACATTCAGAAACACATCAAAATGATCAAAATATCACAAATCAGTGTTTTATGTGTTTTAAATGCAAAATATCAAAATCAGATGAAAAACGTATCAAATTTGCAAAATTGCAGTTTTAGTCCCCCAAGTTTCTAAAATTGTCAAAAATAGTCCCTGAGCCAAAATTTCAAAAGAAAAATCATCAAAGGTCCTTTTTAAATCATAACTTGTCAAATTTGGTCCTTTGGTGAAAAATGTAAAAGTTTTGAGAAAATTACAGTTTGGTCCCTGAGCTTTTAAATTGGTAAAAATTAGTCCTTGGGAATTTCAAAATGTCAAAACTAACCCTTGATTATTAAAGTTGGCAAGACCAACCCCTTGACTACTTTTCATAATTTACATGATTGGTCCCTTGATCTTGTGGAAATTGCATACTTGGTCCTTATGTGTTAGCTTAGCCAAATGGACCCTATATTATCTTTGGCCCAACAAATACCCAATCCAATCCCCAGCCCAAACCAATACCCGGTGTAAACCCGAATCCAACCCAACCCACTGTTATTAAAACCCGTCAAATGCTTTGACCCAACCAGCTTCCTCTCCTCCCTCACGGATAACACCACCATCATCACCTCCTGCTTCACTTCTGATCACACTCCACCATTTCCATCATCACCCCTAATTCCCCTCCAAATACAAAGAGCCAAGGATGCATTTATTACACCTCCAATCTCTCACTCAACCTCACAAATGGTTAAAAAAGTTTTGGCGCCAAAACTCTTTAAACGGCTAGGATTAATTTCAGTGATCCAATGGTTGTTTTTATTGCTGGGATTTGTCCAAGAGAGAGAAAAAAGCAGAATTGAGCTTATAAAAAGGCCAAGAGAAGCATGAAGAGTTAGTTTTTTTTTTCAAAAAAATGTATGTCGCTTATTAACATGTATTAAATAATTTGTAGTTGTTAATTCCATCTCATTTTGTATCAAACAAAAGTGTTCAAGTACTTTGCAAATCTATTTGAGTGAAAATTTCAGTTAATGTTCCATTTCCATAATTTATGTCCACTGATAAAACTTTAAGTTTCAAACTCCATTGTTAAAACTTTAAGAAGCTCAATTCATCTCAAACAAGCTTATAAAAGCTTGCAATAGCTTTCTATAAGCTTGTAATTAAGTTTCAAGCTCTTTTGCACCTTGGTCAACAAAAGTCAACACGGGTACAAGATTTGAAGCAGAATGGATATGGGTTGTGCAGGCATGGAAATGGGTTGAATAGGATTGATTTGGGTTGGTATGTATTAGGTAGTGGTCCCTGGTTTCACATTTGGCTAGCCATTGTGAAACTTGGACAATTTGTAAGTCAAGATCAAAGTTCTTATGCAATATCTGCAATTGTAGTTTAAACATGTTAAAACTTGTTCTAATAGCAGTAATTTAGTTATTTAAAGTTAACTTGATCATAATCACAAGTTGGTTAAAAGTTTGTAGTAGTTTTGAGCTCAAATCTGTTGAATAAGGGTTGTTTGGTTAAATCTGTTTAACTGTGTAAAAGGTTGTGCAAATCCTGTGTTTTTGCTTGTTTCATGTTTCATTTGGTCTAAAGAACTCAGATAAACAAAGAAAACAAGTGGTCATTTGCATAAAAAGTCAAATTACTCTTTAATCTCACCCATTTGAGCACTGTTAGGAATTAGAGTGTCATAATCACCACATTAGTTCATAATGAGTTAGCCTAGCTTAATATCATCTCATCTTAGCTTAAATTAACATAATCAGTTAGTTTAATCAGTTTAAATCTCACATAAGTCAACTGTCTCATTTTGTTCAAAAAGTCAAATTTCCCCCTGTGCATCATGGTTTTGTCAGTGAATCACAAGCTCACACAGAGCTTGTTATTTGAGCAAACCTTGTGATTTTTGTTTCTTTGGATAGTCAACCTGGTCCTTTTCAAGTTCCAAGTTAAAAATCTCAATTTGAAGCTTATTTACTAGGTCTGCAAGTGCTTTTCATTTTGTCCAATTTACTCAAGATTGACCGAGTTTTAACTCGATTTCAGCTTATTGTAAAGCTTCTCCCAAGCTCATAAGAGCTTATCATGGTCCGAAGTTTTGTATAATTGGTCTCAACCAGGTCTTTTCTAAGTTCCAATCATTTCTTTTTACTTTTAGCTTATTTTGTGTCCTGTGCATCGCCTTAAAGTAGTATACCAATTTGTTTATAAACAAGCTCAAACCTCAAATCTTTGTTAAACTTGTAATCAGAGGTTCAAGCTTGTTGTTTTTGGTTGCAATAGAGTTATTATAGCATATTTTAGCTTCTGTATCAAGTTGGTAGCTTTTGGTTGTTATTTGGCTTTTTCTAGTGCTTATTAATAAGCTTTCATAGCAGTAGCTTAATTCTCCAAACAAGACCATGTTTTTCTATTTTTCATAGATTCAGCATATTAAAATAGACTTTTCCTGAAATTTTCATAATTTTTCATAACTGTTTGCTATTTTTCTTAATTAAAAACAGTTTTTAGGTATTTTTAAATAGGTTTTAATACAAATAAATTATAAAAAGTCCAAAAATATGATTTTTCAATTTTCTTAGGTTAAGATAAATATAAAAGTAATAAAAAGTATTTTTCCATAATTTTCTTAGTTTAAAAAGTATTTTTTAGCATTTTTATTAGTTTTAAATAGTTTTAAATTAATAATAAATACATAATAAGTCTTAAAAATATATTCTTAGTTTTAAAATAAGTTTTATCATATTTTAGATTTTTCCAAGTTATAATTTCATTTTTTCTAGGTTAATTTTGTATTTTCTTGTAATTTAGTGCAATTTAAATACTTAATAAATAGTTTTTAATTAATAATAATTAAATAAATAGTTGTAAAAATAATTTTCCTTTTCTATAAAGTTTCTTATATCATTAGGTTTGTAAAAATGTATTTTTCATATTTTTAGGACTTTTATTTCATAGATTTCACTTTTTATTTTGTACGTTCACGTATTTTTATTTTTAAACGTAAGTTCTTAGTTTTAATTTTTAAACGTTCATCACTTTAAATATAGTGATAGCGTTTATTTAATAGATTTTATCTTTTTAATTTCCTCTCATTTTCATTTTAGCCCTTGTAGTTTATGTCCTTTTTCCGTAGTTATAATAAGTCCAAATTCTCTTTTCCGTCCAAATTCCTCGATCACTATACGTTCGATAATCCATTGCATAGCTCGCTGGGACATAACGACCCGGGGAAACACTATACTCCTCAGATCTTCATTGCATTCGTGCCTGAACAGTTTTAAGCTGGTTACGGTCCGCCATTCACAAGTGGCGGGCTTGTGTGATTTAGCTTGACTGTTTTGCGCGCATCAGGCACTCCAGCACACCTGACGGCGTCTCAACCAAAGACGAAGTCGTCCCTCTATAGAATTTTTATCAAAAGTGCAAGCGACGGCTCAGCGTAAATTCTGGTCCTAAAGCATGACGACATCATGCCTAAACTCTGGAAGGCATCACTCACAAATGCTACACCAGACGCCCATGAACAAAGACTCAAACGATGTCCTGCATGAAGACCGATAGTGTCACACTCCTCAACTGACGCTGTCCCAACGATGACTTGGCCTAAAAGAAACCCTAATGACGGCGACCAGACGGCACAAAGGGTGACATCGTCCCAATTGTAAATCCATATATAGAATTCGATTTTTCTGTTTTAAATGAGGTAGAACTTTGGAGAGCAAATCCAATACAGTTGTAGTCCGACTTGGATAGTAATCTAGGGTCCTATACCCTATTTTACATCACAAGATAAGTTTGTTTTTCCAATTTATCATTATGTCTACCCCATGTTCAATTGTATGTGTTTATGCTTGCTTGTTTAACATGAGTAGCTAAATTATTCTTGTGTTTGCTTAGATCTATGAAACATAGTTGTTAGTTATTGTTAGGTTGTCTCTTGTCTTAATTGGTAGACGCTAGATTAAGGAAAACTGGATTTTTCTTCATTGTTGCGAGCTTGAACGTCCTAAATAGCAAAAAAGCCTTAGAGTGAACTTAGGCCATTCATTATGTTTATTGTGTGAATTGTAGCTTAAGGATAGTAGAGTATTCGGGGGAGATACCATTGTACTTGCCAATCCCGGGTAGTCTAGAGGAGAGTTGCAATTCATAGAACTAGGGAATTAGGCACCACCTAACGACCAAACGGAATACAACGCACCAATTAAGATAAAGGAAGTGACAATTCAACCGACCAATAAGAGATAAGTAGGGAGTAAGAACATCTAAGTAAACACATCTTTAATCATCATAGGAGCACATTTACAATTAGCATAATCTATCCTTAGGTTAATCAGATAGTTAGTAATTAGTAAAAGTAGCAAAACCGGTAGAAGTACCATCCCCAATCTTATACCCTGAGATATTCACTTTTTCTTTCTAAAAAACCATAAAAAGACTAAAAAGAATCTCCCCAAATCCCTATAACCACCCGCATTTTAAGGTTACCTTTTCATTTTTGAAAATTTACTATTCACTTTTACTATTCACTTTCACTATTCATACCGTAATTTTTTGTTATTTGTTTTACTATCATGACAAGATAAATGAAACTCGACAAGTCATCCTGGCGACGTACTTTAAATCCATACCGAACCGATTTCACAAAATCGTGTCTGAGAATTACTTTAGGGTTGAAACGTCATTCGGGCATCCCGATATGTCCATCAAGCACTGTAAACATCAGAAATGTGTAATAATACCATTTTATGACAATTCCACAAGTTTTGGAATTTTACGTGTTCTAGTTCTGCGTTTTACGCGAATTACGCATTTTTGACCCGCGTTTCCAGCTTTAAACAGCGTTTTAGAACCCAATGAGACTTATCACTCATTTTATATTTTATATAGAGTATAATGATGAGTTTCATCATTCCTGCAAGTTTCATATTTTTACAATACCCAGTTTTACGTTTTATGGCTTAACAACTTACGGTTGGTATATAACGGAACTAAAACACACTCTACAACCAAGATAAGACCAAGACTCATCACCTAGCCACCTATTCCCATTATGACCGCCTCTAGGGGGGGTGAGTCACCTTGGATGTGTCTTGATCTCATGCTTTGAAGTCTTAGATGTTTACATGTGTAAAACTTGTTAGGAATTAGAAATTCCATAGTGAAGTGTCGGTCACCCCAACTATAGTCTAGCATTAGTTAGCTCGTTGACATATCATTATTTAGTATTTTATTAGCTTAGTTATTAGTTAGTGTAACACCGTGGAGCAAGGACGGGTCGTTACCCACTGTATGGCTGATCCACAGTCCGACAGGAGGACGTTTAAGTTGTAACTATAAATACCCCTTCCATCCTTGGAAGGGGTGGTGCTTCTTAATCTAATCTTTCTTTTTGTTGGAATCACTCCTAAACCATTTATCAAAGTGTTAGTGATCAATATGTAATAGTTAGCTTAATTAAGGCTTTTATGTTAGTATTTAAGGCTAGGCTCACGTAAAAAGCCCATGAGCCGATGCCAAAGCCCAATAAGGAAAGGAAGGGATTAGGAGTATTGCCCTAGCTCCCTTCCCCTATAAATAGTCTTGTAACTCCCATTTGGGAGTTGGTTGTTCATTTTACATAATAAACCTACGCCTAAACCTTTCTTATATTTGTGTGTGTTTGTGTGATTTATTCAACTGATCCATTCTCTTCTATATTTCTTCATATTGATGCTTGTGTTGCAAATATGGGAACCTAACAGTGGTATCATTCACCAAATAGTTGGGTGAAACGTGTGTTTGTTTTTGATGTTTTTGTGTCTTACGCGTAAGATTCGGTATTCAAATTTTCATACGCTTAAAATCTTTAATTTTTACACTTTAAAACTCAATATTCTTGTCCTTTAAAGGTTATTTGGTGTTAAAGTTTAAGTTTTTGGCAAAAGTTTTGAAACTTTACGTGTATTTCATTAGTTTAGAGCTTGATTTAACTCGTGTGGTCATTTCTACGCATAAGGTGATTAAGTGGTTTGATCATCAAGTTTCACACTTTTGTGTTATTTTGGTGATATTGAAGCTGTTTCATCATAATAATCAGGTTTCTAAACTTTTGTGTGCTTAAAAATCAGTTTTGGTTAAGATTGGTCATTCCTACGTGTAACTAAACCATAGTTTTACGCCTAAGGACTCAAAGTCTACGCATAACTTTTTCTTGGCTTGATCTTCAGTGCTATTGGTTTACTCAGTGTTTTATTGCTTGGATAAGCCTGAAAACACTTCGACTTTGGATATCTTCTACACTGGATAAGTGTAAAGGATTTTTGGGTTAAAACCCTAGTTTTACGCCTAAGCATAAAAGCTTACGAGTAAAAAATCTTACGCCTAAACATTTCCTACGCATAAGCACGTCTTACGCCCAATGAAATATTATGCATAAGGGTCTTACTACTAAGGCTTTAGTTTACGCATAACCTAAGGTTTCACCAAGTCTACGCGTAAGCTATTCTTACACGTAAGCCTCATTGTTGGAATTTCTCCTAACTCGTAAATGGAACGACATTGACGGGATTAAATTTTCTATCTTTGTTACCTTAAACATAAGGGCTTGTTATGTCATTTAGTGATAGATGTAAGTGTTTGGGTATAAATACCCCTCCATACTTCCATGGATGGGTGAGATTTCTTAGTGTAATTTTCCCTTTCATTAATAAAACACACATAGTTCTCTCCCTTCTCTTTAGTTTCTCTCTCTAACTTGAAGATGGGGTTCTTCCATCTTCCAAGGCCTCCCGAATCACCATATCAACCACATATATGATCCTAACATTGGTATCAAGAGGGAGGTCGTTTTTTTTTGTTATTGTTAATTTTTGGTGTTGTATCTTGTCAAAAATTGTCTTGCAAAATCTGTTTTTCTATCAAAGCTTTAACCTTTCTTATAAATTTTTTTGCTTAACAGATATTATACAAGTTTATTGTGTTTTTGGTCAAAACAGTCTTGTAACTACTCAAAGTATATAAAAGTTTTTTATAAACTTTAGTAACCTGCTTTGGTCAAACTCGTGAATTTTAGTCATGTGGTCTCTGGTCTTGTATTCATGGTCAAAGTGGGTCCTAAAATGATCTTTTTTAGGTCATGTTTCTGGGTTACAATGAATTTAGACGGAACCTTTGGTCGGAAAACATCACCAGAAAAGTCAACAAAAGTCAAAACCCTCGTCTTTTTTGGCACAATGATTTTACGCATAAGCAGAATACTCATCTTCTTCGACGCCCAAATGCTACTCAGTATTTCTATCACTTGGATAAGTGTTCAGAATACTTGGACTTGGAATATCTGACAAGCTTGGACAAGTTTGACAGATTTTGGTGGTTTTGTAAACCTTACGCATAAGTATGCCTTTTATGCATAAGATGACTTTTACGTACAAGTCAGGCTTTACGCATAAGGTAGTACTTTACACATAAGGCTTATGCATAACCTTATGCATAAAACCTGAAAAAAAAGATGAAGCAGATTTGACCTTTGACTAAACCAAATACCAAAAGTACTCACGACCTCAGGTCAACACCATCATCAGTCCATGCTCAAACGAAAACGAGCTTGACACATGTCGCACATCACCAGATCCAAACCAATCATCACCTTAAGACTCGATAACACATCCATGTACGGGTATAACATCAACAACATCAGACATTAACTTCCATGAAACCTTAAGACTCGACACACACGAAATATAAAATCATGTAAAGATCTCTAATACGGTTAACGTTTTTATATTTACAAAGATATATTTTTGTTAAACTCATATCATCATCATCGATCAACTTGTGAAGCCTTGCTTCTTACTACTATCCGATTTATTCAAAGAAAAAATCCATAACAAATCTGTTATAATTTATTCTTTCAATCGGTTCAGACTCCAAAATAATAATAATAATAATAATAATAATAATAAATAAAAGGGAACAACAAATCGAAATCACCTCATACCATCTTACCCGAGACCAATTGTTAATTGATCTTGAAGCCTTAAACCATTCACACTTTGTGGGTTAGATGGAACAAACACAATCAATACCATGTGTATTTTGTTTGTTTGAGTACATGTTTGCTTATTTGAGATACGACTTGAAGAGATAAGGCAAATGTGTTGAGGAGATGAATTTAGATCTGGAGTTCTAAAGTTTGGTGAGAGAAACCGTTTCTATATGGTAGGCGTTATTTAACATGTGAGTGTGTTTCTTACGCGTAAGGTGGTGATTTTACGCATAAGCTATTTCCTTTGCATAAGCTGGTTTTCTACGCATAAGGATACTTCATCAACAAAGTTTCATTAGACTACAAAGATCCATTTTCAACACAAGTTTCAAGATGTCTCAACCACCATACTCTAGCTACTTCCCTCATGTGTATCCTCAACAACAACAACAACTCCATCAACAACAACAAGTTTATCAGCAACTACAACAACAACAACAACAACAACAACTTCAACAACACTTTCCTCAAGGAGAAATTCAACCACAAATGATTCAACCACCCCCTAGTCTGTAAGTCCACCCTTACACAAACTTTTCAACAACAATTTCCTCAAGGAGAATTTCAACCACAAATGATTCAACCACCCCCTAGTCTTTAAGTCCAACCTTACACAAACTTTCAAAATCTACATCCATCCAAGAATACTATCAAGGATCCGTCTTGGTTTGCAAAGATGTGTGAAGCTTTAAGTAGCCAACAATCCATACATGAAACTGGATCACTTGATAGACCTCCAATGCTCACTCCCGGAAACTATGATCAATGGGTGATAAGGTTATTTAGGTTTTGTGATCTAAAGAATCCACATGGAAAGTTCTTGAAGAAGGTCATCCTGGAAGGTCCATTTCAGATGCCTACTGTCACTGTACCCGGAGATCCGAATGCTAATCCATCGAGAGATGATATCACCAACGTTGTCGGTTTTAATGAACTTACAACTGATCAACTTCTACACTTTGAAGCCGATGAACTGGCAATGCAATATATTCTTTTGGGATTACCTAATCCGATACTTCGAAGTATTGATGCTCAAAAGACTGCTAAAGCAATGTGGGAGCATATTCATCTTCTCATGGAAGGCACATAACTCAATCAAGAAGACATGGAATCCAAAATCTACTTAGCATATGAGCACATCATGATTGAACCAGGGGAGACATTAGAGTCATATCATCATCGATTTTCAGACATTATCAATGACTTGGAAAAACATAACATCATCATGCCAAGAATTGCATTCAATACAAAGTTCCTCAGTAGTCTTGGTCCTGATTGGGAAAAGTGTGTTATCTTCATTCGACAAGCAAAGAATTTTCATCATGCTACTTACGGATTGCTGTATGACTATTTGAACCCACATCAGAAGGAAGTTGATAAAGAAAGGATCATTCGTGGAGTCCCTGCTTCGCAATCACTACCAGATAATCAATCTCTAGCTTTGTGGGCTCAAGCTTGTTATCCTCAATTCCCGACATTACAAACTGTATTCACAAATCCTCCACAACCTACTGCTCAACCATCTGCTAAGATAACACCTTATGATCCTTCACAACAACAAAAACCACAAGAAAATCAAATGGTACCATACAACAACAACAATGCTCAAGCACTTTATAGTGAATCAAATGAGGATGCTGAAGCCTTCAATGCATTGCAACAAGGATTTGTTATGATTGCTAGAGCCTTCGGTCGATACTCCAACAAATCCAACAATCGCATTCGCACCTCATCTAACACAAGGAATCAAGCAGTTGTTAACACTGGAAGAGTTGAAGTTTAGAATCGTGGTAATGTTCATCAGATGGGCGGTGGTCAAGGATTTAATACAAATGGAAGGAATAACATGGGTGCTCCACAGCAACAAAGGGTTCAAGTGGTTGATCAAGGAAATGCTCATAATGGGGTTAATGGTCTTCGATGCTATAACTGTAATAAGAAGGGTCACCTGGCTAATGCATGCCCAAAGACGAGGACAAGAAGCAGTGCTTATCACAAAGAGGCTTTAATCTTGGCTCTTAAGGATGAAGCTGGTGGCATTCTCACAAACAAGGAACAGAGCTTCATGGCAGATGCAGATTCAGATGATGACATGGAGGACTTGCAGGCTAATGCTACTATGATGTTAATGGCCAATATGCAAGAGATTCACATGAGTGACACAGGACCAGTGTATGACACTGACGGCTTGTCTTAGGTACCGGATCAAACTATACTAATCACTGATCTGATATCTCCTCCAACATCTACATCCGACGAGGCTCAGAGTGTTCAACATGAGCCGTCTACATCTCATTCCTATGATAATCAAATAGATCCAATAGTTACATTTGACGATCAAGATGACCTTATGGTTACCTCTGATAATCAAGTTGACTCCATGGTTATACTTGAGGATATGAATAATGATCATGTTGAGACTCACGTTGAACAAGCTGAACCTTTGTCTAATCAAGATATTGAGCTCATGACCTTACTTAACGACCAAAAATCTCGAATGGAAAAATGCCGTGAAATCAGTCAGCAATTAAAAGATAAAAATGCACTGTTGACTAAGGATAATGAATGCTTAAAATACCAAATCAACGTTTTTCAAACAAAAGAGAAACGTGAAAAAGGTTTTGAAGTCACATTTGCAAAATCATACCAAAATGAAAAATCTTTGGAAAAACAGAAATGTGATCTAGTTGCATCCAAGAATGCTTTATTGTCTCAAATAGAACAACTGAAATATGATCATAAACAACAACTTAACACTCTCACATTGGAAAATCAAAAAGCCAAGTCTGAGTTGTTAACTTGTCAAAAACAGTTTTGCGAGTACAAAAAGCATTCAAGGAAACAAATAGATGACTATCTTGAAGAAATTGTCGACTTACAAAACAAAATCAAAGAGTTTCAAACTGTTGTTTATAAACACGGTGAGTCAATCACAACTATTCAAAAGTTTACTTTCAAACCAAATCCTAATGGATATGGACCGAATCTTGCTGATTACAAACCGAAGTTTTCACATAGAGCATTCAAACCAAATCCTCAAGTTTACAGTGCAGAACACAAAATTGATGATTCCATTATGAGTGTTGTTGAATATAATTGTTTGGAAGAATTAGATGCAGAAGACGAGAGTCGGTCAAAATTGGAAAATGTTGTTTATTGCAAACCATTTAACTATTCAAAAGCTATAACTTTCGTCGCACAACAGGACAATTCTAACACACCTTGGGTTATCACGCCTACTTCTGAGTCTTCTAATGTTGGTCCCAAACCCAATATTGCACAAATTAATGGTCCTTTACCTTCACTCAGTGAAGTAAAAACATTACCCGAACAGTGTCAAATTCTTAAATATTTTGAAACATTCAAATCGGACATCAAACTTTTGGAACGTGAAATTGAATTCCACTCTGAAATTAAAGTTGAACTATTTCAATCGCCTCATGCGCGAGAACAAAGAGAATTTTTTCAGAATTTTTTTTACCTCATGTCCGAAATTTGAAAATGTGTGCAATCTATTGGGAAAGGGACTTTCACAAGGAACTTGGTCTTATGAAAATAGTTTTTGAGAAAACAGAAACATTGATTTCAAATACTAAACGGAAAAAAAAAATGTTAAGAAAAGATGTTGATCGACTTTTGGAAGATGTTATCTGTGCTGATACCATTAATGTTGTGTTATTACACTCTGTTGCATATGCATTTGATTATATCACTGCTGATTCTGTTGATACTGTTGCAAATGTTGAGAATACTACTGTGTCACAAATCGATTCTTTCAAAACTAAAAATGAGCGATTGTTAAATGAGTTTTCCAATGCAAATCTTCGTCTTAAATGGTGTCAAAAATATTGTCAAAATCGAGAACTCGCTTTGCAAAACAAAATCAACCAGTTGCATACAAAAACTCTTAATCCAAAACTTGATCAACTGGATGATGAAAACGTGTCTTTGAAGTGTCAAATTTCTAAATATGAGCAAGAAATTTCAAAAATCAAAAAGGAATATGGTGTCATATTTGATTTGCTCAAAAAGACTCGGGCACAAGCGTCAAAAGATGCTGATGATCATCTTGCATATACCAAAGATGTTTTACGAAAATCAAGAATTATTACACACTATCCATGATCTAAAAGAAGAGTTGGTAGAACTTAAGAAAGATAGGGATAGTAACACAGCAGTAACTGCACCTAGTCAGAATCAAATTGACACTAGAACGCCTAATGACAAATCAAAAGAAACTAATGTGCTTCCCTCTACTGAAATAGGAATAGTTGCCTCTTTTCCCAATGCCTGCACTTCACAGCCTAAGAGCAATACAGAGAAGAATAGGAAGTTGCGTCATAAGAAAAGAACACTAAAGATTGATCAAGTAGAAGAACACCTTAGGACTTTAAATAAAAATAAAGTTGCACCCACTTTAGACATTGCGTTAGACAAATGTAATAGACAAAATGATGTAACGTATGCTGAACTTTAAGTACTTTGAATGTTATGTTTGAAGCTTCTTGTGTTGGTTGTCGTAAAATCATGTTCTCTGGTTGTCATGATAAATGTGTTGCTAAGGCTATCTTGAATCGTAAGCAGAATAATAGAAAATGAAAGACCTCTAGGCCCACTAATGCTTCTCAGTTTGTGCTAGGTAAACCACCTTCTACTATTCTCGCTACAATCATTGATGTACCTAGTGAAAACCCCTCACCTCCTAGGAAGAACTTATCACCTAGTGCATTCACTAAGACCAAAGCTAAGACTAGTTGGAGATGGCAGAAATGGTTACATAATACACTTGGATTTAAATGGATACCTAAATTCATAAACATGTATGTTTCAACTATAACTGTATTCGAGCCCTCTAACTCTTCGGGTTCCACATCTACTTGTATTCCACCTGTGTCGTATGTGTGTAATGCATGTGATACAGATCATCCTCTGGGGTGTTGATAGCAGATTTTCCCGACACATGACAAGCAATCTCAAACTGTTATCAAACTTTGTTTCAAAGTTCATTGGCACTGTTAGATTCAGGAATGATCACTTCGCAACTATCATGGGCTTCAGAGATTACATCAATGGCAACATCGAAATTAGCAGAGTTTACTATGTGGAAGGCCTCGGTCACAATCTATTCTCAGTTGGTCAATTTTGTGATGGAGATTTGGAAATTGCTTTTAGGGAGAAAACTTATTTTATTCGTGATCTACAAGAAAATGATCTTATGTATGGAAATCGCCCATCAATCCTTTACACAATCGCAATGCAAGACATGATTGCTTCATCTCCCATATGTCTACTTTATAAGGCTACATCTACAAAATCTTGGTTATGGCACCGTCGTCTTTTACACCTAAACTTTCAAACCATAACTAATCTTGCACATTACAAACTTGTTGAAGGTCTCCCAAGATTTTGGTATTCTAAAGATCATCTATGCTCAGCTTGTGAACAAGGGAAAAGTACTCGTGCTCATTTTCCTTCAAAGATGGAACACAGCTCTCAGCATGTGCTTCATATTCTTCACATGGATTTATGTGGCCAATGCGCTTACAGACGATTAATGGCAAACTTTAAATCTTGGTAATTGTCGATGACTACTCAAGATGGACTTGGGTTTATTTTCTTCGAATTAAAGATCAAGATCCATAGATGATCATCACCTTTCTCACAAAAATTCAAGTTCAGCTCCGGAACATAGTCAGACAAATCAGAATAGACAAAGGAACTGAATTTGTGAATTAAACTCTTCGTGAATATTATGAGAAAGTGGGAATTGAGCATCAAACATCTATTGCATGAACACCAGAACAAAATGGAATTGTTGCAAGACGAAACCGTACGTTAGTGGAAGCTCCAAGAATGATGTCGATAAATGCAAAACTTCCAGGTTACTTGTGGGATGAATCCGTGTCAACTGCATGTGTAACACCCCAACCTGTCTGTTAGGAATTAGAAAATTCAGTCGTTAAAGAGTCGGTCACCTCAAATATATGTATTCGATAGAAAGCTCGTAGTCGTAGTCAAGATATGTTAGTAAGTAGTTTCTTAAGTAACACCGTGGAGGAAGGACGGGTCTTTACCCACTGTATACCTGATCCACAGCCCGTAGATGGCGTTTATTTATAAGACACTATAAATACCCTCTACCTCCCAAGGTAGAGGGTTGAAGCTTCAATACAATTTTTCTTTGTTTCACATAGTTCCCAACTCTCTTCCCTTTCTCTCTCTAGAACTTCCTCTCTCTAAACATAGTGAACGCCTCATATGATTATGGTTTAATGTGTTTGTGAAATCATATATCCTACAATTGGTATCAAGAGCCATGGTTTGATCACTCATCTTTCATGCTCTTGGTTTTGGTGGATTTCACAAGGTTATAAGTATTTAGGAGAGTTTGAATCATTTAGACAATTTCTAGTGTTAAAGTTAGAATTTTGAATGTACTTTTGTGTTTAGGATCATCATATGTGTTTAGGTTTTGAATTGGAAGGCTTGAATCATCTTGGTTGGGTTGTTTTTGGATTGAAAAGTGGTGGTTTTTTGAATATTTGTATTATGCGAGTTGCACCACGTTGTGACTTTCTTCCAAGCCAGTTGCCCTGAGCTGTTAAGCAAGTTGATTGAAGCGAGTTGAGCCTCTTGCTTTTTTAAGCGAGTTGTATTATGCGAGTTGAGTTTATGCAACTTGGCTATTTAGCGAGTTGTCTCTGAAGCGAGTTGTCATTTAAGCGTGTTGTGTTGGAAGCAAGTTGGTTTTATGCGACTTGGCTATTAAGCGAGTTGTCAACCTATGCGAGTTGTCACCTTAGGGAGTTGTCTTGGGTGCGAGTTGTTGACTTTTCCTGAAAAACTTCAAACGGCCATAACTTTTGAACCGTAACTCCGTTTTCAGCGTTCTACCCATCAAAACGACCGTGAGAACAAGGAGAATGGCACGCCGAATGAACTAGGTGAACCTTCGAGGCCTAAATCCGCTCCGAACAGAAGTTATTGAGGTTTTTAAGTTTTTAGACCTAAAATTCTCTGTAAAAACGTGCATCAACCAATCCAAATCTCAACCAAACAACATTTCAGCTTGTCATACGAACAATCTAAAGTCCAATCACACAATCGTCTATCATTGTATCGATCCATCACCATCTTAACACACTCTACTGGTCATTGCTTAACGGTTTCTTCTTGATTTTGTAAATCCCGCGAAAGATTCTATTTCTCGGTTTAAATCATAGATTTGTAAAATTCCGTGCACTTCAACAACATGCCTAACATTTCGGATTCAGTTGTATCAAAGATACTCAGTTTATACGACATGAAAAATGAACAGAAGATACCCAACAATGTACTACAAACTATCATGTTTGAGTCGGATAATGCTAAAATGGAATCTTCGTGCTCAAATTCACAAGAGAGAGAGGTGCACCAGCCACAACTTATGCAAGTTAATGCAAAGTTACGCTCCATGGAAGTTTCTGCTGTACCTAGCTATGCATCTTCTACTCAAAATGATGATTATGAGCTGCATGAGTACTCTGCATTTATCCTCGATGATTCTCACACCATCTTAGCATATAAGGATCAAGTTGCCATATATGAACAGCGTGCTAAATTTGAACTGACTACCTGTGAGTAGGAGATGGATAACCAAATACGTACAGTTATCAGAAAAAGTAATTTTAGGGAGGAGGTGTTAAAACAAGAGTTAAACTCCTTACAAGATAAGCTCAATAAAATTGTTAAGCAAAAGAAAGAACTTCAAGAAAATGTGAAAGTGCTTAAACAGGAATTTATGGCTAAGGAATCAAAACTTTTAAATGACTTTTCCAACCTAAAAACTTTGAAAAACAAACTTGAAAACAAATCAGACGCATAAGGAACACCATTCAGACTGCTCACATGATCACTAAGCATAGAGTATTAAGCGATAAGCATAGTATTCCCCTTGTTGAGGAACCAAATCCTGAGGTAGTTAAAAAGGCTAGAACTGCTCAGAAGGTATTGTATGATGGTAATGATATTCTTAAACCTAGGCAAACGCCATCATGTATTGGAAGCACTGAAGATGATAGAAATTAGATAATGCATCTAGGGAGAAAATGGATAAGAAACTTAACAATCCTGCATATAAAGAGAAAAACATAACGATTAAACCCCATGATTACATTAAGAAAAATTGGATCTCCCTTAATATGTTTAAGCCTCAAACTCAATTAACCCCAGAACAGATTTTTTCGAAGAAAGATATGGATATGCAAAAAGCTGAAAATCTTGTTGAAAAGAATCCCCCATGTAGGAAATTGCCTTAAGCAACTGTGTATCCTCCTAATACACCAATGCATTTAGTTCCTTTATCTATTGCCACTAATAGCAAGACCTTAATCAGCCTGTATGTTGTTTATCAGCTGTTTATTGATTTTGAGAAAACAATTAAGAAGAGAATCACACCTACAAGGATAACTGAGGGGGAAAGGGGTTTTGAGCAAACTAAAAAATGTTATTTAACTGAGGTCATGCCTTTCTTTAAACAATTAAAAGGTCAATTTGAGAGTCTTCAAAAGGGAATAAATTCAGATATTAAAGAAATGGAAAAGGAATTTGATGCTATGATAGTTGAGGTCAATAATTATGAACGGGAACTTAAACATAATGAAATTGAAAGGAAGAATCTGTATATCTTAAATGAGAACTTGATTTCTCAATGTGTTGCTCAAGATATGTTTTACATTGCTACGAATCCTTCTATTACTGCATCTCAATTTCATGAATTATGTGTTGCTTTGAAAGTTTCCCATGATTGTGTCATTGAGCTTGAGACTACAAATTCAAAATTGCATGAGAAAATAGAACAGGATGATCACGACAACTTGGTCAAACATGTTTCTAAATTAGAGGTTGAACATCTTGCTTTGCAACTAAAATATCAACATCTCAAAGAAAATGTGAAAACCTCAAATGTCAAGACATCCTCGGATGCTCCTGAGTTTGATGCAGTTTTTGAAATTAACAAACGTGATGAACAAATTCGAGCTCATTACAACACGATCAAAAGATTGACAACCCAAATTTCACAACTCAAGAGTGAAAAGAATGATGCACCGCCCCAAGTGCCTCCTCCTTTAGATTCTCAGAATTTCCAACTTTAAAACATTATTGATAACTTGCAAAAGGAAAATGATTGTTTTAAAGCTGAAATTTCAAAGGTTAATGATCAAAACAAAGATTTATGTGATTCATTCAAAGTTAATCATGATAAACACATTGAAAAGATAAAATCTTTACTTAACAATATTGAGAATCTGAAGCGTGAGGTGAAAGGAAAATTGCCAATCCCTAATTGCAAATATTCTGTTCCTAAGGTTTCTGCTTGTGATAAGTATGCTATCGATATGTTATATATTCCCCCGCCTATTAGGAATAATGAACTTGCACATAAAGCATATCTCTCATACCTTAAGGATAGTTTGAAGGGTCTCCGTGAGATGGTTGAAGATGAAAGAATAGAAAAACCATTTGATAGTACCATAGCCTATCCCTGCATGGATGCCAAAAGATCTCAAGAACTCTTAGAGTACGTAATTGTCACAAGTCCGAAAGCGAGTAATAGGCGAGATAGAATAGTTGCACCCAGTTCTATGCCTAAGGATAAGAATGTGATTCTTAATGTGCCTGCGAGTAATAGGCGAGATACAATAGTTGCACCCAGTTCTATGCCTAAGGATAAGAATGTGACTCTTAATGTGCCTCTGAAAGCCTCCGATCCCAACACTTCTATGCCCAGTGTTAAGAAAGTGAACTCTAGAGTGCCTTCAATTAGTTTAGATCCCTGCACGTCTAGTTCAGGAATGCAAAAGGTAGCTCAACCAACTAATGTTCGCATAATTCCTCTACATGAGTAATCAGTGACACAAATGCAAGCGGGTCAAAGCCTTCAGGCAATACAAAGCAAGATAGGACCTCGCTTGCTAAGAATGTGCAATGGAATAAAGTAGAAAACCACCCTAGGAACATTAAGTTTGATTTGAATAAAACAAATCTTGTTGGTTCTAGTATTAGCTCTAAGCTTACTGAAATTAATTCGAAGTCTTATGCTGTCTGCAAAACCTGTAAAGAATGTCTATCTTCTGGTAATCATGATAAATTTGTTGTGTTATTTCTGAGATCTAAGAATCATACCCCAGTTAAGAAAGTTTGGAAAGCGAAACAAATTAAGCAATCCTGGAAACCTACAGGGAAATGTTTTACCAATGTAGGATTTCAGTGGAAGCCAACAGGTCGAATATTCACGAATGGCAAACCTTGCCCCTTAACTAGATCCACTATGCCTAGAGTAGTGCCTGTTAAGGTTTGAAATCCAACTTGTAGAATAATCCCATTAAGCACAAAATGTCCTTCAACTAAGTCTGATGCTTCTACTAGTTCAGCTTCTAGTGACAATGCCATTGCACCTAGGGTCTTTGCTGATTCAATGATTGTTTGCGCTAACCAAAAGGAACCCATTTTTACATGGAGATCCAATGTTTTCAAATTTCTACCTTTGTCTGTGTTCCAATGCAGGTCTTACAAATCATCCGTTGGTACTTGGATTAAGGCTGCTCTAAATAGATGAGGGGAAATGACTATGACATCTGTTCATATCAGTTCAGGCCTCGTTCTTCATCACAATGGCGTCTGCAGATAACACTTCAGGCCCCGTTCCTCAAAGAAAAGAAAGGTGTACACTTCAGTGCGCTTTATCTTCAAAAGAAGAGAAATCTTCATGTTTATGACCATTCTCATCGACATTCTTCATCAACAAGCTTCATGTTTTTCCCACGCTCTTTCAACCTTCAAGTGAATCTACGTTCATTGGTGTATATTATTATTCACTTGCTCAATGAAAAACGGCAAACTTCATTTGCAATTTTTGAGGGGGAGAAGAGTGCATATATTACATGTTGATGGATGCTTGAATTATGGTCTTACAACTCTCCTCCAACGCCTATTGCTTCACTCACTAAGGATAACTGGGATTCATTGTTTGGGATTCATTGTTTCAAGATATGTTTGATGAGTATTTCCAACCGCTAGCGAATGTTGATCATCCAAGAAGTACAACCCAGACTACTCAAGAAGCCCAATCTCCAGTTATTTCTCAAGGCTAATATTGCAGTTGCACTCATGAATAATGATCCGCTCTTTGGTATTCCTTTACCAAATCTTCACGGATTATTGTTCATGAATAATGATCCGCTCTTTGGTATTCCTTTGCCAAATCTTCACGGATTATTGTTCCTTCCAATGTGCACTCTGTAAATCAACCAAATGAACGTTGAATATAATGACTACCTCATCCGCTAGAAGTTATTGGTAAATCTTCCTGATCAGTCTCTACATGTATACTTTTAGGAAAAATGCATTTATATTAAGGAATCATTTGTTCCGGTTCATTCAGTGGGTGAATGTACATCTGATTGTATGTTTATTCACATGTTGGACATTTGACACAAGTTGATTACTTCAGAGTTAATCATTTATAACTTATTTGAGATTGAAGTTGACTTTCACAAAGGAGTTTTCTGATTTAATAACTTGCTCAGGCTTAAGAATTTAAGTTGAAGTCTTGGTTTATCTAGTTACCGTTCGGGGTGGATGGTTGAAGACCTGGTTAACTATCACTATTAGGAGTTACGTTGTCTTACTTAGTGTCACACGCAGATGATGGTGTGGATAATCACAGGAGGTGTTAATGTCTTATACTTTGTTTGAGTAGTGAGTACTTAGAGATTTGCTTGAACCATAAATTCTCGATGCCGTTCTTCCATCATTAAGTGCAAGCTTAAGATACAAATGTGGGGAATTCGACTTCAGTTTCAAGTTTGGTATATCGGGTTTTTCTTCTTCAGTGGTCACTTCAAATTGTCTACATATGGGTTGGTAAAGATAGTCAGGGAGAGTTTCTGTAGCAGTTGATTCTCATAGGATTCAATTGAGCTAATTGTTTGTACTAAATCCCTCACCAGCAACTCCTTATGTAACTCATTTAGAAGATGATTTGAAGAAATTGTTTGATCCAATGTTTGATGAACATTATGAGCAAATTGTTAATGATCTGTCAAATCCATCAACAGAGGCTGCTCCTATCCCTGTCAATGAAGTTAACTCTTCAGTTTCTATGTCATTAAGTCAAGAAGCGCCTGCTGCTGATCACTTTGTCTCATCAACTAATCATCAATCATCGAGTGTACCTCATGGAAATGTTTCTGGCACCTCTAATGAAGATAACCCCTTTGCTACTCCCGAAGATGAACCCTTTGAAAACATATTTGCTCCTGAATCATCATCAGAACATCTTCATCAGGTGAAATCGACTCTGCTACTTCAGTCACTCAACAACAACCACACAAACACCTTAGAAAATGAACACATGATCATCCATTGGACAACATCATTGGAAATCCCTCTCGTCCAGTATCCACTCGCAAACAACTTGCAACCGATGCCTTATGGTGCTTCTTCAACTCCGTACTCTCCAAGGTCGAACCAAAAGATGTTAAAACCACTATGAATGAAGAGAGCTGGTTCAATGCCATGCAAGAAGAAATTCATGAGTTTGATCAACTAGATGTATGGGAATTAGTACCTGCTCCAGATTGTGCTATGATCTAAGTGGATCTTCAAAGTAAAACTTGATGAGCATGGTGATGTTTTAAAGAACAAGGCTCGATTGGTTGCAAAAGGATATCATCAAGAGGAGGGTATTAACTTTGAAGAATCATTTTCTTCAATTGCTCGTATCGAGGCAATCAGAATCTTCTTGGCTAATGCTGCAAGTAAGAATATGATTGTCTATCAGATGGATGTAAAGACGGCTTTTCTTAATGGAGATCTTAAAGAAGTCGTATACGTCAGCCAACCGGAAGGTTTTGTGAATCCAGAGCATCCTACTCATGTCTATCGCTTGAATAAGGCTCTTTACAGCTTGAAGCAAGCTCCAAGGGCATGGTATGATACGCTATCAAATTTTCTCCTATCTACTGGATTCAGCAAAGGAGCAGTTGATCAGACATTGTTCACCAAAAAGTCAGGCAAACATTTAATTCACGTTCAAATCTATGTTGATGATATTATTTTTGCCTCGACTGACCCCAATGAATGTGACCATTTTTCTAAGGAGATGAGCTCCAAATTTCAAATGTCAATGATGGGACAATTGTCATTTTTCTTGGGATTACAAATTTCACAAAGTCCCTGAGGCATTTTTATTAATCAATCTAAATATGCAAATGAAATTTTAAAGAAATTTTGATTTGACACTTGTGACACCGTTGACACTCCCATGGTAGAACGTACCAAACTGGATGAGGACTACTCAGGGAACATGGTAGATCAAACGAAATGTCGAAGTATGATTGGATCCCTGATGTACCTCACAGCCAGTAGACTTGATATTCTGTTCGATTTATGCATGTGTGCTAGATACCAGGCTAAGCCTACCAAAAAGCACCTTGAAGTGGTTAAACGTGTCTTTCGGTATCTCCAAGGAACCATCAAAATGGGACTTTGGTACCCGAAGGACACCGGTATGTCATTAACAGAATATACTGATGCAGATCATGCAGGGTGTCAAGATACTTGTCGAAGTACGTCTGGAGGTGCTCAGTTTTTGGGTGATAAGCTTGTGAGCTGGTCTTCAAAGAAACAAATGAGTACTTCTATATCCTCTACAGAGGCTGAATATATAGCCATATCATCTTGTTGTGCTCAAATCCTATGGATGAGATCCCAATTATCTGACTACGACTTTGAATTCAACAAAATTCCTATGTATTGTGACAACAAAAGTGCTATTTCTCTCTCTTGCAACAACGTTCAACATTATAGAGCCAAGCACATCGACATTCGACATCATTGCATTCGGGAACAAGTGGAAAAAGGTGTGGTGGAACTCTATTTTGTGAGGACTGAATACCAATTAGCAGACATCTTCACCGAATATCTTCCTAGACAACGTTTTGAGTTTATCCTTCCACGTCTTAGTCTAAAGAGTCTACAACCGGAAACACTCAAGCGTCTTCAAGAGGAAGATGAGGAGTAAAAGGTCTTTATCCATCTATCGCTTGTATAAATTTATTCAAAAAGCAAAATACAAAATTTCAAAACCCACAAAAGAAAATATATAAATATAAAATTTTCAAAAATCCATAAAAATTAGAAATCTTGAAAAATTCCAGAAAATAAATAAATAAATAAATAAATATATATTGTTATTTTGTCATGTTTTTCCTTATTCGATTTCATCTACGGACTTTGTGTTGACATTCAAAGAATGTCATGGGTCTTTAGATGTTCTTCGAATGTACATAATTTTGTTTTTTAAAAAAAGGCGGAGAAAAATAGTGGTTTATTGTCATTTCAGGCAGTAACCCGTTTTAAAAAGTAAAGGACAGAGCCATGCTTTATCATATTTTTCAAATCTCATGCTCTGATTCTTAAAACAAATGTTTGTCATCAAAAGGACAAATGTTTCTCTTTCCAAATATTTTTCCGTCTAATGATTCTTCTGAAAAATATTTGCCATCTAATGAAAACTAAATTGCTTTGAAAATACCTCGTACTCTATTATTCGTGTAAATCATTTGTGCATCATCTGTCAAAATATCTATCTCTCAATCAAAAACTTGTGTCATTGATTGAGGGGGAGAATGATTTTACTCGAATTAAAAAGGTTATTTTGAAAGGTCATTTTTCAAACAATTGGCACGTAAATGAGCAAGAGTTATTCTTGGAAAATCAAAAGGAACAATGCTTTATACAATTGATTCAAAACCTTTGCTAATGTTGTGTTTTCAAAAGATACTCTTGCATGTTTAAACAATGGAGTTTAAAGTCTGAAAATATGATCCTTATCAGTTAAAATGTTCTTTTCAAAAGCAAGTCACTATTCTCCTCAAAAAGCTTTCAAAATTTAATTTAAATCAATAGATATCACAACTCTCAAAGGATTTGGTAAGTGTGATTGGGGAGAATTTGTGATTTAAATTGTATTTAAACTGATAACTTGATAATTGGTTTTATAAGTGTTTAGCAAGCTTTCCTCCCCACATGTGCCAAACGATTTTGAATTTTCGATGCACATGTTGAGGGGGAGCATCTTTTTAAACCACAAAGAATAGAAACATGATTGATTTGTCTCTAAGTGCAGGTTCCCTCTAGTATGTGCAAAACTCTTTCATACCTCAAGGCACATATTGAGGGGGAGCAAACTTTTGAAAACCTCATCCTTCCCCAATATGCTTTATCTAATTGATTTAATCAGGGAAGTGATGTTGATAAATTTTAGAAATTGTTGATCAAAGAATCGAATCTTTCGTTTTTTTAATCTAAGATTTTCAAGTCCTCTTGCCTCCATGTGCTAAAACCATTTAAAATTATGATACATGTTGAGGGGAGTCGTTTCTAATATATCAATAACAATTCAGGTACAAAATGCTTTGATAATATATCACAAGTATCTGGATTGATTTTCAAATGGTTCCAATGGCTGATGAACAATACCAAAAGACCGACCAAATTTACTTTATATATGGTGATATAAGGTTGGTTAGGTTAGATTTTTGTTCCCATGATCAGCCAGAACCGGAAGGATATACCGTGGACAATCAACTAGTTAGTGTAGAAGTCTTTAGGTATGATAAAAAAGGAGAAAAGTGAGAAACGGGAAGAGTGCGGACTAAGACAAAGCTAGTACTGGAATACACCCAACAAGGTTGTAGTTATGAAGTCTCGGTAAGCACTGAAGGGGTTGAAGAATGAAAAAGAATTAAATGTGAAAAGGGTGAAAAGAAATAGCCCTCCAATAATTCAACCTTAGGGCAGAAACCGGGTTCAATTAATATGCTACTGATGCTTAAGACAAGACGTCATGGACACAGTGACGCACTGCACTTCAACTTCCCAAACCACTCAAGTTCCTCTTAAAAGGACTTGTATCATTCTCATGGGGAACCGACATTATCTATCGACTTTCTCTTAGAGTTTGTTGATATTGAAGAAGGAGACCCTCTCCCTAGTCTCCGGCATAGGAACCAAATATGCACAATTGAGTTTAGAGCCACGAGATCATCAAAAATCTCAGAAGGACACTGTCAATGAAGACTCTTTGTTTCACACAATGTGGAAAGAGAGATTATATATTATGAGTCCTACGCATTATCCTTGTGGTATTGCCAGAACATCTGAGTGATATGCACACATATTCACAATGAAGATGGAAAGCCTCGGAGCCAACATCAAACAAGCTCCCGGTGGGTGGCATGTGAGATCTATCCAATAGATCAACCATGTGACAACTGAACAAAAACAATGGGGCGATTCAATCTTTTGAATCAATCCTGGTTCAGGGTATGGATTGACGGATACCTTCGAAAAAAACCGGTCGTTGTGCTTAAAAACTCTTTTCTTTAGCACATCGACTATGTACTAATATTTCAAACTAAAAGGTGTTTATGATTGATAATTGATTTTCATTAAAACCTTCATTGTATTGCAAAAACAATTTCTATTGAGCGGTACACGATTGTTTTACAAATCTCTTCATCAATCGCTGAATCTCAATTGGTTCACTCACCCTGTTGTCTTCTTTGAGGCTCCATTTTGAGAACGGCTAGAGCGCACGCGAAACCGTCAAGGAAATTCTTCAATTATACCCGATCACGGCATTACTTGTATCGATCAGCGGGAACCGTGGGCCATGTACCTCAATTCAACGAAAGTGATCAAAGACACTTTCGTGCACTTTATTGTTAACTGTTGTATCGCAGTACCGACGTTTGCGGTACCGAGTAATGAAGCGGTCAATCCATTGCCGCATGCTTACACTATACATTCATCTCTAAAGAAATCATGATAGGTGCTTCAACGACTCGATACTTTTTTCACTCCATGCTTCTGCTATGCTGCTGTAAATATCATGAACCAGTAAAAGCTTCCGCTATTCTGATGAAAATAAATCATGATCCAAAATGTGAGCATGTCGGTCCAAATGTCACAACGTCACATAATACCAACGCCACAATGGAAGAGTCAGAGATTTATGTTAGCTGATGATCTTAATGCTGGCTTAAAACTCATCATCACGTGGATCCGTTAAAGACCTCCACTTGAAGTTATCCAAACATGTGGAACATGAAGAATCAAAGACTATGAGCTACTGAGCAAAGAACTTAATCAAGAATCCTATAACAATCTAATGTAATATCTGTTTGTATTCATTGTAAATTGAGGCGACCTCCCTTAGGGGGAGATTGTTAGGAATTAGAAAATTCAGTCGTTAAAGAGTCGGTCACCTCAAGTATATGTATTCGATAGAAAGCTCGTAGTCGTAGTCAAGATATGTTAGTAAGTAGTTTGTTAAGTAACACTGTGGAGGACGGACGGGTCTTTACCCACTGTATGCCTGATCCACAGCCCGTAGGTGGCATTTATTTGTAAGACACTATAAATACCCTCTACCTCCCAAGGTAGAGGGTTGGAGCTTCAATACCATTTTTCTTTGTTTCACATAGTTCCCAACTCTATTCCCTTTCTCTCTCTAGAACTTTCTCTCACTAAACATCTTGAACGCCTCATATGATTATGGTTTAATGTGTTTGTGAAATCATATATCCTACACCGTCAAGGGTAGAAGTGTCACATTCTGATGTCATATCAGAACATACAAATAAAATTTTACAAGCGGAAGCATCTTAAAATAAATTACCAAGTCATATAACGGATGACTTACAAAGAAAATACAAAATCCAATATGTCCAAAACGAAATAAAATCTAAAAACAATAACTCTTCAAATTAAATCCAAAATTATAAGGTAGCTAAGGTCGGTCTACTCGAATAATCCAACTCTCAGCCCAACAAGCCCATCTTCCAACCTAGAACCTCCGCAGGAAAAGAAATGCGGCTGAGCTTAAAAAGCCCAGTGAACAGATATAACAAAACGAAAGCTGAATAAAATCAGAATTTCAAAATGAAATAAGGAAGCTGATAACAAGGTCGCAACGAAATGAGAACAATGAGTCAATGAGGAACCTGTAGAAACAAAATTACACAGACATCCAAAAGGAACAGATAACAAAAGAGGACAAGCACATATCACATTGATGACATATACGAAAGCACATCTAAATGACCAGGCATACAATAACTCAGGAAGTCAGAGTACAAATAAGCCAAACGGAAGTCCCAATGCTAGCGGAAACAATTAACAAGAAAGTGAACATGGCAATCACACAAGTCAAATAATTCACAGTCAATAACATAACCAGTATCATAACAACGGAAGTACTAACAATAGTCCAAATACGGTAGCCCCATGTATCAAGTAGGAATACAGAACGAACATTATAATTGAATGAATTATCTAAACAAGGTCCTAGTACAACAACTAAACAAGTTAGCAAGCCAGACCACATACGATGAACCATTTACAAAATCAAACAGAGGCATAAGCAGAAATGTAACATAGAAGGTCAACAATCAGCAGCCAAGAATACTAACGTATAATCATAGCCCATGAACATAACGGAACGAGATATACATGATAAACAAATAACTTAACTGCCTTGACACAAGCATGATCACCAGACAAATCAAAGATTCACATAACCGTGTGATAAACGGTTGGTCAGTTATTAGCATAACAATAGATGAATCAGAAAATCACATACTAATCATATAGTAGCAGGGCAAACGATAGTCACGTAAAACATGTAAAAGAATAATAAAATTCAATAATCATATAATAACCCGGTACGTGAATGGAATGATAGTCTAAAGTAACGGAATAAGAGTATGACAGATCAATGCAATGGGGTATAGCATGGTAGTAGAGTGAGTCACATAAAGGGTACTGAGTAAAGGAAAATCAATACAGAATATGGTGCGTTAGGGAATACATAAGGTACAATATAGGCATATCAAAGGTGTAAGGTTTGCTAGAAATCTATCACGAGCCAACAATACAATACAATACAATCAATAGTGGCATTAGCAGCCCAATATCTAATAGTAACCATCGTATTCGGAGGGGTGACCTCAGAATACCAGACAATAGGAGGGGAGACCTCAGTAATCAATGGAGTAGCTAGCTCCTAGACTGTGAGGGGGTGTATTGTACACACGCACCACATCACTAATACAATATCAATATCAATCCTATACAATACAAATCTAGGATGCATCCATATATCTGAAGCGCAATACAATAATGGCCAATACAATATATCTGAAGCGCGCAATAATCAATACAATAATGGGGACGGTGTGGAGCATCACTCAACCACACTAGAGTCATGCCATTGGTGCATCAATGACACGACCATGTTACCTTCATGGCTAGGATAACAATATTTGGCTCGGATATCAATTTGAAGGGTCAGACAAAAGTTCAAAGTGTAGCAATATATAAGTTTTCATAAGCAAAGGTGCAATATCAATAGTTCACAATTCACAGGTCCATAGCAATAGTTCAATATCAAGGTCCAATATCAATGTTCCAATATCAAAGGTTCAATAGCACAGGTCAATAGCAATGGTTCATTATCAGAGGGTCAATAGCAAGGAATCATAGCAACAGAATATCATAAGCGAACAAAGTCAAAGGATCGGAACGCCATGAGAAATTCCTACTGAAAAGGGATAGAATATATGTACCTCATTAGAAGCAAGCAAAATAGGAAGTGCGGTCACACGATGAATCAACTCGTCCGGAACCTATGAATTAGATAACGCTTATTAAGATCAGATTACTCATTTTAGACGGCTTTACATTTTTAGCAGGTTTCTACTTCTAATAACTTTCCTTTGAGGTAACTTTTTATTTTAGGTAGGTTTCCATAATTAGCAACTTTCCATAAATAGCAGATTTCTATATTTAGTAAGTTTAGCCATTTATAACGCATGTAATGTAATATTTGGTTAAATGACGCATAAATGAGTATTATAATAGTTGAAGGATCATTCATGCCAAATTACACAAGTTTAAGGTCTAAATTGTAAATATAAAAAAGTGTAGGGTCTTAAGTGTAAATATATCATATTTACTTATGTTACTTATTTAGTCCACTTCTTTACCAATTTAACTAATAGGCCTCCAAGTTTTATTAATTACAAAACTAACCTAGTAACTTTTAATTAAATCGTATATACATGAAACTCTAGTTTTAGTTTTCGATTATCAGTTACGTTCTAAACCATTTGAACTCAATTACCACAAGATTATACGACCCCTTTGTGTGCTAGCTTATTGGGTCGAGACACCCTAATTCCTTTTAAATCCATTCGACATAGTGAAAACCAAAAGAGACACCCTTTTTTTTCCATTTTAGTCGATGCCATTAATAATACATGTATACTTACGTTCAAGGCCCATTTACCTCAACGCAATTTAAAGGAATTATGCGCATGTCGTGAATATGAAGGTCAAAATGGTTTTAAAACAGATTGCCTAAGGTCGCATATATGTGGCTATGTAAACTGATATATCATGAGACTCTAAATTGTGACTTCATGTGGGAATCCATTTGATACCCATTCACACCAAAATAAGGTGCCAATACATTAACCACGTGACTAACATGCATGCTCCATTCTTATTACCCAAGTTTATCATATTTGAACGTGCATATGAGCAGGTTATAATAACCAGATCGAAATGTATGCATAGAATCATATTCGAAAACAAAACAGGACTAATGATCGATAGGTATAATATTCCGTTTTCATCATTTTATGCATCCCCTTTGAGACGATTTACACAACCACATTTTATCATTCAATGGAGCATGCTAAGATGGTCTAAAAACCAGATTCCAAACTACATATATACCTTGATTTTATGCAACAATTTTTACTTGATAAATCTTAATCTCTTTTAACATTTTATGTGACATGATATATGGTACAAGACATAGGCATGGAGTGACACACACACCTAATTTATTCAAGAAATCACACGAGACAAAAGATGATTACTGAAGGTAATAGTAGCTGTAAGGCAAAGAGAAGATAACAGATCAAAACAAGTAATACACGAATTTTGATGCCCTAAAAGGCCACGACCAGCAACAACTTGACCAATAAAGAACCCACGACATCTCCATGACCAAGAGAAAACCGAGACAGCCCCCACCTTTAGGTTAGAACCATGACAAGCCACCCCTTTTGAACCAGAACCCACGATCATAGCAACCGTTTCATCACAGCCTCCTTGTTTGTTTGAAGATCGAATGGAATAGGGAAAAGAAAGGGGTGCCGCCACTTTAGAACAAGGGGTTTAGGGTTTGATTTAGAATAGTAATATGGAAAGAAGGAAAAACGTGACAATCAATAAATGAGAAGATATAGCATTGTTTAGGGGCATGCAAGAAGGTTTTCAAAACAGAAATTCACCTTCCAAAACTAGATAATTGGGTTTTTCTATTTAAGTGTAGTGTGTAAATAATTTGTGTCAAGGTTCGGCCCATGAGTATACTTATAAAATAGATCATATTGTTCTTGTACATGTTGAATTATAGTTTCGTTAAGTTCTCAAATTTTGTACACGATTAAATTGATGACGATGTAGTTCAAGGTACGATAGTTATCTTGTAAGCTAGGTCAAAGTATATTTAATGAGCTTAGGATTATAAGTATTTTACATGTCTCAATTCGGATCTCAAATACTTTCATGTATTTGGATCTCTTTGTTACCCAAATAATGATCGTGATGACATTGGTAAGCTCAAGGCCAAAGCTGACATAGGAGTCTTTGTTGGATACTGTGAAAATTCAAAGGGTTACCAGGTCTAGAATCGTCGTACAAGGGAGATTATGGAAACAATTCATGCAAATTTCGATGAGCTTACAGATACGGCTTCGAGCATAAATGACTTGGAACCCGGACATAACCATCTAAACTTCCCCCAAACCCCATCATCAGCTGAACAAAGTGTATAACTTACTAGACGTCAAATGGAACATCTATTTGCTCCTCTGTTTAGTGATGATATTGATCAACGTGCTCCAGATGTATCAACTGTTTCCGCTGCTCAACCTGATCATAATCCAATACGTGATACATGTTGAAACAAACAGACCTTGATAGATCTTGAGCTCGTGGATCGTTATGTATGCCTATGTAATCACAAGCACAAAAGACAACTCTACAACTTATATTTATCGGTGAATATAAACACAAGTTATAACTAAGAACTTCTTGATCCTCTATGGATCTTTATATTAACTAAAACTGAGTTTTCCAATCTGTGCATAACTCTTTCTAATGTGTTCCTTTTATAGACAAGGAACCCTAAACAATATCACTAAACCGTTTCCCAAGAAACATATAATCATAAAACTAAATAAGATATACATAATCACTTCCTAATAAAGCTCATGTATATCCACACTAAATAAACTAAACACGAATAAACACTTCCAGAAACAAACTAATAACTATTATCCTTCAAGATTATGTCTATATAATCCACTCTTCTTTAGAAACACTTCGGCATTAATTTCGGCATAATCCAGACTTCACATAATTCTCAACAATCCTCCCCTAAACTGGAATTTGGCGTCGTAAGTTCCGATTTCTTGATAGATCTTACAAACACCGGAGGATTGGGCAACGAACAACAAAGAATGAAAGAATCTAAAGAAGAACATCTCGATGATGTAGAAACTCTGAAAACACCATATCTTTGCAGCAACAAATGACAAAAGATACATCAAAACAAATTAGTTTCATACTATTCTCATCACATCCAGGTGTGTGAACTCCTGTGAGAGGTGAATCATTGAAAATAATGGATTTGATGTCTCTTTACCAATAGCTATTACTTTGGAGTAGCCATATGTTTAAGTTCAGAAACTATGGTACACCGATAACCATCGATTTATTGGCAAACTAGCAACCATATAAACGGATTTGAAATGTCTTTACCTGTAGCCGTTTGCTCGGGACTAGTCAATTCTTAGAATTGGTGAATTGATAACCAAATATGGAATGCCACGCTTTTCCACAAGCCATATACATATGGGCTAGTCAATTCTGGATTCCAAAAGGAATAAGCCATGGTGAATGGAAAACCATACAACACTCAGCAATTAAGCATAGGTGGTTGCATACCCTATGATTTTTAGCAAATCATTACAGCTATCAACAGATTTGATGTGTCTTTACCAAAGTCAGTAAACTTTGGACTAGCTAACTCTTTAACATACACAAGGTATATCTGGTTAGTCAATAACCAAGAAAAGTATACAACAAACCTGCAAGAAAAGTTAGATAAACAAAAAACATTTTTTTTTTTTAACTAAATAAATAAAGAAAGAAAACAAATATTACAAAATAGTACAATCAAGATGAACCTTTATGTGATAAAAGCTGATTTTTAATCAAACCAACACATTGAGAAGCATGAAGTTCATCATTGCCAACAGGATTAGGAGGCACTTCCAACTTGTGTCTTAGCAACCTTTCCATAAAAGTAACCGATAAAGGATAAAGCTTATCCGATAGCATACACAAAATCATTCCACATGTGGTCTGAACCACATGAACACAAGCCAAAGGATAAAATCTCCAACTCTCAATCTCCACTTTATGAGAATTCTTCCAAATAGAATACCCTTTACCATTTGGAGAATGAGAATCAAACATAACCCAAGATCAATTCAACAAATATAAACCGAACCAAATTCTTTGAATGAAACTTATAATACTGAATGACATGTTCATACGTGATCTGCAAATCATGTCTAGTCACCAAATGAAGAATATCCTTCAAGAAATTGAACTCAAGAACAAGATTATCCAAATTTATAATGAGTTGTTAAGCTTTCCAAATTTCCAATTCCATCATCATCACATGAGTTCCTTCGTGGAAAAACTTTCAACAGATCCAACTTCAATAAAAGTAGATTCATCAGCCTTGAGATCTAAAGCAATATTCCTTGAAGAATGTTTCCTCATTAACTGCCGAACTCCTTGGAACCAAGCTCATGTCTCCTGCACTAACAATGCTATCAAGATCAAGTCGAGATCATTTCCCACTCGTAGAATCACTTAACTCCACACTAGACAACATTTCGAAGAAACCAAAGAGGATTCACCAAAGAACAAA
>OU343218.1:20430640-20466423 GCA_910596185.1 Chrysanthemum makinoi | reverse complement strand
TAACTTTAAGTTGCACGTCCACTTTTATCATGGACCATTAATCTTGCAGTGAGCATGCGATATATTGTGGATAGTACTATGGGGAATTGGCGACCCATTCGGTTGTCGAGGAAATGGCGGTAGCACTATATTTGGCAACTATGGAATTGGCAATTCTATCACGAGGGCAATAACCGCTTACACGGTAATTAAAATTGTCGGTTAGTTGTTGTCGTGAGCTTAGTGCATAATAATAATCTCTATTTTCTATGGTAATTGTCTTCGAAGCAATTATCATCTCTTACTTGTGTTCAACAATTTACTAAACCTATAGAATATCACTGACCTTTGTGTTGGCTTTTTTACTTGTCATTTATCACCGAGGTATTAAAAGCGATAGCTAAATCTAAGCTGGGCATTGGCATAGCATGGTCGCAGATGACTCGATATACATTGAGACCACTTAAATTTCTTAATGGGCTTATATTCCGCACAAAACAATCTTTGTAAATCTACCGTTTTATCTTTCGATGATATGAAATATTTTGGAATATGTTCATACTTTGTGTTGTGATGTATTCGGGTAACACTTGACAACTTGTTGCTTAAACGCAAACCATTTTGGGGTGTTACATTTACTTTACGTATTGCGATCTTTTAATAACTCATCACTTTGACCTGCTTGCGTTATGAAAACAACCTTTCATTTCATAACCACCATCGCGGCGCGCATCGCGCATACAATAACACTCATACTCCCGTCGACTCGCCGCTCATTAACACTTGTTTATTTACTCAACACCTTCGTGACACAACCATATGTTGCCTTATACATATTATCGATCAACTTTATACCCGTGAGCGTTTATGATTTCTTGTGATATGCGGTTACTTATTATCGGGATTAGATACATCGACACTACGTCATATCAGCGAAAAGATGAACCGCGTGCCCTGCGTTTACGTCGACAAACATGACTCCACCGACACCGCAGCGCGCTGATTACCGCGGTTCGCCGATCAATTGGTTCCGACGCATGGTTCATTCGGCACATCAACGGTGTTTAGGTTTTGCATGTTCTTTACTTATTTAACACCGTTACAAACATCCTTATGGTTCGGCTTATATATGTATATTTCGGCTACAATGTTTTACGCAAACCACATCTCTCTACCCGTACCTTACATATTTACGTTTGCATGTTATACCTTGGCGATTCAATATGTGTTAACGCGAACATGTCATGACTGTTTACTTCATGCATTTCAAACACACTAAAGCTCGATTCATCTTTTACATATTCAATACATGCGGCTAATATATATTAGGTCCGATTCATATACATGGGTTTAGGTTTCATATGGTTCGATAAACACAAGCTCCAATTAAAACAAGACATATTACAATATATAATAACGTTATGTGTATCAAAGTGAGACGAGGAAAAATTTGTTATACCTTTTAGCTTGCGTTAGGATCAAAACACCACGGCTCCAAATGTTTAAGGTGATGCGGTAGAGAAAAGAAGAAAAAAGTGCAGAAACTTGTGTGTTTTTGGGTTCCAAATTTGTGATAAAGTGTTGTATATATATGTGTGGTGGGATCATATGTGGGTTTGGTGGGCCGGCTCAACCCAACCGAGGAACAAAACACGGCCCAAGTCTTGGGCTCGACTTGGAGTCCAAACCAACAAAGCCTGCGACTTGACTTTGGTTCACAAATAAGCGAAGGCAAAGGCCAGCGAGCGGCCCAACTATTTTTTGCATAAGACGCTTAACTTTTCGTTTAATGTCGATCCGTACATGTTCGTTTAAGTTTTAATATTTGAAAGTTAGATTTTTAGAATTTGCGTTAAATGAATATAAATGTATTTTTCACGTATTTTTATAATTTGATTTCCAAGGTATTTTAGTCTTTATTTTATATTTCCGAGATTTTTTGGTTTTTTACACGTGGGTATGCGTTTATCTTTAACTCTTTTGAACTTTTACCAAAGGTCGTCCAAAACCCACTAGAGTATAAACTCTAACTCTAAGCCTGGTTGGATGGTTTAGCTTGCAGCAGCTCTAGGTGCACATAACCTAAGGTTACAAGTGTCAAGCATTAGAATACACCTTGAATGACTATCGCATTACTAGATCATTATGATTAAATAAGAGACAACAAATCAATATTCAATAATTAAGTTTCATTCACTAGCAAACCACTAAGTAAATTAATGGGACATGGAGAACATGCAAGCATACACTACAAATAATCAAAGACATAATTGAATTAATGAAGTAAAACACTTATCTTGATGTAAGATTGGGTTTGGAACCCAAAAATCTTTATGCAAGACAAACTTGGTTTGGTTTAGTTTTTACTCAGACTACACTGTCTACGGAAAAATTGGGATTCTATATGCTCGGATTACATTATCGCGATGGCGTCACCTTATGTTTTACTGTGGCCGTCGGATCGCCGTCGATGGGGTTTGTCTTGGCGTTAGTCTTTGGCGACATCGCGCACGTACTTGTGGCGCCGATCTGTGACTTAGATCTGATGGATCAAATCTGGAGCGATCGCGAGTTGCGACGACCTACTCTTTTAAAGCGACACCGTCACTTGAAAATAAGAAATTTGAGTTACGTCCGTCACGGAAATACTCAGAAATGACGTCGCGGTTTAGCGATGACGGCCTCGCCTTGCTTCGGCGAGCTTGAGTCTGGAGTTTCTTGACTTTGGCCATTTCTTGGTTTACAGCACCTTTTAGCCCAAATAAGTGCAATACAGCATTTTGCCTTCAAGAGACCTAAAAGAGTGAAAATGAGCGATATTAAGTAATAGGATACAAGAAATTGATCAAATAAGGGCTTAAATGACCCACCCAAAAGGTATATTTTAAAACCTTATCAAATATCTACCCTTGGTATTTGCTTGTCCTCAGAAAGCAAATGTGCTTTAACCAATTAATTTATAAGTTAGGGGTCATGAAGCATTGGTTTAAAAGCGATCCACACACATATAAGCCCATGAAAGTCATAACAAGCATGGAAGTACATACTAGCACCTCATGGGGTGTTTGAATACTCAGCATCTCTCTCGGTTGTATGAAATATAACCGTTGAAATGGAAGATAAACACTCATTAGCAGGTCCTAGTACATGATTACCATAGTGGAGACTAGATGTCAAGCCTCCATCAACTTTGGCGTAGCTTTAGGAAAAAGACTATCAAAGAGGTCTTTTCAAGGGTTGTAATGTTAGGCTTACTCACAGGAAACAAAGGGTTTGGTGGGATAGGCTATAGTGGTGGCATGTCAAAATGTTTTTATGTTACAAGCATCTGAAGAATAGGCGTTGCTAAGCAAGACTGACACTCTGAGACTATTGTGAGACCAAACAAACATAAATTTAAAGGATAGATGTAGGATGGTAGCCGTATGTTTTTTTATATTTTTTTTATTTTTTTTGTACGCTTTTACTCTACCATTCTCTACGGTAACATCAAAATGATAGGGTTATAGGAACATTTGTCCCCTGACTTGGTTTATTACTCAAATAATTTGACTGGTGAGAGAGATCAAAACACTTGGGGTATGTTATTACACAAAATAAGGGAATTTGCGCGTTCCCTTCCAATCATTTTATAAATTTAACTTTTCCCATGAGTCCCAATCATCCCAGCGTGTCTGAGGATTATTTCGACTTAGCAACTCATGCAAGCAACTAGATAATTGAACTAAGGGTTTGGGGTGATAACAATATGTGCCACTAAAAATGAGTGCATCTGAGGTAGAGCTAAAATGATTTGAGTGTACATTTGGGGTGAGGTGTAAACAATGCTTTTCATTGATATTCGGAAAAATCAAAACATCACGAGGCAGTAAGAAAGGATAGGCTACGAGGGGTTAACTAGGGGTATCGTGTACTAAAGATGAGTACAATTTTTGCTTAGAGGGTGTGGGGAATTACTCCTTGATGTGGAGGAAGTGATTATATTATGGGTATCAAAGCAAGGGTTATCCTAATGCTCTTATCATTTAGTTATTCCTAACTACACAAGTGTAGTCTTACTAGCGATCTCGGCATCACAAAACAAGTTCTAGAATCTAATATACTCTTTGGGTTCACTACAAGCCTTGAAGATGAATGCTTCTAATTCCTACTAATCTAAGGCGATCCTCACATTTGGGTGGAATTTAGGTGGTAAAGAGGGTTTTTATGCTAGTCATGCAACTTCCTATCAGGTGAGGCGCTTTTGTTAAGACTAATGGCCCACTCCTATATGTCATGAAAAATTAAAATTTGGTGCCAAAATTACCACTACCAAATTTCTCATGGTTTATTACACAAATACAATTGGACAAAGCAAATAATCAAGGATAAGCATGGTTTCAAAGTTCAGCTTTGTTTTCCCTCCCTACACTTAAACCCGACATTGTCCCCAATGTTCCCGAAAGTATCAAAGTTATGATAATAGAAGGTAATGAAAACTAAAGAGAAAACTAATACTCCCCGATTAGCTCGGTAGGATCGTTATTATTATTGTAGTAGTGGTTAAATCCTTTCCAAGAAAAATGTATGCGTGAAAAGCTCGTTCCAATCTTTTGTTTCTTCTTCTTGATAAATAAAACACTTTGCACATTGAAGAAAACAAATGAAACAACCATTAAAATCGAGCGCTAATAATATATATAAGACTCTACTAAACTAAGATATAATGCTTGCGGAATGGATGTTTTGAAATTTCTAGAAAATTAAGACTGGAAAATTCCAAAATTTATAAGTAGCTCGAGCAGAAAAAAATAATTTGTTGTTTTACTCCTTCTGACAGCCCGTCCGGGTTCGCGATCTGGCCTTCATCCGGTTATCGACAAAAAAGCGGTGCGATTTTTTCGAAAAAAATTACGGAAAATTTACATCTTTAGAATCGGAAAAATTACCGAAAACATCCATTATGACTCATACTAAGCATTTGATTTCAGTACAAATACACATATATATATATCTTTAATGAATTCTATTCTCATGTTCACGTTTCTTTTGAAAGCGTGTAATCCTCCTACATTTATCCTTTATGTAAAATACCTTTATATGCAATTAAGACGAGGTTAAAAACAAAATAAAGCATTTTTTTTACAAATTTAAACATGAGGATAAACAATTAATAAAGGATATATGACACTAACAAGCAAACAATTAAGCATGGGTTGCCTCCCTTTGAAAGCTTTTCTTTATTTAGATTCTTGTAGCTAGACTTCATGATGCGTTGCCGCTACGTTGTCGTTTGCATTCTCAATGAGAATTCTATCATATTGATAAAATTTTCATCGACTATATCTAGGCAGGAGATTGAACCAATCCTTATAATAAAGTCTCATTCTTTCTAACCATAAATTTATAACCTTTTTCAACATCGTCCTTGCTTTTGTCCTCAAGCTTTGATGTGTCTCATTCAAAAATGGGTAGATGGCCATATTCATTTGTCTTCTAAGGCATCCTATAGAGTGATTTCATTGGTTCCTTCTTAAAACCAACTAGTTCCATCATACTTGGTATGGCTCATTTGAATGTTTCAACAAGCGGTTTTCCCTAGCACTAGGATAAGCTATAGTCAATGACGATCCTACATCTTAGGACTACAAAAATCCCGCTAGATAGGTGAAATTCTCTATAAAGATATGTACATCCTTGACTCTTCCCACAAAGTTGTAAACTCCACCTGGATACTTAGGGTCTCTCCTAATATTAATTAGCTCATTCATAATGTCATTGAAAACAACAGATGACATTACATTAATGGGGATTCAAATCCGTATCTATGTAGGCATAGTGCGACACTCCTATATATCCCAGATCATACAAGGGATTTTAAGGTTCCGAGGATTTCCTCTCTCCTAATCTTTGGGCATATCCTAATGATGGGTGATCCGGGATTATCGTTATGTATTGATGGTAAGGCAACCTCTTCCTTGAGTGGGGTAAAGATTAAAATAAGCACTATCCTCCCATTCACATTGATTATACCAACACGAGGCTCCGAAGTAGGTTGACAAAGGATAGATCAAGTGGTATGTATTTGTTTAGTGGTAAAGCGTTGTTTGGTGGTTTGTCACCTTTCATGATGAAAAGTGATGGTGTTACATAACAAGGTCACGAAGAAGGGGATAGAACTGAGGAAGCTAAAATGAGAAAGAATTTACTGTGGGAATCAAACAAAGAAACCTAAGCGAGGTGGACTACTAACTAGCTATTCTATTCCCGGCGTGGCCAAAACTTGATAACGCTACATACGTCGTTCGGGGTCAAAGGAACTTCCTTTTCGTCGAGCAAGTTTTATAACACCCTAGGAAGTGAACCTAATCGTTGTAGTGTAGTATTAGGGTAAGCGGCGGGTATTGATATTGTTCTCTAGGGAATAGGAATGCTAGTGAGAAGTTACTACGCTAAGGTTGGGGTTGAGGAAGATTATTTTTTTATTTAGTTTTTGTTTTTTGGAAATGGAAAGAGTAACTGAGTCTCGGGGTTTGGATTTGGGGTTGGTATTGCTACCAATTACTCTACTTATGCTCAATCTAGGTGTATGTAGTCTATGTCTATTATTGTGTGCTCATTGTGATAGTTTAAAGATGTGTTTACTTACGTTTCTACTTAATTATCTTCTATTGGTGGTTGAATTGTCACGTCCTTATTCTTAATTGCGTTGTGTGTCTAAAGTCGTAGTGTATGCGTTTATCCCTAACTCTTTGAACTCACCAAAGGGTCTAGTCTACAAAACCCACTAGGGAGTATAAACTCTAACTCTAAGGCCTCTTTGGATGGTTTAGCATACAACCGCTCTAGGTGCTATAACCTAAGGTTCACAAAGATTAATCAAGCATTAAGTACACAACGAATGACCTATCGCATTACTTGATCATTAACAATTAAGATAAGAGACAACCAATCAATATTCAATAATTAAGTTTCATATTCCCTAAGCAAACACACAAGTAAATTAGCCGGACATGGAGAACATGCAACCATACACACAGATAATCAACGACATAATTTAATTAATGAAGTAAAACACTTATCTTGATGTAAGATATGGTTTGGAACCCTAAAAATACTTGTACAGGCGACCTTGGTTGGTTGCGTTTTTTTAGTCCAAAAGACTACACACAATCTTGACAAATTCGATTCTATATATATACGATTACATGCGATGGCGTCACCTTATGTTTGTGGCCTTATTCGGATCGCCGTTAATGGGAGTTTCGTCTTGGCTACGTTAAAATCTTGCGGCAGCGTCACCTTGTGCTTGTGGCGCCGTCCCTCTTCGGCTTTCGGCCTGCCGTCACGGATCAAATCTAGGTATGAGTTGCGACGGCCTCTCTTTTTAAAGCTTGACAAATCAACTTGAAAATAAGAAATTTGACTTCGTGTCGTCACAAAATACTCCAAGACATCGCTTGTTGATGGTGGATTACCTTGTAGTTTAGCAGCTTGAGTGTCTCGATTTCTTGACTTTGGCCATTTTCTTCGTTTATCCGCGCCTTTTCGCCCAAATAAGTGCAATTACAGCATTTTGCCATCAAGAGACCTAAAAAGTGAAAAGGAACGATATTAAGTAATAACGGATACAAAAGTGATCAAATAAGGGCTTAAATGACCCCTCAAAAAGGTACATTTTAAAACCTTATCAGTCTACTTTTTATTCCGAAACTTATTGAACTATGGAGCTTATCGTTTAGAGGTCTCATTGTGTCGCATTGAGTTATATATTGGTTGTTTGAGTGCATTCATTGCATCATATTGAGTAGATGCACCCACATGAGGATACCAAACACTAGGATTAAATGGTGAAACGAGACGTTTTTGGAAATAAAGGAATGGAATATATTGGGGTAGTTAACGTTGATTTGGAGGAATATGTATATTAAGTTGGTCTACATTAATAGGTTGTGCCGAGTCGATAGTTGTTGGAAACGTGATTCTGTATCTTACTTTAGTGATATTTGTCTGCGTTGATTGTGCGTTGATTGCTTGAGGTGAGTTTCATAGCCCCACTTTTTATATATACGTTTTAATCGTTTTGAACTATTTTAGGGTGAGAATCTCGCTACTATTTTTGGACCGTTAAACTATTTGGATTTGCTTATATCTTTGTGAGTAGATAGATGTCAGATAGTTGTTGCCTTATCTAGGTTTTACAGTGCCAACTAAGAATAGACTTCTATCTCGACCTAGCTTGGGGTTGGCAAGCTGATACAGGTTGCCACGGCGATCTTTGGACTAAGTCGCCGGGGCCTAGTAAGTGATTATATGATTGGGATCGGGTAGGATCGATGTGTGAAAGCGGTATTTACCTATCTAGGTCTTGCATAGCAAATCAACTCTTACAGATCCACTTATGATTTTTGTTGAACTTAAACCTATGAACTTCCTTGGCTAGTAAAGTACGACCTTTAGCATGATTTCTCAGTATTTGAGAGATGTTTGGATTATTTGACGTGTGGAAGCTCTAGGCATGGAAGCGTGGTTCAAGGATCATTTTAGACTGCGATAAAATGGGGACCTATTTTGTTAAACTATATTTTGGGCCTAAAATTTATATCTCTTAGGATTAAATGTTTGAATGTTTGATTTAGGATTGGTTTTAAATGGTTATCTTTTTTTTATTTTGTGTGCGATACCAATCCAAAAGTACGCCCAAAAAACTTGATTAAGTCTTATTTGTCTTAGAGATTTGGGGTGTTACGACAGCGTAAGCTTATGCGTAAACTTAAATGCTTAGTAGTAAGAGACCTTCTGCGTAAGTGTTAGCTTGGCGTGGGGAGTGTTACTCGTAGCGTTTATGCTTATGCGTAAACTTAGGTTTAAAACCAAAAATCCTTTACACTTATACCAGTGTAAAGATATCCAAAGTCAAAGTTCTCCTAACATCCAAGTGGAAACAGCGAGTAACCGTTGTAGCCGCGAAGATCACGTCACCAAAAGCTTAAGCGTAAACTTTAATTCTTACAGCGTAGAGATATATGCGTAAGAATAGGGTTTGACTTTTCATACCGTAAAACTAAGGTTTTGACTTTCTGTCCTTGCACTCATTACGCGTAAACAACCCAGTTTGATGCAAAAACACGAATTTTTCACCCAAAAACACGTTTCCAAATTGTTTCTTTTGCACAAACTTCTTCCAAAACACTTAAAGATCAATAAAAACTACAACTTTAACAAAAATAACACGTAAAAATCAAAACTTTAAGACAAAAATACGTTTATAGAAACGCAACTTTATGCTTAGTTTTAACAAAAACGTAACACAACACTCCTAAACCATTGTTAGCGATTGATACCAATGTAGGGCCTTGTTTTTTATCAACCTTACGCATATCCACGCGTTACCACAAGTAACACACGAACCAAACACAAACTATATGCTTAGAAAGATGAAGAAGAAAAAGAAAGTGGTGACTTGATATATATGGATCGTGTATGTTAGAGAGAAAAAGATGAAGAGAAAACTTGTATTACTTGAAAGAAAAACACAAACAAAACACACTCAAACACATCCTCAAATGACCATTTGAAGGGTACTTATACTTCCTTACAAATGCCCTCATGGGCTTGGGCTTGGATTGGACTTGGATGAGACAATAACTTATACAAGGCTAGCTTAACATAACTATTAGCCATTTAGCTTAGCCCAATCCACGAGCCCATTGACTATTCTATCATGATATCTAACACACGTTACAAGGTTCCTAAACGTGAATGACCATCACTTGTATTAATCATTATCAACACATAAAATAGCTATGTCGCTTAGATGAATATCGTAGTCAACTAACGCTTGTTTCATCCATAGTGTTTGTTGGCATGCTTTGCTTGCGTGAGGAGGCGTGTCGCCGGTGTTGATATTGCTAGTGCCATTTGTTTCTTATAAAACCAAGATGTTAAACAACATCCCATGAAAGTACATACCCTACTTGTACTTTTTCTATCAATAATCACTGGTCAGAATGCGCATATACAATTTTTCTACTCCGTGCCTTAGGATACCATAATCGTAATTGTATTGTACCCTTAATGTATCTAAATATCCTTTTTACGGCTTCTAGGTGTGATGTTTTAGGGTTTACTTGAAACCTAGCACATAGACAAACACTAAACATGATATCCGGCCTACTTCGTGCAGAGGTAGAAAGACTACCAATCATGCCACGATATTTTGTATTATCAACGATTCGCCCGTCTTCATCTTTTGTAAGTTTTGTTGTCGGACATTGGTGTCCTAATTGGTTTCGACTCTTCTAAACCGAATTTCTTTAACATCTCTTTTATGCATTTAGATTGATTAAAGAAGATACCATCTTCCACTTGTTTTATTTGTAGACCAAGAAAGAAACTAAGTTCTCTCATCATACTCATCTCGAACTCGTCATGCATGATTTTAGAGAAATCATCACACATGTCTTGACAAGTGGATCCGAATATAATATCATCTACATATATTTGAACTATGATTATATGTGACTCTCTTTTATTAGTAAAAAGTGTGTTGTCAACCAACCCCATGGTGTAGTTATGTTTAATTAAAAACAACTTGAGTCTATCATACCAAGCTTTTGGAGCTTGTTTTAGACCGTAAAGGGCTTTCTTTATTTTGTATACATGTTTTGGTTTTTCAAAATCAATGAAGCCGGAGGTTAAGCTACATATACTTCTTCATTAATAAAACCATTTATAAAAGCACTTTTGACATCCATTTGATAAAGCTTTAGATCATTAGCACAAGCATAAGCAAGAAGTATCCTTATAGACTCTAATCTAGCCACGGGAGCATAGGTCTCATCAAAGTCTATTCCTTCTTGTTGGTTATACCCTTGAGCAACGAGTCTAGCCTTGTTCCTAAACACTACTCCATTTGCATCTAATTTGTTTTTATAAACCCATTTGGTTCCTATTATGGTTTGATTACTAGGTGGAGGGACAAGTGTCCACACATCATTAGAAACAAATTGATTTAATTCTTCTTGCATTGCCATTACCCAACTTTCATCTTTTATGGCTTCTTGTGTATTCTTAGGTTCTATGGTTGAGACAAAACAAAATTAGCTACTTTGGTTTTGTACTTGAGATCTTAAGGTACTTTCATTTAACTTTCCTATGACCTTATCTACGGGGTGGTCTTTAGACTCCTTAATATTTATAGGTTAAGTTATTTACTTGGTTCTTCTTTTCTTCATTTACCTTTTTCTTAATTACTATAGCATCACTTTCAACAATCTCGTCATCGACAAGAGGTGGAGAGGGTTTGGTGGACTTTCATCAAATTTTACATTTAATGACTCTTCTACCTTCATTGTTTCTTTGTTTAGTAAGGCGTAAGCTATTAGGAGAGTAACCTAAAAGATACATTCGGTTGATTTAGATCAAATTTGTAAGGTAATCTTTAGTGTTGAGAAGAAAACATTTTCTACCAAAGACTCTAAAGTGATTTAATGTGGGCATCTTACCTCGAAGTAACTCATATGGATTTTTACCTAAGAATGGTCTAATTAAGACTCAATTTAGTATGTATGCGTTGAAGTATCATGACGTTGCACCAAAACTTTTGAGGTATGGATTGCTCATTAAGCATTGTGCAACTCATTTCTTGTAGGTTTGTATTCTTTCTTTCTACTATCCCATTCGATTGTGGAGTGCGAGGAGCCGAGAGTTGTGACTAATACCATTAGCGTAAAAAAAGACTCCAAATTGCACTTCATTTTCCCTAAACCCCTTGTTCTAAAGTGGCGGCACCCTAAACCCCTTATTCTAAATCAAACCCTAAACCCCTTGTTCTAAAGTGGCGGCACCCCTTTCTTTTCCCTATTCCATTCGATCTTCAAACAAACAAGGAGGTTGTGATGAAACGATTGCTATGATCGTGGGTTCTGGTTCAAAAGGGGTGGTTGGTTGTGGTTCTAACCTAAAGGTGGGGGCTGTCTTGGTTTTCTCTTGGTCATGGGGATGTCGTGGGTTATTTATTAGTCAAGTTGCTTTCTGGTCGTGGCCTTTTAGGGCATCAAAAGGGTCGTGTATTACTTGTTTTGATCATGTTATCTTCTCTTTGCCTCATGCTACTATTACCTTCGTAATCATCTTTTTGTCTCGTGTGATTTCTTGAATCTGGTTATGTGTGTGTGTCACTCCATGCGTATGTCTTGTACCATATATCATGTCACATAAAATGTTAAAAGAGATTAAGATTTATCAAGTAAAAATTGTTGCATAAAATCAAGGTATATATGTAGTTTGGAATCTGGTTTTTAGACCATCTTAGCATGCTCCATTGAATGATAAAATGTGGTCATGTAAATCGCCTCAAAGGGGATGCATAAAATCATGAAAACGGAATATTATACCTATCGATCATTAGTCATTTTGTTTTAATCGATTCTATGCATACATTTCGACCGGTTATTATAACTTGCTCATATGCGCGTTCAAATATGATAAAATTGGGTAATAAGAATGGAGCATGCATGTTAGTCACGTGGTTAATGTATTGGCTCATATTTTGGTGTGAATGGGCATCAAATGGATTCCCACATGAAGTCACAATTTAGAGTCTCAGGATATATCAATTTACATAGCCACATATATGCGACCTCAGGCAATCTATTTTGAAACCATTTTGACCTTCATATTCACGACATGCGCATAATTCCTTTAAATTTCGTCAAGCTAAATGGGCCTTGAACGTAAGTATACATGCATTATTAATGGCATCGACTAAAATGGAAAAAAAGGTGTGGAAAACTAGAAGGGGGTTTGAATAGTTTTGCCAATTAAAACTTCCTTTTAAATTATTTAGATCGACTTATGTCAATCTATTTGGGTGTGTGTGTTGGATGTTGATAAACAAGCATATAAGGTAAGTAATGAAAAGATAAGAGTAAGAAGCACAAAACCACAACGCGTGTATTTATAGTGGTTTACTACAAGGACACCTTCCTTGCCCTACTCCACCCCTCAGTCACCTACTTGAGAGTTCGTAATCACTACACCAATCTCCTTATGGCGGAGAAGCATTCACAACGTCGCCTACCCTTTTTCCGGTGCTAGGCTAACCATCGGGTTCTTTCACTCCAAGGTGAACCACACCCACACAACGTCGCCTACCCTTTATAAGGTACTAGGCTAAGTACCTAGTTCTTTTACTCCAATGTGAACTACACCTTCACAACGTCGCCTACCCTTTATTAGGTACTAGGCTAAGCACCTAGTTCCATTGCAATGGAGGAACTACTACCACACTACACCAACGACTAATCCCTAAGGAGATCTACTCCTTTACAACATCATCAAGGATATCAATATCCTTGGATCTAATACTAGTCTATCTTGTACATCGAAACACACCATATCGAATGTACATCTAAGGCACCTTTCACTAATGCCCTTGAATATATCTACAAGACACCTTTCACTAATGTCTTGTGTCTTCACTTCTAAGCACCTTTCACTAATGCTTCTAGTCTTGACTTCTAAGCATCTTTCACTAATGCTTCTTGTCTTGACTTCTAAGCGCCTGCCACAAGTGCTTATCCTATAGACGATAGATACCCTTCACTATCTTCGATCTTGACACTGAGACATCTTTCACTAATGTCTTCAACACTACACTTCTTTATAGAAAGAAAAGAATCATCAACAAGAAGGCTGCGGTAGCCTTGATGATGAGGAAGTATGGCAACTCATGGACTTGAGCTTGCTTGAATTCAAAGGTGGTGATCTTGCCTTTAAGAGGAACCTAAAAGATCACACAAAAACAAAACTACAAACATAGATCTCTTGGATCTAAGGTTAGTGAGATTTAACTCAGGAGAGAAAGTATGTTAGAAAGGGGTGAGAAATAATGAAGAAAGGACTCACTATTTATAGAGGAAAAATCCTACTGTTCCCCTGTCCCTTCCACTTGGGATCCGGCTAGCACAAAGCCAGGGATCCATGGAACGCTCCTCTTTGCCCATGGGTATTTTTGGTTATGAGTCATGGGTCATGGGTTATGGGTTGATCCATGGTTTTCTTTCTAGATACAATGTACCTTAAGGATACAATGAACTTGGTTATATGGTATATATAAAACCATGGGTTAAGGGACAATACCATTTGCTAGTTTTTACCTTAGTATAAACTTGTTTTTACCCATTTTAGTATACACTTGTTTTTACCCATTTTAGTATACTTAGTTTAAGTATATGCTAATCCAATATGTAAACACTAGTTGTTGTACTTTTATATCAAAACCACTTATACTTGTTTTAGTGTTTTATGTGAAAGTGTGAATATGTTAGAAACTATTAGTTCAAACCATTTACGTATTTTAATTGTTTCGTTAAAATGATTTTACGTTTGTTATCGACAAAACATTAGAAGATCATAAAATATAAATAAATGTTTTTACGGCTTATTTGTATTAACAATCTCCCCCTTTTTGTTGATGACAAAACATAAAATTATTTTAAGGAAAAGCTAAAATTCGTAAGAGTTTGAATTTGTAGTTTTTACTTTCATCTCCCCATTTTTGTCGAAACAAAAAGTGTTTGAAAGAAAGCAACACATTGTTTTTAAGAAAAACAAGTGAAAGAAATAAAAATGAAAAGAAATAGAGAGTAAGTAACGGGAAAGGATCTCGTCTTTACTCCCCCTTGATGAGTCCATCCCTATGTAAAGGCGTCAAATAAGTGATACTAATCTAGTTTGGTTGCAAATAAGTTTGCAAAAGATTTCATCTAAGAGACGAATGTGCTCCCCCTTGATGATTGCAATTATGCAAGGGGATGTCACGAAATATAAACCTAGTATTGCAAGTAATTTGTAATGAATTGCTTTGACATAAAGCTCCCCTAGCTTTAGGATGTCAAAGTATTCATGTGTAAATTGAATAACTACAAAGCAAAGGTTAGAAAGCAAGTATAATTCACAATTTCCGGCAAATGTGGTTCAAGTTAGTAGAAAGAAATCTTTTACGTCTCACGGATCCCACGGTTCCCTCCTAGTAGGGATCCGTCTAGGCAATTCTGAGAGATCCGTATTAGGCGATAAATTTAAAGAAAGGTGATATAACAAGTAATGTTATCATATAAATGAGATATGAATACAAGGTAATCATATGCTCGAGAAAATAACAAGTAGCATGTAATTCCATTTAAAAAAACTAGAATTATGATATACATGACTCTAAAAACTAAGAAAATAAGAAAGTACATGACTAGGAATTTCTAAACCAATTATCGCTTGATGCTAGGACACCACCAAAATCTTCTAGCTCAAGTTTTGTTTAGGCTTGATCTTGTCGAAACGTTCGAGGAGATGATAGAACATGAAACGTTGGTCTTCCCGTACTTCATGTATCAAACTTTCAACATGTTGACAATGATAGCAATCTTTGTCATGGCTAGGTAGTGGCGGTGGAAGAAATGAAATGGCTTGATGCGAAGGATCAAGTGAAGCGGCTTGTGGAGCTTCAAACGATGGAAGGATTGGTGGAGGTGCATTTGAGAATGACTTAACCAAGAATGGTGGTGGTGGTAGATAGGTGTCAACTTCTATATGGTCGGGTGGTTGACTTAGATGATTTCTCATAATCCAAATGGGATTATATGATGGAAATGGCGAAAAGGAAGTCGGAGCAAGTGTTGACTCAACACCTTGATTTTGAATCATTATTCCTCCTAATGAGGAGAATGTTGTCAGCGGAAGCAGATGAGAAGACCTAGGAGGCAAGTCCTCTAAATTGTAGAGGTGTGGTGATGATAGTGGGGATGTAAATGAAATAGCTCTAGGAATCAATGGTGATGGTTTGGTGGAGATGATATTGTTTGGCCTAGAAGGTATGGTGGTGTTTGGGATAGGTAGTTTTGTAGGTACTATCCTTTTAGGAGTTGGTTTGATTGGATGATGAAGGATCCTATCATTTGTTGGCTTGACCGGAGATGATTTGGTTGATGAGATTTCGTGTATAACACGAGCCTTTTTCATGGGTGGTTCTTTGGTGGATAAGTTACTACTTGGGGTTTTCCTCATAATGAGATGATTTCAAGAGGTTGCAAGAGCTGAAACTTAGGATGAGAGTGATGACTATGGAGGTCCTAACAAGGTGGTTTATAAACCAAGAGATTTGGCAAGTGCATTTAAGCCTTAAGCCACTAGGATTCATTAGAAAGTGATGATTAACATGCACAAGAGTCAACTTCAGAGTTTGTGCTGATCTAAGAACTCATTTAAGATGAGATGGAGTGTTTGAGTTAGGAAGATGAGTTGAAATGACTGGTTTAGCAAGATTTGACCTAAACTATCATCCGATCCCACTTACGCTCCTCAGAGGGATCCGTCTAGGCTAATCCTAGGGATCCGGCTATCAGCAGCTATGAAAGAGTGGAAATGATGTTTCTAAGATCTAAGACCTATAACATCTTAAGTGTGTCAGTCCTCCTAAGTGTTTTAAATGAAGGGGTGCTCAAGTACTTGAAGGTAATGAATGATGTAGCTAATGATTGTCTTTTATGGAAGGATTTGGAACTTTTAAGAGTACATATGGATGAACAAGGATGACACTAAATATTAGAGTGTCAATTGAAGCTAAATGATCCTAGATATCAATTTGTTACTTAGGATAGTGTTTTGGAAAATATCCTAGAAGCTTTGAGATGGGAAAAGCTAGAGTTTGATCAACTTTGATCAATTTTGAGGTGAGAATGATTTATGAGCAATTTTGCCATAATCGAAAGATTTCTAAGACTAGATGTGAGGGATCAAGTAGAAAATGAAGTGTGAGTTTGAGAGCGGAAGAGTAATGGGTTAAAGATGAAACGGTAGATCTACAAGCGTCTTAGAGTGTGATCTAGGTGAGTTATGTGTGAATAGGAAGGATCAACCTATCTTGATAAGGTCTTAATTTGCCTTAAGACACTATGTTTAGCTTAGTGTGAGATGTTCTAAGGATATGTTTGAAATCTAATGCTTGCAATTGCATTTTCTGGTTGCCGGATCCCACAGTTCCCTTAGTGTAGGGATCAGTCTAGCACAAACTTTGGGATCCGCCCATCTGCTCAGCATGACCTTTACTAAAGGTATGCAATGATCTTGACAATGCATTACATTTCAATAATAGTCTAAAATGAGTTCTTATACTAAGATATCAAATGTAAGATGTTTTATTTCATGAAAGAAATTGGATTACATTGATAAAGCACGAGTACAAAAGGATTGATCCTATTTGAAAGACTACTAAGTTCCTTAAGTGTTTTCGCTAGATGGATCATCAAATGGTTGATGAGTGTTGGCAGATGTAGGAATGAAGAACGTCTTCATGTGAGAAATGTTCAGTGGTTCCATCATCTTGTTCACAAGTACGTACAACGGACTTTGAAATTGAGGATGGTGAAACATGAGGTTATGATAAAGGCGCGTCAAGAACATTCCATAAGAAATAATTTTGTTCTTGGATCCTTGAAGATTGGCAATTCGCCTTGCGAAGAAGTAGGAAAGATTGTATGGTTGTTGTGTTAGCAAACAGTACAACATGTGAGCACAACAAGCGGGAAGAACTTCTCGATTTCCCCTAAGGCTCCAAACATTTTCACGTAGGATGAGTGCAAGAGGCTTGTACTCTTCTCAGATATCCCTTGTAATTATAATGTTTGGATCGGAGTAATATGGTCGAGGTTTGCATATTATATGATTTAAATCTTCCGGAGAGGGTATGTGTGAACAATATGGACTATTTTCTTCACGAAAGTTGAAGAGAGAATCAAGAGAGCAATCTTCGGTGAAGGCACATTGTCCATTATTTGGAATCCGGAGGATGTGAGCAAAATGCCCAAGGCTTAGGGTGAACTTTTGGTTTTTGATATAAAACCAAAGTGATAGAGAGCGATCCTCGTTACGAACGAGTTCGACTTGATAGAAGAATTCCATTATGAACCTTGGACATATCTTCTCGTTGATTTCAAGAAGAAATTCTAGTCCTATGGCTCGGAAGGAGGTATTGATACCTTCTTCGAATGTAGAGAGGTGTCTACAATACGTCCTTCATGGAAGTGACAGTTTTCGAGATTATTGAACCCACAGACATGATTGCGGGTGTGTTGGGTTAGAGAGATGTTAGGAAGCGTAGGCGACTCTTGAGTGAAAAATCAAACTCATATTCATGCGTCATAGTTGAACCTATAGAAATGATAAGTTAATAAAAGAGATGTTTGTGGTCAACCTATGATTATCTAATGTTTTTTACTAGATTTTTATTAACAATGCTATTTAACACTTTAACTTACTCAGGGTTTTGACTATCTAGTGGATTATTACATTTAGAAAGATAGTGGGTTTTAATTTGCATGAAAAACTATTTTCTAGTAGGACGGATCCCACGGTTCCTTTTCAAAAGGGATCCGGCTAGTCTAACTTCACGGGATTCGTGAGTGGTGAATTACGAAACAGATTTTATGAAAAACATAGGTTTTTAGATCTCATAGTTTTATACCAAGATATGTGTTTTAACCTACATTTTCTTTTAACATGCATACATGACTTCTAATGTATCACGAAAAGAAAGACATAAAACAAAGAAAAATGACAAACACATAATAACCTAGATAACTAGACTATTAGTAATATTTCATTTCAATACTAAGAATGATACAAAGGATTGGGTATATAACCCCAATGTAGATTAACAACACAAAGTAAATGTCTCCGTATGTGAACTTCATCATAGGGAACACAAGTGCGATGAGTGTTAAGACGATGATTACGAAGGCGATGTAAACCATGTTGAAGATGATCCTCCTTGGTTTCGGTTGAGATGAAGTGAAGAGGAAGATAAAGTTTTGAGCGAGAGAATTTTGAAATTGGAAAATTTGAAAAAGTGAAGGTTTGGTAGAGTGTTCGACGGTGGGGTTATTTATAGGGAAGGAGGAATTTTTGAAATTAAAATGTTTTTGTTTTATTATAGGATTAAAAGAAATAAAACATAAGTTTTATATACTACGACTATAGACGAGAAATATAACACGTATGTGAGAAAAGGTCTTCCTAATGAAGCTTCATGTAAAACATGTATAAGCACAAAAGATAATCATATAAATACATAAATAGGTATACTTAATTATCAAGCAAAGTAAAAAGAAAATCATACCTCTAGCGCACTTAGGAATGTCTTTACAAATAACACAACAAATGTCACTTAGACGATTCCCGCTCCTTTGCATTTAAGATACCTTCTTAAGGTAGTTATTCTTGTTACCAAGCGACTCCTAAAGCTTGGTGGGTATGAGCTTTGACTAATCAACATGACAAAGAAGATTAGTGCAATTAAATGAAAAGGTAAATAAAAAATGTTGTTATCAACTCAACATCCAAACATATAGTTTTGAAAAACATGGTGTTTGCTTTTATGAAAAACCTTCTTTGTAGTCTTCAATTAATCATGGATCGTATCAAGTTTTTAAAGTACAATATACTTCAAGAAACTTGGTAACGAAGCTCTTATACCAATTGTGGAAAACTAGAAGGGGGGGTTGAATAGTTTTGCCAATTAAAACTTCCTTTTAAACAATTTAGATTGACTTATGTCAATCTATTTGGGTGTGTGTGTTGGATGTTGATAAACAAGCATATAAGGTAAGTAATGAAAAGATAAGAGTAAGAAGCTCAAAACCACAACATGAGTATTTATAGTGGTTCGGCTACAAGGACACCTTCCTTGCCCTACTCCACTCCCCGAGTCACCTACTCGAGAGTTAGTAATCACTACACCAATCTCCTTATGGTGGAGAAGCCTTCCAAGCGTTGCTACCCTTTTTAGGTGCTAGGCTAACCACCGGGTTCTTTCACTCCAAGGTGAACCACACCTACACATCGTCGCCTACCCTTTATAAGGTACTAGGCTAAGTACCTAGTTCTTTCACTCCAAGGTGAACTACACCTTCACAACGTCGCCTACCCTTTATTAGGTACTAGGCTAAGCACCTAGTTCTATTGCAATGGAGGGACTACTACCACACTACACCAACGACTAATCCCAAAGGAGATCTACTCCTTTACAACATCATCAAGGATATCAATATCCTTGGATCTAATATTAGTCTATCTTGTACATCGAAACACACCATACCGAATGTACATCTAAGGCACCTTTCACTAATGCCCTTTACTAGATCTACAAGACACCTTTCACTAATGTCTTGTGTCTTCACTTCTAAGCACCTTTCACTAATGCTTCTAGTCTTGACTTCTAAGCACCTTTCACTAATGCTTCTTGTCTTGACTTCTAAGCACCTACCACAAGTGCTTATCCTATAGATGATAGATACCCTTCACTAATATCTTTGTCTTGACACTTGAGACATCTTTCACTAATGTCTTCAACACTACATTTCTTTGAAGAAAGAAAGGAATCATCAACAAGAAGACTTCAGTAGCCTTGATGATGAGGAAGCATGGCAACTCATGGACTTGAGCTCGCTCGACTTCAAAGGTGGTGATCTTGCCTTTAAGAGGAACCTAAAAGATCACACAAAAACTAAACTACAAACATAGATCTCTTGGATCTAAGGTTAGTGAGATTTAACTTTCGGAGAGAAAGTATGTTAGAAAGGGGTGAGAAATAATGAAGAAATGACTCACTATTTATAGAGGAAAAATCCTACTGTTCCCCAGATCTCACGGATCCCTTCCACTTGGGATCCGGCTAGCACAAAGCCAGGGATCCGTGGAACGCTCCTCTTTGCCCATGGGTATTTTTGGTTATGGGTCATGGGTTATGGGTTGATCCATGGTTTTCTTTCTAGATACAATGTACCTTAAGGATACAATGAACTTGGTTAAGTGGTATATATAAAACCATGGGTTAAGGTTCAATACCATTTGCTAGTTTTTACCTTAGTATATACTTGTTTTTACCCATTTTAGTATATATGTGTTTTTACCCATTTTAGTATACTTAGTTTAAGTATATGCTAATCCAATATGTAAACACTAGTTGTTGTACATATATATCTAAATCATAAAACCACTTATACTTGTTTTAGTGTTTTATGTGAAAGTGTGAATATGTTAGAAACTATTAGTTCAAACCATTTACGTATTTTAATTGTTTCGTTAACATGATTTTACGTTTGTTATCGACAAAACATTAGAAGATCGTAAAATATAAATAAACGTTTTTACGGCTTATTTCTATTAACAAAGGGTCTCTTTGGTTTTCACTATGTGAATGGATTTAATAGGAATTAGGTGTACTCGACCCAATAAGCTAGCACACAAAGGGTCGTGATAATCTTGTGGTAATCGAGTTCAAATGGTTTAGAACGTGGCGATGTCGAAAACTAAAACTAGAGTTTCATGTATATACGATTTAATTAAAAGTTACTAGGTTAGTTTGGTAATTAATAAAACTTGGAGGCCTATTAGTTAAATTGGTAAAGACGTGGACTACATAAGTAACATAAGTAAATATGATATATTTACACTTAAGACCCTACACTTTTTGATATTTACACTTTAGACCTTAAAATTGTGTAATTTGGCATGAATGATCCTTCAACTATTATAATACTCATTTATGCGTCATTTAACCTAATATGACATTACATGCATTATAAATGGCTAAACTTACTAAATATAGAAATCTGCTATTTATGGAAAGTTGCTAATTATGGAAACCTACCTAAAATAGAAATTTACCTCAAATGGAAAGTTACTAAAAGTGAAAACCTGCTAAAAACAGAAAGTCGTCTAAAATGAGTAATCTGATCTTTAAAAGCGTTATCTAATTCATAGGTTTCGGGCGGCGGGATTGATTCATCGTGTGACCGTACATCCTATTTTGCTTGCTTCGAATGAGGTACATATATTCTATCCCTTTTCAATAGGGATTTCTCATGACTTTCTGATCCTTTGACTTTGTTAAACATGATATTCCGTTGCTATGATACCTTGCTATTGACCCTCTGATAATGAACCATTGCTATTGACCCCTCTGTTACTGAACCTCTGTTATTGAACCACTGTTATTGAACCTATGATATTCAATCTATGTTACTGAACCTTTGCTATTGAATTTTTGCTATTGACCTATGCTATTGAATCTGTGCTATTGAACCTTTGATATTGGAACATTGATATTGGACCTTGATATTCAACTATTGCTATGGACCTGTGAATTGTGAACTATTTATATTGCACCTTTGCTTATGAAAACTTATATATTGCTACACTTTAAACTTTTGTCTACCCTTGATTGATACAGAGCCCAAATATTGTTATCCTAGCCATGAAGGTAACATGGTCGTGTCATTGATGCACCAATGGCATGACTCTAGTGTGGTTGAGTGATGCTTCACACCGTCCCCATTATTGTATTGATTATTGCGTGCTTCAGATATATTGTATTAGCCATTATTGTATTGTAGGGGGCGTATGGATGCTTCCTAGATTTATATTGTATTGGATTGATATTGATATTGTATTGGTGATGTGGTGCGTGTGTGCAATACACCTCCTCACAGTCTGGGAGCTAGCTACTCCATTGATTACTGAGGTCTCCCCTCCTATTGTCTTGTATTTCGAGGTCACCCCTCCGAATACGATAGTTACTATTGGATGTTGGGCTGCTAATGCCACTATTGATTGTATTGTATTGTATTATTGGCTCGGGATAGATTTCTGACAAACATTACACCTTTGATATACCTATATTGTACCTTCGTATTCCCCAGCGCACCATATTCGTATTGATTGTCCTTTACTGGCCATTTATGGGGACTACCATGTTATACCCTATTGCATTGATCTGTACTTTCTTATTCCGTTACTTTTAGACTATCATTCTATTCACGTCGCAGGGTATTATATGATTATTGAATTTTATTATGCTTTACATGTTTTCGTGACTATTGTTTGCCCTGCTACTATATGATTAGTACGTGATTTTCTGATTCATCTATTGTCATGCTAATAATTGACCAACTGTTTATCACATGGTTATGTGACTCTTTGTTTTGTCTAGTGACCATGCTTGTGTGAAGGAAGTTAAGTTATATGTTTATCATGTATATCTCGTTCCGTTATGTTCATGGGCTATGATTATACGTTAGTATTCTTGGCTGCTGATTGTTGACCTTCTATGTTACATTTATGCTTATGCCTTTGTTTGATTTGGTAAATGGTTCATCGTATGTGGTCTGGCTTGCTAACTTGTTTAGTTGATGTACTAGGACCTTGTTTAGATAATTCATTCAATTATAATGTTCGTTCTGTATTCCTACTTGATACATGGGGCTTCATATTTGACTATTGTTAGTAATTCATTGTTATGATCTTGGTTATGTTATTATTTGTGAATAATTTGACTTGTGTGATTGCCATGCTCACTTTCTTGTTAATTGTTTCCGCTAGCATTGGGACTTCCGTTTGGCTTATTTGTACTCTTACTTCGTGAGTTATTGCATTCCTGGTCATTTAGATGTGCTTGCGTATATGTCATCAATGTGATATGTGCTTGTCCTCTTTTGTTATATGTTCCTTTTGGATGTCTGTGTAATTGTGTTTCTACAGGATCCTCATTTACTCATTGTTCTCATTTCGCTGTGACCTTGTTATCAGCTTCCTTATTTCATTTCGAAATTCTGATTTTATTTAGCTTTTGTTTTTATATCATTCAGCGCTGGGCTTTTTAAGCTCACCGCATTTCTTTTCTGCATTTGGTTCTAGGTTGGAAGATGGGCTTGTTGGGCGAGAGTTGGATTATTTGAGTGACAGGCCTTAGCTACCTTATCATTTTGGATTTAATTTGAAAAGTTATTGTTTTAGATTTTATTTTTTTTTTGGACATATTGATTTTTATTTTCTTTGTAAGTCATCCGTTATATGACTTGGTAATTTATTTTAAGATGCTTCCGCTTGTAAAATTTTATTTGTATGTTCTGATATGACACTAGAATGTGACACTTCTACCCTTGACGGGTTGGGGTGTTACACATGCAGTTGACACGGCTTCAGCCCACAAGTAATCTGGAAGTTTTTCATTTATCAACATCGTTCTTGCAGCTTCCACTAACGTACGGTTTCGTCTTTCAACAATTCCATTTTGTTCTTGTGTTCGTGCAATAGATGTTTGATGCTCAATTCCCACTTTCTCATAATATTCACCAAGAGTTTAATTCACAAATTTAGTTCCTTTATCTGTTCTGATTTGTCTTACTGTGTTCCAGAGCTGAACTTGAATTTTTGTGAGAAAGGTGATGATCATCTATGGAGCTTGATCTTTACTTCGAAGAAAATAAACCCAAGTCCATCTTGAGTAGTCATCGACAATTACCGAGATTTAAAGTTTGCCACTAATCGTCTGCACGCACATTGGACCACATAAATCCATGTGAAGAAGATGAAGCACATGCTGAGAGCTGTGTTCCATCTTTGAAGGAAAATGAGCACGAGTGCTTTTCCCTTGTTCACAGTGGCGTGATGATCTTTAGAATACCGAAATCTTGGGAGACCTTCAACAAGTTCGTAACGTGCAAGATTGGTTATGGTTTGAAAGTTTAGGTGTGAAAGACGACGGTGCCATAGCCAAGATTTTGTAGATGTAGCCTTATAAAGTTGACATATGAGAGATGAAGCAATCATGTCTTGCATTGAGATTGTGTAAAGGCTTGATGTGTGATTTCCAGACATAAGATCATTTCCTAAGACCCAATGCATTCATGTATCGCCTTCAACCTATAAGCCAAGCCATCCCTGACCTTCTTCAATGCGTGATCCCCAAACTTGTGAAGATCTCTACATGCCATCAAGCAGTTGCATTGTAGTTCACTATTGTAAACTACTCCGAATGGTTTGCTGATGAAAGTGTATTGTGGAAGCTAGTTGATGTCAGGAAGTTCTAGCTGAGGTGCAGTGAAGTTGACCGCGAAGTGCGACACGATTCAACAGAAGTTGTAAATCTTCTACGGTTAAGTGGATCACTATGCTTTTGATGAAGATTAGCAAGGACTTGATGTATTCACGATTTGGAATTTCAATCGAATAATGTCTCATTCTTCACGTACTTTGGCAAGATACACGGATGTTCAATGTCGTGAGAGACAAGTTCCGAAAGTCCGCTTCACGAATTCATAGTCCCTTTCGTCTTGTCTTTTGACCACGGTAGTCTTGAGGAAGGTGTAATCCCATTTAGACGAAAAAGTGACATGCTTAACAGCAACGATCCCTTTATCACTGAGCACTTCATGTTGTGACTTACGAACCTAGCAACTTTTGTAGTAGATTCGTCGGCGTTCCGGCCAATGGCGAATCCCGCACATTTCATCAATGTCATACCATTCCACATTGTTGGAAAACATGTGGGTAGCCTTTTCTTCGATGGCTATCTGAGTTAGAGTATATGGCTGAGGAGCGGAAGTGTAAGTGATGTAGCGTATTTCTTTGAACCATCGCTCACAGGTGTAGAAGAAATTCCAAGTCATTGTTGAAGAAGTAGAAATAGAATCTTAGGTTGATCCGGTTGTGCCAATCGTTGGTAGAGTTTAGACCCGGTCGGTGTAGTATGGAGCCTTATCTCTTACGGAGAAGTCGATGTTTGCCTCAGGGTTGAGCCAATAAATGTTGTTAGACATGGCTCGTGCTATGTTTTCAAAGTGATATTCAACTTCAATAGCACTTTCCGAGCTATCTTTGAGTAGTTGGAAGGCTTCATTCTTGATTCATTTCAACTCTGATTTTGTCATCTTCTTCACACGGAACTTTTCTTGTAGTAACTTAGCATGCTCCAATGTATGGCCTTCTACCATATCTGGATCATCAGTTAGAGCGGGAGTAGCATCAACAAGTGTGGAGAACCAATCATACTCGGTGTTGTCTTCGATTACAGCCAAGAGCGACATATTGACTATAGGCGTCTTCTTCTTTTCTTTAGCCTTGATGAGGATGATGGTTTCTTTGTTAATGCGGGAGAGGTGGGTTGTTGTTGGAGACTCGGTGGACTTCTCATCGTCACCACCGGTACACTTCGAAGTGATCACCGGTTTTCTCTTCGAGGTGGTAACTTCGAGTCCCGAGGTTTGTCGGCGGGAAGAGCGTGGAGGAGATTGTCTTGTTGTTGGAGTCCTTAGGGGTGGTGGTGGCACGCAGGAGGTTCTGGACTTCTTTGGGCGTTTAGGCTTGTTATTTTTATCCTTATCCTTATCTTCATCGCCTCTTGGGCGTTTAGGCCTTTGAGCTCTTCTCTGCATCTTGCGATTTGAGTTGGTATTCCAACAATGCATCAAACAATTTACCTTCGTAGAAGTAAATGTTGAATCGTTTAGAAATTTGAGTTACTAGCCTGGAAACCAATTCAGCATTAGAGAACACTATAGGATCAATTGGGTTGATTGTTACGGTCATGGGTGTTGATCTTATAGTTTGGTTGGCCAAATGCATCAGATTCAGGTATATTTGTCTGTTGAACATTTCTCTTGTCACTCCAGGAACGATGTCAAGAAGGAATTTGTGAGTGTATCCCTTGATCATCTCGTTCATTTCCACTTGAAGATCACATTGCATGAACTTCGGCGTACTCCCTTTCATTAGACATCTTTTCTATCTCGTCATGAAGATGTTTGATGTTGTCGTGAAGTATATCTAACTTTTGTTGGTCAGCATCTTTCTTCCCGACACCACGGCGGAAGCTTTAACAATCCTTGTATTTTCCGATATATCCAAGAGTCCGTTGGCTTCTTCCACATTTGGATGTGGATTTGGTTGTTCTTTTGGATGGTGGTGGTGAAGAGTGAGAGGCCGAATCGATGATGAAGAGACATGAGGAGATTCAGGTCCTTAGGAGGTTCGGAGGTTTCATCCTTGGACAATTGAATTGTTGGAGAAGAAAGTCATCATAATTCACTTCGCTCATCTTGTCGATTTAGCCTTTTCTTCAACCTGAATCCGGGCCTCTTCCTCTACTTTGGCTTGAGCTGCAGCCTCTTCATCAGCCTTTTCGTTCTCAGACTTTTCCTTTTAAGGTTCCTCAAAATCATAATCAATAGAATCCTCCATGCGCATTTGTTGTTGCTCAAGAGTGGTGGCACCAATTCCCTTATCGGGTTGATTAACCGCATCAAGAATTGGTGTAGATTGGACACCACCACTTGACCCTCCAGGGCCACACATTTGTTCCTGTTCGAACTCTTTTTCCACATGTTGGAGTCTAATGATTTTGAACTTCTTCATGTAGTCGGTATCCGATGGCTCTTCATCCGAGCTTTTCTTCTTCATGCTCAAATCTTGAGTCTTCCCTTTGCCTTGGTCAGACTTTGGGCAGGAGGTTTGGCTACTTTTGGAGTGACATGGTTCTGCGTTTGAGTAGATGACCTCTTCGCGTGCTGATTCGGTTTCCTCGAGCTTTCATCCACTAGCTTTCTTTCGCGGTTCAAACTGGGAATGGGAATAGGAGCGGCTTCCTTAGAGGATCCCTTTTGAGTGGAGGTTTCCTCTTGAGGGAACTTTCTTTGACTCTCAGTGCTTGTAACACTTCCCCTGCTGCCTTTAAGTTTTCCTTATAGGTGTCCCAGCGGACTTTTCATCGAGAAAGCCTACTTTGCCTTCTTCAATTGCTACCAGATATAGTTTGTACGAATACAGTTGTTTGATATCATCATTTAAAAGGTGATCTGGCATCACTGCACCTTGTTTCTTTGTTGTAGAGTCCTTAAATCTGATTGTGAGTGTAGGCTCATACAACATGGAGTGCTTGTTGGGGTCATTGAGTCTTTTGGGGATATCAGGATTATACTAAGAGCTCTTTGAATCAAAAATTTGGTATATCTGATATATGGGATCTTGGAGCCAAGCTTTTTGAGAAAAGACATCATGTCATCCCATATTAGAGCTTCAACTTCAATGTGTTTCATGTTGACCAAAGCCCAAAAGATCTGCAGTTCCATGAGCTTAGGATGCTCATAGCCACCTGTCACGTCGGCTTGAGATTTGGTGATGATGATGATAGAGAGTTCTCCATGGTCGAATATTCTTAAGATCCACGTATGAATGCTTTGTGTGATTACTCACGAAGCTTCGCATAACCAATGTCAATCATGAATTGCGTGGCTGGTCTCTTCGGTTGGTGTGGCATTGTATTCGGTTGGCTCGATGATAGGAATGAGGAGAACAACCCTTAAATTTGCTGGTGTGATGGTGACTTATTTGTCATTGAGCGTCACCGTCACAACATTTTGACCTTTGATCTTTTGCATTGAATGCCAGAATTGGTGAATGTAGATCTCGACCTTTGAAGCAGGTAATTGGTGAGCATGTTACGATAAGAATGATTCTTGAGAATGTCCGGCAATTAAACAAGAAGACTCGGCGGGTGAGGGTATCAAAATCAACACGAAGGTTGTTCTTTCCTATCTTCATTGGATAACCATTAGGAAGATATAAACGCGATGAGAACATTTGGTGCTTCCACATTCCGCATTTGGCGTCCATGTGCATCTGATCGAAGATATTTAGCCAAAAGAACCAACATATCGAAAGACATTACGTTAGTCAAGAGATGGTTTTATTGTCTAATTATTGAATGTGATATGTCGATGATTGTTACGAGTCCAATGTCACTTGTTTGTCCAATAGTCCAATGACGTCATGATAAGTTTCGTGAGTTGATTAACTTTAAGTTTTAAATTCCATGTTTTCACTTATTTTTCACAACATATTAAACGTTTAAGCTTATTAGTGACATTATTGGTTTCGTGGCATTATGATTTATTTATTTACAAGTTTGCACGCGTAACAATTCATAATGAAGGTTTGAACAAGGCTTAGGCGAGAAATGGCAAGCTAAGTAAATAGAGTGTTATCGCGTAAGCATAAGCTTATGCGTAGGTTCTTGACTTACGCGTAAGAAATATTACGCGTAGGAAAAGAGTGCCTTATGCGTAAAGCTTACGTGTAAGGCTTACTCGTAAGAGTCAACCTTATGCGTAGAGGTCACTGTTTACGCATATCCTTCACACGATACGCGTAGTCCCATATGTAGAACCTTACGCGTAAACGTTACGCGTAAGATTTCTCTTACGCATAACATGCTACGCGTAAGGTGATCCTTATGCATAGATGGCAAGTAACCTTGATTCTGAATTTCACGGATAGAAAGCCTAAAATAAATTCATCATAACACCAATCTTAACTCATACATTCAATCTTTATCAGAACAAAGCATGAATTACTCATAAAACAGTTATGCGTAAAACACTTATGCGAAAAACCTAAACCCTAAGGTTCAAGAATTACGCCTAAGATAATTAGCAATAGGAAATGAACCAAAATGATTATGGGAAGTCTAGGATGCCTATTAAGTTGTTTTATCCAAGTTTTAACATCAAACTCTAAGTGAATAAAAAACACCCAATTCGTATGAACTAAAACTCTATAATTCAATTCTTTCATTTGATGTTTCTGGGCAAGTTCTAAACATGGATATGATCAATTCATCACATAAACAACACCTTATAAATAACTAATTAACCAGAAACACTCACTATTGAAAATACCCAATTCACGCATAAACCCTAATTTTTCAAACTCAATTAATTCGTGTTTCTGGGTGAGTTTTGATGATGGAAATGGTTTCAAATTGATTAAGTAAACGTTTTGACACTATCATATTAACCAAAAACACACACCATTGATTATGTATTCATACGCTTATGCGTAGAACACAAAATCACTTCTAGATAAAAATCTAGCCGTTGGATTTCAAAACGATTTAAAACCAATGCTTAGATGTTTACGAAGAACATGTTTTCATTTACAAATTGATGATCAATAGTCCGGATTTGTGAAACGATTATGGATCGTGGATGAGGTTTGGTGAGATATTAAATGTGAGGAGTTAATGTGTTTTTGAAAGTTGGTGAGGTATTTTTGTATAACAATACTTTGATTATTTGACACATTTAGTCCCTCTTGACCTTTACCATTTACATCCAATGTCCATAATTTCCATTTAGGTTACCAAACGAAGGATATTTGGAAAGAATTTTGACGACACTCCCCCTCGACTTAAGAAATAATGAAGTTGTATAAATTTTAGTCTGAGGGGTGTTAGTAAAACATAAAAGTGACCACCATTTAAAGAAACAACCGTCATAAGGTAACATGCAAGTACAAGATTTTATGAATCTGAAAAATATTTGTTTTCTCCCCCTCAACACTTGATCGAAAAATACTGAATTTGAAAGATTTGAGTGTTGACGGAAGATTTGTATTTGCCACGTTAAAAGAAATATAGATAGTAGAATGTTTTTGTTGTTTTATCTGATTTTATAATTTTGTATTTTTTTTCTGAAAAATATTTACAAAAGAGGTTTTGGTGTTTGACTGGTTTTTAAGAATGTTTTAAGAGTTCATCCAGTTTCTTTTGAGTCAAACACCGCGCCAATCCAGGTAGACCAACTCATTAAACCTAGCGGGAGCTAAGGCTTTGGTGAGGAGATGCGCGCCAATTGGTATTCTGTGCCCTAGTATAATTTAACGGTACCATTCCACGTGGTCCTTGATGAAATGATATCGAAGATCGATGTGCTTTGATTTGAATGTTGACTGGGGTTGCACGAGATCGCAATAGCAATCGATTGTCGCATACATCGGGATTTTGTCAAATACTTAACCATAGTCTTTGAGTTGTGTTCTCATCCAAATGACTTGAGCACAACACTCTGACATGGCTACATATTCTCGCCTTACGGAGGACAGAGATGTACAATCACCTTCTTCGATTGCCATGACAACAGTTTATCACCAAGAAATTGTAAAGCTCCTGAAGTACTTTTACGTGAATCTAAACATCCCATTGTGGTCGCGTCGAAAATGCTATTAGTTCAAAACCAGAATCCTTCGGATACCAGATCCCCAAATTAATGGTTCCCTTGATGTATCAGAGGATTCTTTTAGCCTCCGATGCTCAGTGCGCTATTTGTTAGATACATAGAGACCCAATGATACTACGGTATTTGGTAGGGTCCACCAATTTACCATGTAAATCAGCGTCTAGTTCTTGGTATGAGTCATTGGTGTGGCATATGTGTCCGCGAGTTTGCATTCCAAATTTGTTAAGAATTTAAAGGGCATATTTGGACTGACTCAAGAAAATACCACGGGGTGATTGATGAACTTGCAGTCGTAGAAAGAACGTAAGTTCACCCATCATGGACATTTCAAAATGTTTCTTCATTAGTTTTGCAAAAGCGATTGAGTACTTTTATGTGTTGACCCAAAAATGATGTCATCCACGTAAATTTGAACAATTAAGATATGTGCCCGTGATATTGTATGAAAAGAGTTGGGTCGACCGAACCTTTGGTCAAATTATTGGCAATGAGGAATGATGATAACTTATCATTACCCGCATAGAGAGCTTGTTTGAGACTATGCAGCTTTGTTTAGTTTGTAGACATGGTTGGGAATGCGGGATCAACGAACCATACGGATGGTCGACATAAATCGTTTCTTTCAGGTTGACCATTGAGAAAAGAAGTTTTGACGATCCATCTGAAAGACCGTTATATTCATATGAGACACGAATGCAGAAATATCCGAAAAGCCTCAAGGCGAACAGCGAACCGAGCAAATGATTCTTCAAAGTCAATACCCTCTTCATGTCGATAACCCTTAGCCACGGGCGTGACTTGTTTCTAATTCACGTTCCTCCAAAGACATTCAATTTGTTCTTCCAAATCCATTTGAGACCAATGGCGTAGACCCACGGTTGGTCTTTCAACCGATTCCCATACTTCAAGACATTTGAATTGGTTGAGTTCTTCTTGCATGGATTCAATCTAGTTGTCCTTTGTCATTGCGTCTTTAATGTTTTAGGCTCAAATTGTGACGGCATGAGGAGCATAATCACGGTGTTCACCATCTGTGTGAAGACGTTGTCTTATTCGATTGGTTGATTCGTTGCCAATTATGCTTTCAAGAGGATGGTATTTTGTCCAACGATGTGTAGAGGGTTGATGTTGGTATAGATTGTGCGGTTGTGAGGATTCAAATGGCTTGCAGATGATTCCGCAACATCAGGTGGGGGTACTTCATTAAGAACATCATCGGTAGTTCGGTGGATGCGCTTAGTTCAACTATTGTTGTAGAGTCGACTGGTGGTGCTTCTTCAACCGTAGTTGTTATAGCAGCTGTATCAGGTAAAGGAATATGATCAGGTTGAGCAGCGGAAACAGAGGATACACCTAGAGAACGTTCATCAATATCGCCATTGAGCAGTAGAGCAAATAGCTTTTCCATTTGTTGGCGAGTAAGTTGTGGGCTTGGTTGGTGATGATGGGGTTTGAGGAAGTTTAAACGGTTGTGACCGAGTTCCAGTTGTTATGCTCGAAGCTATTTCGAAGCTCATCAAAATTAGCATGAATCGCTTCCATAACCCGCTTTGTATGCGATTCGAGATCCGTAACCTTTAGAATTCTCACAATATCAAATAAATACTCCAATGTCGACTTTGGCTTTGAGCTTACCAAAGTCATCACGATCATTATTCGGATAGCAAAGGGATCCAAATACATGAAAATGTTTGAGATCGGTTTTTGTTGTGGATAAGCTCAAAAGGTGTTTTGTTGTGGCGTTTTGTAATCATGGATTGGTTTTGAGTGTAGCATGCGATTGATCTGACTTACGCCTAGTAATCTGGAAGTTTAGCGGTTAACATTGTTCTCGCAGCTTCCACTAACGTGCGGTTTAGTCGTGCGACAACTTCGTTTTTTTTGTTACGTATGCGTGCAATAGATGTCGATGCTCAATTCCACTTTCTAATAATATTCTCGAAGAGTTTGGTTCTAAATTAGTTCCTTTGTTTGTTCTTATTTGTGGCACGGTGTTCGGAGTCAACAATTTTGGTGAGAAAGGTGATGATCATCACGTGGAGATTGATCTTTGCTTCGAAGAAAGTAGACCCAAGTCCATCGTGAGTAGTCATTGACAATTACCAAGATGTAGTGTTTGCCATTAATCGTTTGCACGCGATCGCTCGGTCACACAAATCCATGTGAAGAGATGAAGCACATCGAGAGTCGTGGTCCACCTTTGAAGGAAAATGAGCACGAGTGCTTTTCCCTAGTTCACAAGGCGGCAAGGTGATCCTTAGAATCTGAATCGCATGAGGAGACAACAAGTTTTGTCGAGCAAGGTTGGTGATGGTTTGAAAGTTTAGATGTGAGAGACTTGGCGGTCGTAGCCAAGATTTTGTAGATATAGCCTTTGAGAGTAGACATATGGAAGATGAAGCAACCATGTCTTGCATTTAGATTGTGTACGTAGACTAGAATTGCGAGAGCCGGACATAAGATCGTTTCCTTGTAGATCACTTAATGAAACAAGTTTTCTCTGAAAAGCAACTTCCAAATCTCCATCACAATTGATTGAAAAGAGATTGTGACCGAGGCCTTCCACATAATAAACCCCGCTAATTTCGATATTGACTCGATATAATCTCAGTAGCCCATGATAGTTGCGGATGTTCATTCCCCGAATCTAAATTGCTAATGAACTTTGCAACAAAGTTTGATAACGGTTTAAGGTTACTGTCATGCGGGGGGAACATCCACTATCAACAATCCAAAGAATGATCGTATCACATGCATTACACCTTGAGCGACATAGATGGAATAGAAGTAGATGTGGAACAGAAGTGTTAGAGGGTTAGAAAGCGTTATAGTAGAAATACACACATCAATGACTTTAGGCATCCATTTAAATCCTAGTGTATTATGTATTCAATGCCATCTCCAACTAGTCTTAGCTTTAGTCTTAGTGAATGCACTAGGTGGTAGAATCTTCCTTGGAGGTGATATTGAGTTTCTGAGGGGATATCAATGTGTTTCTTAGAATCTAAAGAGGCGGTTTACCAAGCACAGACTTAGAAGCATTAGTGGGCCTAGAGGTATTTCGGGTCTTAGGATTCTGTAAACGAGACAAGATAGCTCTAGCAACACATTTGTCATGACAATCAAAAAGCATACTTTTATGACAAATAACACAAAAACATCGATGAATATCAAAAGTACTTAAAGGTTTAGCATTCGTTACAACACCTTTTCCATTACATTTGTCAGACGCAATATCTAAAGTGGGTGCAATTTGAGTCTTATTCAAAGTCCTAAGGTGTTCTTCTACTTGACATTCTTTATTATTCTTTTCTTAGGTGTGACTTCCTATTCTTCCTTGTGCTCCTAGAGGTACGGAAGTCTGCGGACGCTTGGAAAAGAAGCAACTAGTCTGCTTCAATGGAGGGAAGCACATTAGTATCTTGTGATTTGTGGCCAGGAATTACGGGTTCACGCTTGCTAGAAGTGTTACAGTGCGATTTTCTTAATGATGCTAGGTGAACTTGTTCATACTTTCTAACATTTCCTTTAACTTAATAATGGTGTGCACCAAATCTTGATTTTCGTAATCTTCCGGCAAAATTCATGACTTCTTTAGTGTGTGCAAGATAATGATCAAGTTCGTTTGATGCTTCATCACAAGTCTTTTGAGTAAATCAAATATGACACCATATTCCTTTTTAACTTTTACAAGTTGTTGTTCATATTTTTAGATTTGACATTTCAAAGACGCGTTTTGATCATCCAGTTGCTCAAAGTTTGGACTAAACGTTTTGGATTGCAACTGGTTGATTTTGTTTTGCAACGCAAGTTCACAATTTTGACAATCTTTTTGACACCATTGAAGACGACGTTTTGAATTTGAAAGCTTCGCTTAACGATTGCTCATTTTCAAATTTGAAGACTTCGTCGAGCACATTATCATTATTTTCAACAATATCAGCAGTCAGTGAATATGATCGGATGTATACAATGCATTGTAATAACACAAGATTATTGATACAATTACGAGATAACATATTCCAAGAGTCAATCAACATCTTTTCTCAACAATTTCTTTTACGCTTAGTATTTGAAATCGATGTTTCGTTTTCGAAAACTATTTTCATGAGACCAAGTTCCTTGTGAAAATCCCTTTCCCAATATAGTGCACAAGTTTTCAAATTTTTGACATGGGGTAAGATTCTTTCGAAGAATATCTCTTTTGTTTCGCCAATGGCGGTGAAAATGTTCAACTTTTATTTCAGAATGAAATTCAATCTCATGTTCCAAAATTTTGAGGTCAGATAAGAAAGTGTCAATGATGACGTATAGTCTATATTCGGGTCACTGAACCCCACCAAAGCCCAATACTAATAAGCGACGCCGGGCTACGGCGGATAAGTGTTTGGGCCTCTGAGGCAAGCCTAGTGTTAATTACGGAACACGATATCGGTTATCTCCTAATTATGGAGATAATCTTCCCCGAACCGACTTAGGCGTGATCTGGCAGAAGGTTGAGCACAACCAACAAGGATTCCGTGTGTATATATAGGGAATCCCATCCCTTGTTAAAGGGATGATCGACAAAACCTAACTCTCCTTTAACCCTAAACCGATTACTTACTCTCATGCCGGAGGATAATCGTGGGAGACAATCCAACGATAAGCCTAACGGTGTTTTTTGTCTCTTAGTGCGCAGGTCTCAAGAATCAAGACTCAATTGGTGCAGAAGCGGAGCCCAGAAGCAAGGAACGCCAACTTTTTATATCAACAAGTGGGCCGTCAGCGTAGGACCATTAACTAAGAACTAAGGACTAGAATGACGAAGCATGGAAATCAGCGATAGTAAACAGATCTTATGGGAAAGAAGCCGCATGGCGGATCAGCTTCCAAGAAAACTTATGGGACAACCAGTGTTGCTAAAACCGGGGGATC
>OU343218.1:20240103-20430540 GCA_910596185.1 Chrysanthemum makinoi | reverse complement strand
AACCTATTTCGAGGACATATCCAATTCATTTATATAGTTCCAAACTATCCTTAAATTCTATTGTGGTTTGGTTATATAGGTGAAAATGGTTGTACCATTATTGTGTCAATATTTACATAAAAAAAGAAAACAAATACGTATTCAACAAGGTATACCAAAAATCTTGTGAGGGAATGCAAATGAAAATATGGACATTTAATCTTTAACGTTCCATTGCTTTCGATGTGATCGGTTTTTCTTCTATTCACTTTCTAATCCATTTAAGTACCGACTCAAACACTTTTACCATCTACAAAGTGGATATGAACATGACATTTATGTAAAAGTCAAAAAACCATACAATCAAGAGAGGAGGTGGTGCCGAGAATCAAGATCTCTAGATAAGGGATCCCCGGAAGCTCGCGAGTATCACTTGGAAGGGTTTAAAGAAAAAGAGGGGCCCGTCATATTTCTGTATCTGCAGCCAACCATACCTTGAACAATGTATTTTTAGTTCACCAATCAACTCTAATTCTCGAGGGGTTTTTATAAGATACATGTCACCAAACATCAGATCAATAAGAGTGATAGTGTGCTTTCCAAACACCAATAGCCAAGGTGAGACTAGTGAATATGCCTGAAAATGCAGCCTCTTTGATGTTATTTAATTGCGCCATAGGTTCTGCCAAATAGCACAATTTGCATGAAGCACGAAAGTTCACGTATCCCACACCAACAAATAAACCATAATCATCTCCAAAATTTCAAATGAAAGATTGAGCAAGTGTGAATAAGTGCTTAATATGTTTTGCCAATAAATTCAATCTCATGACTCTTAACTTTACTTACTACTATCTCATCTTTCTTGTCCTCTTCTTGTTTATGATCGCCTTCTAATAACCTACACAAAATTTGATTTGTTTAAGACATTTTCACTTCACAAATAAAACAAGAGCAATAGTAGATTACAAAAATCATCCTTGTGGTTTGGTGATAAAAACTGAAATTGTTCCTCATTGATACCATTTGCATAATTTGGTCCCTAATTGAAAGGTTTGCTTAATATACTTTTCAATTTATGCTAATATGGCTAACATACTGTGAAAATGTGCACTATCACTATTCTACTTTCAAAATTTAAACAATATGACCAATTACACCGTTAGTTCCCAATACATAAACAACTGCACTGTTGGTCCTCAATACATAACCACAGTTAGTCCCCAATACAATAATTTCACCATTGGTCCTTGGTATTGGGAAGATCGGAAAGGAAGGAAAGGATTATAATTACATGGAATTCATATAATAATAAGTACGATGAGGGTTACTTGATGCGTGGGTTCGAGGTCGAGAAGACTTCCTTTTCTACGAGCAAGTTTTTCAACCCTCTAGGCAGTGAACCTAATCGTTGTAGTGTAGTATGTGGTAAACCCAAGGGATTGATTTCGTTCTCTAGGGGAATAGGAATGTTATAAAGAGACATATGACGAGAAGGTGAGGTTGAGGGAGATTCTTTTTAGTCGTTTTTATGGTTTTTAGAAAGTAAGGTAAATATCTCGGGGTATAGGAGTGGGGGGTGGTACTTCTACCAAGTTTACTACTTTTACTAATTACTAACCTAATTATCTAATTAAACTAAGGATAGAATATGTTTAATTGATGTGTGCTCGTATGATGATTAAAAATATGTTTACTTAGATGTTCTTACTCCCTAGTTATCTCTTATTGGTCGGTTGAATTGTCACATCCTCATATTAATTGGTGCGTTGTATTCCGTTTGGTCGTAGGGTGGTGCCTAATTCCCTAGTTCTATGAATTGCAACCCTCCTTTAGACTACGCGGGATCTGCAAGTACAAGAGACAACCTAAAAATAATTAACGACTAGGTTTCATAGATCTAAGCAAACAAAAGAATAATTTAGCTACTCATGTTAAACAAGAAAGCATACACACATACAATTAAACATTGGGTAGACATAATGATAATTGGATAAACAAACTTATCGTGTGATGTAAAATAGGGTATGCGACCCTAGAATACTGTCCAAGTCGGACTACAACTGAGTTAGGGTTTGCTCTCCAAAGTTCTACCTCTTATTAAATAGAAAAATGTAATTCTATATATAGATTTACAACTGCGACGACGTCACCTTTTTCTAGTGACGCCGTCAAGTCTCCGTCATTAGGGTTTCGTTTGGGCCAAGTCATCGTTGGGACGACGTTAGATTATGAGTGTGACGCCGTGAGTCTTCATGAAGGGATGTCATCTGAGATTGGTTCTTAGGCGTCTGGTGTGGAATTTGTGAGTGACGCCTCCTCTAGAGTTTAGGCGTGACGCCGCCATGCTTTAGGACCAGAATTTCACCTGAGCCGTCACCTTGTGTTTTGATCAAAGCTTCTATATAGGGATGGCTTCGCCCTTTGGTTGGGACGCCGTCAGGTATGCTCGAGTGCCTTTGATCTTGACTTTGCCATTTTCATCATGTTTTGGCTCCTTTTCATCCAAATATGCTTCATTCCAGCATTTTGCTTCCAAAAGACCTAAAATGTGAAAAGGAATGATTTGTAAGTAGTAACGGATATAAAATGTGTCTATTTAGGGCTGAAATGACCCCCTAAAAACATATCTTTTAAATCCTTATCAAATATCCCTACACTTGGAATTTTCTTGTCCTCAAACATATGTGCTTTTGGCCAATCAATTTATAAGTTAGGGGGCATGAAGCATTGGTTTAAGATATTCTACAACAAGTACAAGAGCCACAATAGTCATAACAAGCACGAAAAGTATATACTAGCACCTCATAATTGGTGTTTGGATTCTCTCATCTCTCGGGTTTATATGAAATATAATATGAATGGAAATGGAAGATAAACACTCATTACCTGGTATAGTACATAAATTACCACATGCTTGATAATAGATCAAACCTCCACCACTTTGGCATAAGCACCTGGAATAACTATCTAAGAGGTCTTTACAAAGGTTGTAGCGCTTAGGCTTAGGGTAGGGAAGTAAAGGGTTTTGTTGGATAGAGGATTTTAGTGGTGTCAAGTCAAAAATATTATGTTACAAGCATGTAAAGTGTGGCGTTGCTAAGCCAAGACTCGACTTACTAACACTAGATAACTAGAAAACAATATACAAACAAAAACTTGAAAACATGAACATAAAGATAGATGTAGGATGGTAGCCCGTATGTTTTTATCAATATTTTTCAACAACTCTTTTTCTTCTTCTTTTTTTCGATTTTTTTCATACCTTTTTACTCTACCATCCTCTACGATAACATCATAATAAGGGATTTACAGAGTATCCCGACAATTGAGTTTTTTGTATTTCACTAACACTAATTGACCCGAATCGAAAAGATCAAAACACTTGGAGTATTTAATTACATAGAAAAAGGGAATTATAATTTAACGTTCTTTCTCGTTACTACATAAAATATTACTTTAACCCATGAGTCCCAATCGTCCCAAAACTGTATACAAAAGATATGACTCGACTTAGCAACCATGCAAGTAACTAGATAATTGAACTAAGGGTTTAATAATGATAACAATAACATGAACATAAAGATAGATGTAGGATGGTAGCCCGTATGTTTTTCTCAATTTTTTTCAACAACTCTTTTTCTTCTTCTTTTTTCGATTTTTCATACCTTTTTACTCTACCATCCTCTACGATAACATCATAATAAAGGGATTTACAGGAGTATCCCGACAATTGAGTTTTTTGTATTTCACTAACACTAATTGACCCAAATCGAAAAGATCAAAACACTTGGAGTATTTAATTACATAGAAAAAGGGAATTATAATTTAACGTTCTTTCTCGTTACTACATAAAATATTACTTTAACCCATGAGTCCCAATCGTCCCAAAACTGTATACAAAAGATATGACTCGACTTAGCAACTATGCAAGTAACTAGATAATTGAACTAAGGGTTTAATAATGATAACAATAATGCACTAAATATGAGTGCATACAAGGTAGACTAAGGGGATTTGGGTGTAACATTTGGAGGTGGATTGTAAATAATGCTCTTCATTGATATTCCGGAAAACCGAAACACCACGAGAACTGCGAAAAGGATAGGCTCTGAGGGGTTAACTAGGGTATCATGTACTAAAGATGAGTACATCGCAAGGGTGTGGGGAAAATTACTCGACCGATGTGGAAGAAGTATTTAAATTACAGGTTTAAAACAAGGGTTATCCTAATGCCTCTTATCATTTAGTTAATCCTAACTACACGAATGTAGTCCCACTAGCGATCTCGGAATGCATCACAAAAAAGGTTCTAGAATCTATAATACTACCGGTACACTTACTAAGCATTAAAGATGAATGCTTTTATTCCTAAATATCTAGGGGCGAACCTCACATTTTTTGGGGTGGAATTTAAGTGGTAACGGTTTTTGTGCTAGTCATATAATTCCTATCCAGGAGACGCTTTATTAAGACTAATTTTTAGCTCGTAAATGTCATAAAATTTTTTAAATTTGGTGCTAAAATTTCCTTAATAAATATTTCTCATAGTTGTTTACACAAGTTACCAAGGACAAGACAAATAATCAAGTGAGTGAATAGTTTCTAAGTTCCTGGTTTATTCTCCCCCCCTACAATTAAACTGAATATTGTCCCCAATGTTCCCCGAATGTATCAAAGTTATGATAAAGGAAGGTAAGTAAAGAGAAGAAATATAGTCCCCTGATTAGCTAGGTAGGATATGTCAGAAATTGCGGTTAGATCCTTCTCCAAGAAGAATGAATAAGTACTAAGTGCTTCTTCCAATATGTGTTTCTTCTTCTTGTCTAATATAACCTGCACACTTATAAGAAAACAAACGAAAACTTCGCGTAAAACCGTCGGTAAAAATATATATGACACACAACTAAAATAGAAAGCGAGTAAAATATAATGCTTGTGTAGGTAATTGGATTTCACATACACATCAAACCATATCACAAAGTGGCGTACAAAGATGTTTTAGAGAGAGAAAGTTAGAGGTTTAGGAACTTTAGTGAGAGAAAGAAAAATCTATTATGAGCTCCAACTCTCTACCTTGGAAGGTAGAGCGTATTTATAGTCTTACAATAAAACGCCACACAACGGGCTGTGGATCAGGCATACAGTGGGTAAAGACCCATGATGAGTGTCTAAATACTCATCATTTTTATTCTGTTAGAATGCCAAAACATCAAAAAATCTGAAAACACATCAAAATGAAAAAAATATCACAAACAAGTGTTTTATATGTTTTAAATGCAAAAACATCAAAATCTGGTGAAAAACGTATCAAGTTTGCATAATTGGCAGTTTTAGCCCCCCAAGTTACAAAAGTTGTCAAAAACAGTCCCTGGTAATTCAAAAACTAGTAAAATATCATTTTAGGTCCATGAGATTCAAAAGTTGTCAAAACAAACCCTTTAAACTTTAAAAATCACAAATTGACAACTTTAGTCCTTTAACTTTGAAAATTGTCAAAAATAGTCCTTGGTTTATTTAAAAAGTGAGAATTATCAAATGTTAACCTTGTTCTATTTATAAATGACAAGAATGGTCCTTATGATAAACTTTGGAGAAAATTACATGTTAGGTCCTTTAAGTTTGAAAAATGTCATAATTAGTCCTTGAATTTATAAAGAATGACATTTTATGCATAATGGTCCTTGTACTATTCAAGTTTGGCAGTTTTGGTCCTTGTAAATAACCTTTGATGATTGGCAGGTTCAACCTTCAACTTTGGCAGAATTACATTTTTAGTCCTTGTGGTTATTTAGCTAACAAACCAGCCGGATCCAATACAAAGCCCAAATCCAACCCAATACACAACCCGGCCCAAATTTTGAATTCAAATAAACCGCTACCACTGTAGCAGCTTCTCTCCCACAATGGTTTAGCCAAAACCAGTGATGGTTTCACCTCCACCTCACCATTTCCAGCTGTTTCTCCACTTGATTACATCTCCCCTCCACCTCCACATCAAACCAAACCCAATTAATGAAGAAAACCTGCTCAAAGACATTTTTGGCGCCAAAATCGCCACTTGGCAATTCTAATGATCTGGACTAAATCAATGGTTCAAATGAAGTGGGTTTAGCTCAGAGATGTCGACAAGGTTGAATGAAGTCAATATATATCAAGTTTGAAGCAATGTAATTACTTATCTAGTGTAATTTTAATTTTTAATGTCGTTTTAGCCTAACTTTAAATTCCAGTGTATTTTAAAGCTTTTAAATCTTGTATTTCATGTTTCCAGTGTAAAATAAAACTTTTGATATCATCAATTTCAAGTTTAAGGTCTTATCTCAGTTTATGCAGATTTTTCATTATCAAAAAAATCTCAATATGGTGAATGTTGTTAATTAGTTGTTACTTTGGACTCATAAAGCTCACATAGGCTCCTATAAAGCTATAGCTTATAAGCTATTAGATACTCTTAAAGCTAGTACTCTAAAAGCATTTAGTATCAAAAACACAAAAATTCATAAAAACCAAATAATTAGTTAAAATAAAAAATCACATGGAAATGAAGAAGAAAGCTGGAGCAGGGTAGATTTTGGATTGCCTTGGGTTTAGTGCTTAATTGGAAGCTTTAGGTTGTGATTGTATGCCTTGGTTCTCAGTTTTCAGTTGGAAGCCATTTGTAAGCTTTTTGATCATTTTTGCATTTCTTTGTTTTAGTTGTCTAGTAGTTGTAATATCTGTTTCTTAGTGATCACTAGTCATAATTAAGTGTATCTAAGCTATAAAATTAGCTGTTTGTTCTTTTAAATCAGTAGATAGTAAAAATCTCATTTTAGACAGTTAAATTAGCTTAAGCTTAAATTGTTAGTTGTATGTTGTTATTGTTGTTAGTTAATGCTTCATTAGTCTCATTTAATGATATCATAAGGTTTGTAATCAGTAGCTTGGTCTATATCTGTGATTTGCTTTGAAAACTCACCAAATCAGTTACATAAAGGGTTGTTTGGTTGCATCTGTTTAACTGTACCAGAGGTTGTGCAGACCTTTGCTTTTGGTTATTTTGTGTTACACCTAGTCCTAATAACTCACTGCAGCAAAGAAAACAAGTCCTTAATACAGCAAAAGTCAAAATACTTTTTAATCTCACCTCATAAGCTCACTGTTAGGTTCTAACCTGTCAAAATCATCACAGTAGCTTAGAATTTGTTAGTATAACTTAATCTAGTCTTATTTCACCCTAAATATAACATAATCAGTGAGTATCATTGATTCAAAGTTCACTAAAGTCAACCTGTTTAGATTTTATAAAAAGTCAAAATGACAGTTTCACAGTTTTTGGATAAAATAGAATAAGTTGCATAGGGTTTAATATTAGTTTTCAAGATTTAGGTTTTAGGGATATCAAAATTTTAGTTGCTTAGCTTTAACCTAGTGTTTTTTATAATTTCTCATCAGCTTATTTACTAGCTTAACTTTTAGCTTATTTCAAGTACCTGTTTCAAATTGTGCCCTGTGCACAGATTTGGGACAATTTTCATAAGCTTCTAAAAAGCTCACTAGTTAATCTCAGCCTATGATTTTTAGTTCTTTGGCAAGCCAACCAAGTTATATTAAAGTCCCAAGCTTAAGTTTTCACTTTGAAGCTTATTTGACAGGGCTGCATGTGCTTATCAGTTTGTCCCAAGTCAATCAGTATATATTGAGTCTCAACTCAGTGGTTTTTCAGGTTTTGAAAAAGTTTCTCACAAGTTCATTTTAGCTTATCTGAATCTCATCTTTTGTTTCTAGGTAGCCAGCCAGGTCTAATACAAGTTCCAATTATTGCTTTTCAGTTTTAGCTTATTTGGTAATCTGTGCTTAAGCTCAAAGTATCATACTAAAAACTGTTTTGCTCAATAAGCTCAATACATAAAATCTGTTAATCTTGTAATTTCAAGAGTTCAGTTGTTTCTTACATTCCAGCCAAAACTTTAAGCATTTTATTACCATTGTATCAATTTAAGTATTGGCTGTGGCTCAGCAGCTTTTAGCCTTCTTAAGTGCTTATTTATAGCGATTACAAGCTGAGTTCCATAATCTACCACACTGAAACCCATGTTTTCTATTTTTTCTTAGATTCAGTAGATTAAAATAGACTTTTCCTGAAAGCCCATCATAATTTTTCATAAGCTGTTTGCTATTTTTCTTAATTAAAAGCAGTTTTTAGGCATTTAAATAACAATACAAATAAATTATAAAAAGTTCAAAAAAATAATTTTTCATTTTTCTTAGATTAAGATAAATATAAAAATTAAGTATTTTTCCATAATTTTCTTGGTTTAAATAGTATTTTTAGCATTTTAATTAGTTTTAAATAGTTTTAAATTAATAATAAATACATAAAAAAAATATATTTTCAGTTTTAAAATAAGTTTATCATATTTTAGATTTTTCAAGTTATAATTTCATTTTTCTAGGTTAATTTTGTATTTTCTTGTATTTTAGTGCATTTTAAATACTTAATAAATAGTTTTTAATTAATATTAATTAAATAAATAGTTGTAAAAATAATTTTAATTTTTTAATAATTTTATTTTATTATTAGGATTGTAAAATGTCATTTTATATTTGTAGGTCTTTTATTTCTTAATACTTTAAAACTCGCGTTTATTTTTATGCGTTTATAATTTTATTTAAGCGTCGTTTTAGGTTTAAACGTTCATCAATTTTAAAATAGTGATAGCGTTTATTTAATATATTTTAACTTTTTAATTTCTTTTAATTTGCATTTAAGTAAACTTTAATTTGTAGATCTTTTCTTTAGGTAATTTTCCATCAATATCGCCTGATCACTATCTTAGTGATCATTCTACCATCGATCAGTGTTTTATACACCAATTCATCCTCCGTGGGACTTAACGACCGGTTCCCTATATTCCTCTGATCTTAATTGCATTTGTGTTTTAAGCGGTTTAAGTGCATTGCGGTTAGCCATTCACAAGTGGTTAGCTTGTGTGATTAGACTTATTTTAGCACCAATCAAATTTTGGCGCATGTTGTAAGCGTGTTTTCTAGCATTTTCAGAACCGTACTTGCACATATACCGCGGTTTGTAAAAAGTTTTCTGTAAAGTTTATATAAATCAAAAAGTTCATTAACACTTTTCCTAAAGTGTTAAAAACACCAAAAACAATATAAAACAACAAAACAATCGTAGCGTTTTCTATTTTGTATTCTCTTTTAAGGTGATTCTTAAAGAGATACGATTTGTAAAGCGATACCAAAAATATTGTCAAAGTTTTAAACCCATTTGCACAAATCTATACCTCGTCTTTTCGGTGGTACTTAATATACATAAAATCAACCACCGCATAAATCAAGCGATCACTACCTAAGCGGGGTGCGACCATAAATTCGAACATCAGATTAAAACTTGCCTTTGTGTCACTTGTGATTTGGTGTACCTTTTCTTAAAGCCATTTCATTTGAGATTATTGGTTAAGTTCACTTGTCGTTTTGCCTCATTTGTTTTGAAAATTGATTTTTATACTAGTGCATCGCATACTCGTTCTTCGGTTCTACAGTCCACTTCGGAACTTGGAAAGATTCGTAGAGCGTAGAGGGCGTTGATTCCTTCACCGTGTAGAGCGTCTACCACCACCACCACAATGTCGAGAAATGGCGGAAGACAAACCCATGAATGAGCTTCTCCAAGCACCCATGAGGGTTACGGAGATGCCATTGTTCCGGCCATTGTGGCGATACCTTGAGCTCAAAACCGGTTACTTAATCTAGTAACCCAAAGCCAATTCTATGGTTTTGGCGGGATGATCTCTCATGCACATTCGATGGTTTAAAAAGATTGCATCTACCATCAAGTATAAGAATGTCCCACATGAAGCTATCAAGCTTCTTCTTTCCCATTATTTTCTCTAGAGGGACAAGCCCGGAATTGGAAACAACCCCCTCGTTCCATTGAGACACATGGAGGATCTAGTTACCAAGTTTGTTAACGAATTCTATCCTCCATACCGAACTACAAGTCTTAAGAATGAGATAATGAAATTTTCTCAGAGATTTGATGAATCATCCGGGGAGGCATGGGATCGTTACAAAGAATTGCTACTCAAGTGTCACATCATGGTTTTAAGTTAATGCAAATGGATACTTTCTATAATGGTCTAAGACAAAGGCGGCAATCTCTGAATGCTAAGCGGAAGGTAATTTCCTTAGCAAAACCACAAAAGAAGCCTTACAAATCATTGAAAACAAGTCCCAAGTCCGTTCTTTCCGCACAAAGACATAAAAATCGGTCTATCTTTGGACCTTCTACTTCATCCACAATGGTACATCTAGCACCGATGCTAAGATTGATAAACTCACGAGACATTATTCAGAGCTTTGGTTCTTCTAACGAAAAAGTCACTTTCACAAAAACACCATCACATGGTGAAGTGAAGAAAGTTGAAGTTTGTGTTACTTGTGGTGGTCCCTCATGCATACCATCTTGCCCATAGATGGTAGTCCGTTTTGAAGCAAATGCTATAGCCGTTACTTCAATCAAGGAGGTAGTCAATACCGTCCTCAAAATGAACCAAATTACCGTGCTAACACTTATCGGCACCACCGGTTTAACGGAGATATACTTGGTCGAGAATCAACCTAGAATGAACCAGGTTATCAAAACCAAGGTAATTTCTATCTGGATCAAGGTTTCCAACAACAAGGGAACCTTCATCAAAACAATTTCAATGGTCAATTTCAGTAGAATGTGAATCCTAATCAAGGGAATTTTCAACAACAAGGTCCTAATCAAAATATCAGACCTCAGAATTTCCCTCCACATCCTCCATTACCATCATCGATGAGTTACTAAGCAGTTCATGAAATCCAAGATGAAATGAATAGGTTGTTGGTCGTCAGATTCTGCGATCTCAAAAGTCTTTAAATGATCCCTCGGGCTGGAAAACTCCGAGCAACACGATCGCTAAGAGGCGATGAAGGCGATCCGCGACCGAAGTGGTGTTTCATACAATGGACCCGCTATTCCTACTACCTCTTCTTCTTCTTCTCTCCTAAGGGAGTGGAAAGTGAACCCAAGACACACAATGGACCTTCGACTCCCATGCCTCACTAGGAGAAATGAGTCAAGTTATCAAGGAACTTCCTGTTAATAACGGAGGGACCAATGATGTCCATCCTCAAGTTGTCCAGAAACCCAAGTCTAATCCAGGAGTTGTGAACCACACTGTAGTTCCGATTGAAAATACCAAATCCAAATCTTCTATTCCTTACCCATCACGTTTGAATGAGCAAAAGCTCGTGAAAAAGCTAGTCATCAAATGGACAAATTTTCCAAATTTTCAAGAGTTACATTTGACATAAGCTTTGCGGATGCTATCATCTTGATGCCCAAGTTTGCATCAACTCTCAAACACATGTTAAGCAACAAGGAAAAGCTGTTTGAAATGGATAAAACTCTCTTAACGAGCTGCTCTGCAGTTATTAAACTTCGAGAAAAGCTTGGAATCTGGAAAATTTCTCTTACCTTGTGTATTTCGGGAATGGTTGAATGCTTTTGCTTACTTGGTGCTGCAAGCATCAACGATGCCTTATTCAGTATGGAAGAAACTTTCTTCGGAACCTCTACATGCATGACTCTCGAGCTTGCGGTCGTACAATATCCCGTCCCTCTTGGCATTGCGTATTTGTGATAGGGGAAAGTTCCATTTTCCAGGAAGTGACGTGGTTGTTGATTTTGATGCGATCATCGGGTTCCTCTCATTGTTTGGTGGGATTCACGAGAACGGGCGTGCACTCATAGATGTATTTGAGCAAGAAATCACATTCGTGTTGGTAATGAAGTCTGTCACTTTTAACCTTGATCAAACTTGGTACTGCAAACTATGATTACGAGTCGGTTAACCGAATAGATATCATTGATGTTGCTTCAGAAGAGCTCGAAGTTCTTGGTTATGATCATATTTTTCCGTGATAATCTCACTCATTCATCTCTCTCAACCTATCATGCCAATTCTACTCCTTCTATCACCCCATTTGAGGAAAGTGACTTCATCTTAGAAGAGATTGAAGCCTACTTATCTAGTGATTACACGTTCCATGAAATTGATCAACGCTCGGTGTTATTGAGGAGACATACTTCTCATTGAGTTGCTTAATGATGATCCATCATGACCCATCACTCTAGTGATTCAACCGATTAATCAAAATGAGATTAATGCGGAGATATTCTTGAGAAGTTGTTAAATCATGACACTTCTCCTCCACTCCTCCCGTTAAACTTCATAACAAGGAAATCAAATCGGTTGAAAGCTGAAGAATTTCTGAGGTGAGCGCAAGGACTTACCACCTCATCTCAGTATGCATTTCTTGAAGGTGATACGGTCATTATTCGCGAGATTTGAGTAAATGAATGCTCTCATAAAATCTTGAAGTCACACAAGCAAGGTGCTTGAAACTCTCCGACATTAAGGTCAACCCTGAATTTTGCTCACAAAATCTTGATGGAGGATGATTTTAACCGGCGATTCAACATAAGAAAGAGTAAATCCAAAATCCATGATGTTATCAAACAGGAGGTTATCAAACTTCTTGATGCGGGATTGATTTACCTCGAATAGTCCTTAGATGGTCCCAATTCACGTGTTCAGCGGTGGCATAACTGTTACCACAAATGAAGATAACGAGTTAATTCCAACTCGATTGGTGACGGGATGGCGTGTTTGCATTGACTATTAGGTTGAATGACGCCACTCGTAAAGACCATTTTCCTCTACCCTTTATGGACCAAATGCTCGGGTTAGCGAGGGAATGAATACTATTGTTTCCTTGATGGTTTCTGGGTTACTTTCAGATCCCATTGATCCAAGGATCAAGATAAAACACATTCACCGGCCCATACGGATTTTGCCTATAGACGTATGCCTGGCTATGTAATGCTCTGGCACGTTCCAACGATGTATGATGGCCATTTTCCGCGACGGGGAAACAATGGAGGTTTATATGGATGACTTTCGGTCATTGGGGATTCATTTCAAACATGTCTCTCCCATCTATAAAAATGCTCAAACGGTGTGAAGACACCAATCTTTGTCTAAACGGGAGAAAAGCCACTTTAAAGAAGGCGTCCTTGGCCATATAATTTACGGGATTGAGGGTAGATAGAGCAAAAGTAGATGTTATTGCTAAAGCTGCCTCATCCTACTACCGTCAAAGGTAGGAGTTTTAGGTCATGCTGGTTTCTATCGTAGATTCATACAAGATTTTTCTAAAATCGCCCGGCCTATGACCCATCTTCTTGAAAAGGATGCTCCTTTTATCTTCTCACACGAGTGCATCATAGCTTTTGAAACATTGAAGAAAAACTGAAGCACCCATTCGTTGCTCCCGTGGGATTTACCCTTTGAGCTCATGTGCGATGCAAGTGATTTTGCTATCGGTGCAGTATTGAGGCAACGTAGAAACAAGCATTTTCGACTATTCACTACATGAAGTAAGACAAGCTCACTCATTACACCACCACAGAAAGAGCTATTAGCCAGTGGTGTATGCATTTGAGAAGTTTCGGCCGTACTTGATCTTGACCAAATGTGTAGTGTATACGGATCACTCGGCTCTTAAATATCTCTTTGCAAAACAAGATGCAAAGCCGAGACGCTTTCCGTTGGGTTCTCCTTCTCCAAGAATTTGATCATCATACGAGATAAAAAGAGAGAACAGGTGCGATCATCTGTCGATAGAGAACCTCACCAAGATGTTTTAGAAAAAGGATATTAATGAAACATTTCCTCTCGAGACACTCACGGTTTCTTTTCGGGAAAATTCTTCTACCCGGTTTGCCGACTTTGCAAATTACCATGCGGTAACTTCATCGTGAGGATGTCAATGCCCAGCAAAAGAACAAATTCTTCAAAGATGTTAAACATTATTTCTGGGACGACCCTTTCTTATTCAAAATATGTGCGGATCAAGTCATCCGACGGTGTGTTTTATGGACAAGCTCTTGACATTCTCAAAGCTTGCCATGGACAACGGGGGCCATCATAGTCCAAACTACGCCAAAAGGTGTTTGATCCGGGTTTTATTGGCCCATCTATAAAGATGCCCACAATTTGTCAAAATTTGTGATGCTTGTCAGCGTCTAAGGAAACATATCTCAAAGAAATGCCACAAAATGCCATTCAAGTTTGTGAGATATTTGACATCGGGGTATTTATGGGGCATTCCATCTTCTCGTGAAGTAAAAGTACATACTCGTGGTGTTGACTATTTTGTCAAATGGGTTGAAAGCTTTACCTACAAGATGCCGAGTAGTTGTGAAATTTTTGAAATCTCTCTTTGCCAGGTTTGGAACTCCTCGTGCTATAATAAGTGATCGTGGTACACATTTTTGTAATGACCAATTTGATCGTGTCATGCAAAAGTATGGTGTTACCACCGTCTATCTTGCATACCACCCAAACAAGTGGGGCGGTGGAAGTTTCAAATCGTGGTATTAAAAGAATCCTTGAAAGGACAGTAGGCGAAAATCGTGCATCTGGTGGATAAAGCGGATGACGCTCTGGGCTTTTGTACAACTTACAAAACACCAATTGGGTGTACTCCATACAAGCTAGTGTGAGAAGGCATGTCATCTTACGATTGAACTAGAGCACAAGGCTTCTTGGGCCTTAAAACATGCAAACTTCGATATACAGAGCGGTGATCACGAAAAGTTCAAATGAATGAACTAAATGAACCGTGATCAAGCTACGAGAACTCTTTAATTTACAAACAAAAGACAAAGAAGATTCATGACTCTAAAATCAAATTCGCGTTTTCAACGTTGGTGTCGAGTCCTTCTTTTCAACTCTAGATTGAAGATTTCTGGGAAGCTTAAGTCCCATTTCCAGTGCGGTCCATTTACCATTACTAAGGTTTACCCTATGGCACCATTGAGTTATCTCAACACTGATGGTCACAATTTTAAATTGGTCATCGATTAAAGCATTACTTTGGAAGGACATTCCCACGTGGTTGTCGGATCTACAAACATTCCCCATGAACAATGAATGAGGGGATCGAGTCAAGCTAGTTCGGGAATCAAATGCTTACACAATATGGGTTTCATCCATATTTCGTCTTCTTATCACCCTTTTAGTGTGGGAGTTTTCCCATTTGTATATAAAAACCTCTATAAAAAAAATGTATATATCAAAAACAAAATAATGGCCGTAATATTTCCTTTTATGTTCGTGTTTGACATAACGGTACTTTTGAATATTGAGGCAATATTCTTTCTAAGTGTGGGGGAATTCTCCGAATTTTATCATGTAATATTCCACCAAATTCCCCGTTTTGGCCAAAATTTCTTTTTTGGAGTAAGTGATATTCACTTACTCAGCAAATGGTAATCAGTCCGCCATGTCTAACCCACATAAGGATTGGCTAATCCGGGAACAAGCGGCTCTTGAATAAAATCGTTTATGGCTTTATGATTTACTGAAAATTGTATGGTGTTCAACTCACCATATCTTTAAACTAGTGAAAAGTTGGCTAGCCATAAGGTTATGGCTTGTGGTAAAGGCAGTTGAAAATCCATAATTGGTTATCGGCTCACCAAAGATAATATTGATAATTTATCTAAGAGTTGGCTAGTCCGAAGCAACTACGGTAAAGACAAATCAAATCCGTTCATAGCTTATGATTTGCTCAAAATCATTTGGTTATCGTTGTGCCAAGGTTCTTACTTGAACTAAAACAATTGGCTACTCCAGAAGTAATGGCTTTTGGTAAAGAGATAAAATCCATAAATTTTTCTCAAAACATTGCTAGGGACTAGCAATATCTTAGTATAGGGGATTGATGAGTGTCTAAATACTCATCATTTTATTCATTAGAATGCCAAAAACATGTCCCAGATACTTCGAGAAACACATCAAAATGATAAAAATATCAAACAAGTGTTTTTATATGTTTAAATGCAAAAACATCAAAATCACGGTGAAAAAGCGTATCAAGTTTGCATAATTGGCGTTTAGCCCCAGTTACAAAAGTTGTCAAAAGTCCACTGGTAATTCAAAAACTTGTAAAATATCATTTTAGGTCCATGAGATTCAAAATTTGTCAAAACAAACCCTTTAAACTTTAAAAATCACAAATTGACAACTTTAGTCCTTTAACTTTGAAAATTGTCAAAAATAGTCCTTGGTTAATTTAAAAAGTGAGAATTATCAAATATTAACCTTGTACTATTTATAAATGACAAAAATGGTCCTTATGATAAACTTTGGAGAAATTACATGTTAGGTCCTTTAAGTTTGAAAAATGTCATAATTAGTCCTTGAATTTATAAAGAATGACATTTTATGCATAATGGTACTATTATTCAAGTTTACAGTTTTGGTCCTTGTAAATAACCTTTGATGATTGGCAGGTTCAACCCTCACTTTGGCGAAATTACATTTGGTCCTTGTGGTTATTTAGCTAACAAACGGTAGGATCCATACAAAGCCAATCAACCCAATACAACCGGCCCAAATTTTGAATTCAAATAAAAGCTACCATAGCGGCTTCTCCCACAATGGTTTAGCCAAAACCGATGGTTTTCACCTCCACTTCACCATTTCATTTGTTTCTCCACTTGATTACATCTCCACTCCCTCATCAAACCAAACCAATTAATGAAGAAAACACCTTTCCAAAGACATTTTGGCGCCAAAATAGCCACTTGGCAATTCTAATGATCTGGACTAAATCAATGGTTCAAATGAAGTGGGTTTAGCTCAGAGATGTCGACAAGGTTGAATGAAGTAAATATATATATATATCAAGTTTGACAATGTAATACTTATCTAGTTAATTTTAATTTTAATGAATATTCGTTTTAGCCTAACTTTAAATTCCAGTGTATTTTAAAGCTTTTAAATCTTGTATTTCATGTTTCCAGTGTAAAATAAAACTTTTGATATCATCAATTTCAAGTTTAAGGTCTTATCTCAGTTTATGCAGATTTTTCATTATCAAAAAAATCTCAATATGGTGAATGTTGTTAATTAGTTGTTACTTTGGACTCATAAGCTCACATAAGCTCCCTATATAGCTTATTAAAGCTATTAGATACTCTTAAAAGCAGTTTAGTATCAAAAACACAAAAATTCATAAAAATACCAAATAATTAGTTAAAAATAAAAAATCACATGGAGATGAAGAAGAAAAGCTGGAGCAGGGTATATTTTGGATTGCCTTGGGTTTAGTGCTTATTTGGAAGCTCTAGGTTGTGTTTGTATGCCTTGGTTCTCAGTATTCAGTTGGAAGCCACTTGTAAGCTTTTTGATCAATTTTTGCATTTCTTTGTTTTAGTTGTCTAGTAGTTGTAATATCTGTTTCTTAGTGATCACTAGTCATAATTAAGTGTATCTAAGCTATAAAATTAGCTGTTTGTTCTTTTAAATCAGTAGATAGTAAAAATCTCATTTTAGACAGTTAAATTAGCTTAAGCTTAAATTATTAGTTGTATGTTGTTATTGTTGTTAGTTAATGCTTCATTAGTCTCATTTAATGATATCATAAGGTTTGTAATCAGTAGCTTGGTCTATATCTGTGATTTGCTTTGAAAACTCACCAAATCAGTTACATAAAGGGTTGTTTGGTTGCATCTGTTTAACTGTACCAGAGGTTGTGCAGACCTTTGCTTTTGGTTATTTTGTGTTACACCTAGTCCTAATAACTCACTGCAGCAAAGAAAACAAGTCCTTAATACAGCAAAAGTCAAAATACTTTTTAATCTCACCTCATAAGCTCACTGTTAGGTTCTAACCTGTCAAAATCATCACAGTAGCTTAGAATTTGTTAGTATAACTTAATCTAGTCTTATTTCACCCTAAATATAACATAATCAGTGAGTATCATTGATTCAAAGTTCACTAAAGTCAACCTGTTTAGATTTTATAAAAAGTCAAAATGACAGTTTCACAGTTTTTGAATAAAATAGAATAAGTTGCATAGGGTTTAATATTAGTTTTCAAGATTTAGGTTTTAGGGATATCAAAACTTTAGTTGCTTAGCTTTAACCTAGTGTTTTTTATAATTTCTCATCAGCTTATTTACTAGCTTAACTTTTAGCTTATTTCAAGTACCTGTTTCAAATTGTGCCCTGTGCACAGATTTGGGACAATTTTCATAAGCTTCTAAAAAGCTCACTAGTTAATCTCAGCCTATGATTTTTAGTTCTTTGGCAAGCCAACCAAGTTATATTAAAGTCCCAAGCTTAATTTTTCACTTTGAAGCTTATTTGACAGGGCTGCATGTGCTTATCAGTTTGTCCCAAGTCAATAAGTATATATTGAGTCTCAACTCAGTGGTTTTTCAGGTTTTGAAAAAGTTTCTCACAAGTTCATTTTAGCTTATCTGAATCTCATCTTTTGTTTCTAGGTAGCCAGCCAGGTCTAATACAAGTTCCAATTATTGCTTTTCAGTTTTAGCTTATTTGGTAATCTGTGCTTAAGCTCAAAGTATCATACTAAAAACTGTTTTGCTCAATAAGCTCAATACATAAAATCTGTTAATCTTGTAATTTAGAGGTTATAACCAGTTGTTTCTTGTTTCAACTTAACACTTTAAGCATTTCATAGCTTCTGTATCAATTTGGTAGCTTATTGTAGCTTTTGGCTTATTATAAGTGCTTATTTATAAGCAGTTACAACTGCAGTTCCATAATCTACCACACAAGCCCATGTTTTTCTATTTTTCTTAGATTCAGTAGATTAAAATAGACCTTTCCTGAAATTTTCATAATTTTTCATAACTGTTTGCTATTTTTCTTAATTAAAAACAGTTTTTAGGCATTTTTAAATAGCTTTTAATACAAATAAATTAGAAAAAGTTCAAAAAAATAATTTTTCATTTTTCTTAGATTAAGATAAATATAAAAGTCATAAAAGTATATTTTCCATAATTTTCTTGGTTTAAATAGTAATTTTTTAGCATTTTAATTAGTTTTAAATAGTTTTAAATTAATAATAAATACATAAAAAGTCTAAAAAATATATTTTCAGTTTTAAAATAAGTTTTATCATATTTTAGATTTTTCCAAGTTATAATTTCATTTTTCTAGGTTAATTTTGTATTTTCTTGTATTTTAGTGCATTTTAAATACTTAATAAATAGTTTTTAATTAATAATAATTAAATAAATAGTTGTAAAAATAATTTTATTTTTCTAATAATTTTATTTTATTATTAGGATTGTAAAAATGTCATTTTTATATTTGTAGGTCTTTTATTTCTTTAAAACTCACGTTTTATTTTGTACGTTTACATAATTTTATTTAAACGTACGTTTTAGGTTTTAAACGTTCATCGATTTTAAAAATAGTGATAGCGTTTATTTAATATATTTTAACTTTTTAATTTCTTTTAATTTGCATTTAAGTTGCTTTAATTTGTAGATCTTTTCTTTAGGTAATTTTCCATCAATATCCTTATTGATCACTATCCTTAGTGATCATTCTACCATCTGATCAAGTGTTTATACACCAATTCATCCTCCGTGGGACTTAACGACCCAGGAATTCCCTATATTCCTCTGATCTTAATTGCATTTGTGTTTTAAGCAGTTTTAAGTCTGTTACGGTTAGCCATTCACAAGTGGTTAGCTTGTGTGATTAGACTTGACTGTTTAGCACCAATCAACCCGTCTGTCCTCCACGTTGTTACTTAACTAAATACTACTTAACTTAAAAGAACTACGACTACGAGCTTTCTAACGATTACATATACTTGAGGTGACCGACTCTTTTATACCTGGAATTTCTAATTCCTAACAATCTCCCCCTAAGGGTGGTCACCTCAATCATGCACTAAAATTACATTGAATACAAACAGATATTACATTAAAAATTGTTCTTGCATTCTTGATGTAGTACTTTGCTCCGAAGCTCGTAGTCATTGATTCTTCTCAATGCATGTATGGAAAAACCAAGTGGAGGTCTTTCACTGATCCACGTGATAATAATTCTGAGCCAGATTTTGAGATCATCAGCTATCAAAAATCTCTGAGACATCCATTGTGGTGTTGATATTATGTGAAGTTGTGACATTTGGACCGACATGCTCACATTCTGGATCATGATTTCTTCACATCAGAGTAGCGGAAGCTTTAGTTGATTCATGATATTGGCAGCAGCGTAGCAGAAGCATGGAGTGAAAATATCAGAGTCATTGATGGACTAATCATGATTTCTTTCGAGATGAATGTGTTGAGTGAGCATGCAGCTATGGATTGACCGCTTCATTCTGATCAGCTGCAAACGTAGGGCGTACCTGCATAAAAAATTTAGCAATAAAGCGCACGAAAGTGTCTTTGATCACTTTCGTTGAATTGAGGTACACGGCCCACGGTTCCCCGTTGATCAGTACAAGTACTGCATGTGATCAGGTAAAATTCCGAAGAATTTCCTTGACAGGGTTTTGCAGCTGCTCTAGCTGTTCTCAAACCGGAACGTCTCAAAGAGGACAAAACGGAGTGAGTGAACCAGCAAATAGAGATTCACTGATTGATGAAAAGAGATTTGAAAAACAATCGTGTATTGCTCAATGGAAATTGTTTTTGCAATACAAAGAAGGTTTTAACGAAAATCAATTATCAATCATAAAACACCTTTTAATTTGAAATATTCTTACACGGTCGATGTACTAACGGAAAGAGTTTTTGAGCACAATGACCGATTTTTCAAAGGTATCCGTCAATCCATAACCTGAACCAGGATTGATTCAAGAGTTGAATCGCCCCATTGTTTCTGCTCAGTTGTCACATGGTTGATCTAATGAGTAGATCTCACATGCCACTTACCAGGAGCTTGTTTGATGTTGGCTCCAGAAGGCTTTCCATCTTCATTGTGAATATATTAGCATATCACTCGGATGTTCTGGCAATACCACAAGGATAATGCGTAGGACTCAAGATATAATCTCTCTTTCCACATTGTGTGAAACAGAGAGTCTTCATTGAAAGTGTTCTAATGAGATTTATTGATGATCTCGTGGCTCTAGACTCAATTTTGTGCATAATTGGATCCTATATTGGAGACTAGGGAGAGAGTCTCCTTCTTTAATATCAACAATCTCTAAGAGAAAGTCGATAGATAATGTCGGTTCCCTGTGAGAATGAAACAAGTCCTTTTAAGAGGAACTTGAGTGGTTTGAAAAGTTTAAGTGCCGTGCGTCACTGGGTCCATGACGTCTTGTCTTCAATACCGATGTTACCATCAGTAGCATATGAATTGAACCCGGTATCTGCCCTAAGGTTGAATAATTGGAGGGCTATTTGTTTTCACCCTTTTCTCACTCAATTCTTTTTAATTCTTCAACCCCTTCAGTGCTTACCGAGACTTCATAGCTAGAACCTTGTTGGGTTTATTCCAGTACTAGCTCAGTCTTAGTACGCACTCTTCCCATATCTCATTTTTCCTCCTTTTATCATCATACCTAAGAACTCTACACTAACTAGTTGATAGTCCCTGGGTAGATCCCTCCGGTTCTAGCGGATCATGGGAACAAATACCTAACCTTATCATCCTTATATCACCATACATAAAGTAAAGTTGGTCGGTCTATTTGGTATTGTTCATCTGCCATTTGGAACCAATTGAAAACCATTTGAAAATCAATCCAGATACTTATGATATAATATCAAAGCATTTTGTACCTGAATTATTTTTGATATTTTTAGAACGAGAACTCCCCCTCAACATGTGCATCAAGTATTTGAAATCGTTTTGCACATGGAGGCAAGAGTAAGAATTAACTTCTTTAATAGCCAATTTCTAAAAGATATCGACATCACTTCCCAAATCAAATCAAGTAGATAAAGCATTTTCGGGAAGGATGAGGTTTTCATGAATTTGCTCCCCCTCAATATGTGCCTCGAGGTTTGAAAAGAGTTTTGCACATACTAGAGGAAGCCTGCACATTGAGATAAGTGATCACGTTTCAAATCATTGTGGTTGAAGATAGATGCTCCCCCTCAACATGTGCATTAGGATTTCTTAAAATCGTTTGGCACATGTGGGAAGGAGAGCATGTACATTCTTATAAAACCATTTACCAATTTATCAGTATAAATCCAATTTAAATCACAAATTCTCCCCCGATCACAATTATCAAATCATTTGAGAATTGTGATCTCTTGTAGATTTAAATTGATTTTGAAAGCTTTTAAGGAGAGTTGTGACTTGATTATGAAAACTTTTTAACTGATGAGGATCGGATAATAAGACTTTAAACTCCAATGGTTAAACATGCATAAATATCTTTTGAAAACAATCGAATGACAAATAACTTTTTAATTTAATTGAAATCATTCTCCCCCTCAATCGATGACACAGGTGGCTGATTGAGAGATAGATATTATGAAAAATAGGTCCAGATGATTATCAAAAACAAAGTCCGAGTTATTTTTCAAAGCAATTAGTTTTCAGCAGATAAATGTTTATAGAATCAGAGCATGGAATTTGAAAACATGAAATAAAGCATGGCTCTGTTCTTTCTTTGCAAAGCGGGTTACTGCCTGAAATGACAATAAACCATGGTTTCTCTTTCTCTCAAATATATATATATATATATATATATATATATATATATATATATATATATATATATATATATATATATATATATATATATATATATATATATATATATATTTTAATATGAAAGATCGAACAACATCTAAAAGTCCGTGTCATTCTTTGGATGACAGCACAAAGACCGTAGATATTATCGAACCGAGAAAAACATGACAAATTGACAATATTTTTGAAGATTTTTCGAATTTTTCAGATTTTTATGGATTTTGAGAGTTTTATATTTTTTGTATTTTGGTTTTTTCGAATAAATATTTACAAGAGATAGATGAAGATAGACCTTTACTCCTCGTCTTCCTTCTGAAGACGTTTGAGTGATTCTGGTTGAAGGCTTTCATGCCAAGTCGTGGAAGAATAAACTCAAGGCGTTCTCTTGGAAGAGCTTTGGTGAAGATGTCTGCTAACTGGTATTCAGTCCTCACAAAATAGAGTTCCACCACACCTTTTTCCACTTGTTCCCTGATGAAATGATGTCAAATGTCGATATGCTTAGCTCTTGAGTGTTGAACGTTATTGCATGAGAGATCAATAGCACTTTTATTATCACAGTACACAGGGATTTTGTTGAATACAAAGCCATAGTCAGTTAATTGAGATCTCATCCAAAGGATTTGAGCACAACAAGATGACATGGCAATGTATTCCGCCTCTGTAGAGGAAATAGAAGTACTCATTTGCTTCTTTGAAGACCAGCTCACAAGCTTATCACCCAAAAACTGAGCACCTCCAGACGTACTTCGACGAGTATCTTGACACCCTGCATGATCTGCATCTGCATATGCTGTTAGTGACATACCGGTGTCTTTCGGGTACCAAAGTCCCATATTGATGGTACCTTGGAGATACCGAAAGATCCGTTTAACCACTTCAAGGTGCTTTTTAGCAGGCTTAGCCTGGTATCTAGCACACATGCAAACAGCGAACAAGATGTCTGGTCTACTAGCTGTGAGGTACATCAGGGATCCAATCATACTATGATATTTTGTTTGGTCTACCATGATCCCTGAGTGGTCCTCATCTAGTTTGGTTCGATCAATCATGGGAGTGTCAACAGGGTCACTTGAATCAAATCCAAATTTCTTTAAGATCTCAGTTGCATAGTTAGATTGATTTATGAAAATGCCTCCGGGACTTTATGAAATTTGTAATCCCAAGAAAAATGACATTTGTCCCATCATTGAAATTTGAAATTTTGAATTCATTTCATTTGAAAAATGATCACACTCATTGGGGTCAGTCGAGGCAAAGATGATATCATCAACATAAATTTGAACGTGAATTAAATGTTTGCCTGACTTCCTGGTGAACAATGTTGGATCAACTGCTCCTTTGCTGAATCCAGTAGATAGAAGAAACTTTGATAGCATATCATACCATGCCCTTGGAGCTTGCTTTAAACCGTATAGAGCCTTCTTCAAACGATAAACGTGAGTAGGATGCTCGGGATTCACAAAGCCTTCAGGTTGGCTGACATAGATGACTTCTTTAAGATCTCCGTTCAGAAATGCCGTCTTTACGTCCATCTGATAGACTACCATGTTCTTACTAGCAGCATTAGCCAAGAAGATTCTGATTGCCTCGATACGAGCAACAGAAGCAAATGATTCCTCAAAGTCAATACCCTTCTCTTGACGATATCCTTTAGCAACCAATCGAGCCTTGTTCTTTAACACATCACCATGCTCATCAAGTTTTACTTTGAAGATCCATTTTAGAGCAACGCTCATAGCACAATCTGGAGCAGGTACTAATTCCCATACATCAAGTCGATCAAACTCATGAATTTCTTCTTGCATGGCATTGAACCAGCTGTCTTCATCCATGGCAGCTTTAACATCTTTTGGTTCGATGTTAGATAGTACAGAGTTAAAGAAGCACCATAAAGCATCTGTTGCAAGTTGTTTACGTGTGGATACTGGACGAGAGGGGTTTCCAATGATGTTGTCTAATGGATGATCCTGAGTCCATTTTCTGAGGTGTTCATGTGGTTGTAGTTGAGGAACTGAAGTAGCTGAATCGATTTCTCCCGATGAAGACGGTTCTGAGGATGATTCAGGAGCAAATATATTTTCAAATAGAGCATCTTCATGAGTAGCAAAGGGATTTTTTTCATTGTTGATACCAGATACCATACCCTGATGTACACTGGATGATTGATGATTTGATGATGAGACAGAGTGATCAGCAGCAGGCGCTTCTTGGCTTAATGACATTGAGATTGAAGGATCAACATCATTTACTTGAATAGAAGCAGCCTCTGTTGTAGGAATTGACAGATCATTAGCACTTGGCTCATACTGTTCATCAAACATAGAATCAAGTGATTGAGACGACGATGCCATAACCATGACTTTGTTTTCGAAGCCTTTGACAACAAGCAAATTGGAGAAGACTTCATCATATCATCGATAGAGATGGTGTAAAGATTTGAACCACGAGTTCCTCTTAACAGTTCCTTACCATCAAGTTCTCTAACAAAACAAGTATGTTTTTTGAAGGCTACTTCTAGATCAGAATCACAGAATTGACCAACAGAGAACATATTATGACCAAGACATTCTACATAGTATACTCTAGAGATAACACTATCACCAACAACATAATCTCCATAACCCATAATTGCACCGAAATGATCATTTCCAGATCTAACTGTCCCGATGAATTTGCTCACGAAGTTCATGAGCCGCGACCTGTCTCCAGTCATATGCTTGGAACAGCCTGAGTCCAGGTACCACATAACGATTTGAACGATCTGCAGTTGAACACAGACAAGAATGGATAACTAGATAATTGGGATCCTCATGCAAGAATGGGTTCCATTTGGTTAGTAACAGCGATTGGAACACCCACATCAGAAATGGAAACATTTAAATCAGAGATAGAGGCAATGGAATCATTAGTAATAGATGCAATACTGGTGTTCGTATTTGACCTATTCAAAGTATGTTCACTTCTTAAAGGGATAGTTCTTCCAATAGGCATCCATTTTCTAGTGGGCATTGTCTTAGCGTATTGAGGACAGGACTGATTGGCCTTTTGACCAAAAGGTATCCATCTATATCCTATCTTACTGAAGGTTCTTCCTGTGGGTTTCCACTGTTTTCTAGCTTTCTTTCGTTTTTTCCTTTTAGCCTTCTTAGCACGTTTTTTAGCATTAACACTTTTCAAAGGACAATTGACAGCATTAGGCAAAACATTCATACCACATTCATGATTAGTAACAGAATTCAAGCAAACATCATTACAAGGTTTGCAAATAGTATCAGAATTTGAATTAATTACAGTACGCCTAAGGCTAATACTAGAATCAACACGATTCGTTTTATTCGGCTCAAACATAAAGTTCCTAGGTTGTTCTTCTACTCTTTTCCAGTGCACATTCTTAGCTTGCGAGGTCCTATCATTCCTTGTATTGTCTTGAGACTTTGACCTGCTTCCTTTAATGTCACTGATTACTCCTGTAGAGGGAATGGGAACATTAGTTGGTTTTACTACTCTTTGCTTCACCTGTTTAGATGTGCTGGGATCTGAACTACACACAGGCACACTAAGGTTCACTTTCTTATCACTAGAATTACTAGGATTTGAACTTCTAGAGGGCACACTAGAGTACGCTTTCTTAGCATTCACATATCTGGAATATGAACTACTTGAAGGCACACTAACGTTCACATTCAAAACATTGGGCATCAAATGAATATCATACTTGGCGCTAGGCATAGAACATGGAATCAAAGGATTAACTCTCTCACCTAATGACTTAGGGCATATTGTGATTAAGCATTCTAGGATTTCTTGAGATCGTTTGGCATATAAGCATGCATGCCCAATTGCATTATCATGTGGTTTCTCTAACATATCCTCTTCAACAATCTCACTTAGACATTCTAGGCAATCCTTAAGGGATGAGAAGTATGTTTGAATAGCAAGTTTGTTATTCCTGAGATGAAGAGGGACATATTTCACAGACAAAGCATATTTGTCATACATAGGTACCTTTGGTCCATCATTCTCCCCATTGGTCATTGGCATTTTCCCTTTTACTTGACTCTTCAGATTCTCAATTTCCTTTTGCAATGAAGCTATTTGTTCGTTATTTTTGTTACGAGTGACCTTTATTGATTCAAATAACTCATTGAAATGACGTTTAACTTTTTCATTTTCTTCTAGAAAACTTTCATTTTCCTGTTGTAATGTATTAACTAAGTTTTTAAGATGAAACGTTTGGGAATTCTGAGAATCTAAAGGAGGAGGCATTTGGGAGCCTGTCACATTGTTCTTTTCACCCTTTAATTGAGAGATCTGGGCTTTCAACTTTCTGATCGTATTACAATAAGCCTGAATCTGTTCATCTCGTTTGTTTATTTGAAAAACTGCATCAAACTCGGGAGCATCTGAGGATGTCTTGATATTTGAAGTTTTTACATTTTCTTTAAAAAAATTCGTTTATTTGCATCAAGCTTTCGGGGGGCTCATTCCTAATGAAATCGATGCGGCGGTAGCTTGTCAGAAACCCAGAGTCTTTACTTGATCCAGGATATGATGTTGATATTTTAGTTGTAAATTAAAATGCTCAACCTCTAGCTTAGAAAAATGTTTAACCAAATTTCGCGTGAACATCCAGTTCAATTTTCTCAATTAGTTTAGAATTAGTCTTTTCAAGCTCAATGACACGATCATGGGAAAATTTCAGAGCAACAGATAATTCATGAAATTGAGAAGCAATAAGGGAACAATTTGTAGCAGTGAAAAACACATCTTGAGCAATACATTCAGAAATCATATTCTCATTCAGTGTATGCAAGTTCTTCCTTTCAATCTCATTATATTTTAATGCTCGCTCATAATCATTAACCTCAACCATCATTGCATCAAATTCCTTTTTCATTTCTTTAATGTCTGAATTCATTCCTTTTTTAAGACTCTCAAAATGATCTTTTAGTTGTTTAAAGAAAGGCATGACTTCAGTTAAATAACATTCTTTAGTTTGCTCAAAACCCCTTCCTCCTTCAGTTATACCAGTGGGTGTGATCCTTTTCTTGCAAGTTTTCTCAAAATCAACAAATAGTTGAAAGATAACATATTGACTGATTAAGGTCTTGCTTTTAGTGGCAATTGTTCTAGGAACTAGATGCATTGGTGTATTAGGAGGATACACAGTCGCTCTAGGCATTTTCCTAAGGGGAGAGTTGGTTTCAACAATATTTTCAGCTTTCTGCTTATCTAAGTCCATTTTCCAGAACACTTGTTCGGGAGTTAACAATGTCTGAGGCTTAAACTTGTTTAAGGCAATCCAATTCTCCTTTTTGTAATCATGGGGTGTGATAATTACTTTCTTCTCTTTACATTTTGGATCATCTAGTTTCTTGTTCATCTTTTCCCTAGTGACTTCATCTGATTTCTTATCTTCCTCTGTGCACTCAACACAACTAGGTTTCTGTCTAGGTTTAAGAATTTCATTACCATCATAAATTACCTTATGTGCAATTCTAGCCTTTTTAATGACCTCAGGATTAGGTTCCTCAACAAGGGTAATGCTATGCTTGTCGCTTAAGACTCTATGCTTAGTGATCATGCGAACAGTCTGAATGGTGTTACCTTGTATGTACAACTTGTTTTCAAGTTTGTTTTTCAAAGTTTTCAGATTAGAAAAATCTTTCAAGAGTTTTGATTCCTTTGCATTAAATTCTTGCTTAAGCATTTTCACATTTTCTTGAAGTTCTTGTTTTTGCTTAGCAGTTTTAGAAAGCTTTTCTTGCAAGGAATTTAACTCTTGTTTTAATACTTCTTCTCTAAAATTACTTTTTCTAATGATTGTACGCACTTGGTCATCCATTTCCTGCTCACGAGTGGTCAACTCAAACTTAGCACGTTGTTCATAAATGGCAACCCGTATTTTATAGGCATTCAGTTCAGAGACAATAGAATCATCAGGGGTACATGCAGTGAATTCATCAACGACATAGTCATCATTGACTGCAGAAGATGCATTACTTGTTACAATCTTAGTTTCACTTTGTTTCACATATTGATCGTATGGGACAACATTACTATTACCCATATTATCAGTATCTGAGTCATAAGTCTCAATAGATTGTACTTCATTATGCATCTTTCGCTCATCAATATCATCATATAGTTTTAATACCTCTGAGATGATTTTGTCTTTGGATGGTCCAGGTTGTGGTGAAGAAGGGACCTTAGGAGAGACCATTGGAGAAATGCTTGCCATGAAAATTGTTTGTGCAGAAGGTCCATCATCAACATCAGAATCGTATGCATCACAATCAGCTACTTGAAAGGCATTCTGATGATTATGACCTATCTCTTGAATCGGCTGTTCATCAACATCAACATCATAGGTTTTGGCATTTCCTTCAGCAAGAAATAGTAACTCCTCTTCATCCAAAGCTGCTCCATTGTCTTGAGCTTGTACTAGCAGCATCTTATCCCTGAAGTACTCAACATTCTGTGGACGTTTTGGAGATGTGCAGTTCCTTGCAATGTGTCCCTCACCACTACAGTTATAGAATTTGATCGGCTTAGCTTGACCTTGATTTCCATTCCTTCCCCGATTCTGATTTGCAACATAACCTCTACCAGCTCCACCTCTTCCCTGATCATACTGTCTTTCCTGAACTGGTTGCACTACAATCTTCCCATCTCTGACAGTAGCTTGATTGTGTGGGTTAGATGCTGTTCTGAGGTTGTTGTTGGTTTGTGGGAGAGAATTCATGTTTTGACTTATCATAAGTGCCAGTTGATTGATGAAGTTTCCCATGCCTGCATCAGCATCAGCTTGTTTGAACATTGGATCTGGAATGAGTTTATGATTACGATTACCCATAGGTACAACTTGAGAAGCTTTGGTGGTAATCCCAATATTTGAGTAAAAGGCAGTTGAATCATTTGTTGAGCTTGTTTCTCCCTGAGCTTTGAACTGATCAAGAATCCTCTTTTCAAACATGGCATGTCTCTCATTTTGAAGAAGGAAGGCATAGAGTTGCTCATAATTTGTATTCTTCAATCCTTTAGTGAGCTTCACAGAAGTGACAAATTTGTGCCATTCAGGATTCATGTTGTTTACAAACTTTGAGTTCAGCTGAATGTTAGGCATAGTCATTCTGATGTTCCTCATGTCATCACCAGCCTATGAAATCTCATATAGTACTCATAGACACTCTCATCTGGTTTCATCTTGAAGTGCTCAGATTCATCATACAGCTGTGATTCTCGGTCTTCAACAGTTAGCTCAGAACCAGAAAGAAGCATCTTGACATTATCCCATACAGCTTTTGCCTCGGTGTTGCGATTGATAAGCTTGTAGATGTCTTTTGGTAGACCTTGCAGTATAATGTTAGAGTTTCGGATATCAGCATCGAATCTCTTTTTCTCCTTATCATCAAGCTCATCATACATCTTTGGTTTGTCCATTCCGTAAATCAGAGTTCCATCTTCAGCAGTATCAAGTACATCTCTAGTAGTCTCAACTCGGTAAGGTCCTTCATCAATGGATTTGAGAATGTTAACCATTTTCTTTTCCAACAGGCAGTCAATCTGATTCGTTGAGCCCAAGAGTCATAGTCGTTCTGTCAAGCATGGGTTGGACGAGTATGAGCCAGCAGCTTGAACATCCTCTGCAACAGTGGAGATGATAGTAGGAACATTGGTAGACATGTTAACAGATTACATGGGATTTTATAACTCAATGATTAAACCGGGAAATGGATTCTTTCACGGGATTTTACTAAATCAAGAGAAAACCGTATTAAAAATCACCCAAGTCGCTAGAAAATCTTGAACCAAGTCGCTAATTACTAAGTCGCTATACTCCCAAGTCGCTATAATCCCAAGTCGCTAGTACATAGTCAAGTCGCTATATAAACAACTCGCTAAGATTCAAGTCGCTAGGAAAATTTTGACAGCAATTTGCTAAGATCCAAGTCGCTAATGTGTCAAGTAGCTAAATAGCAACTCGCTATGCACCAAATCGCTAACACCAAGTCGCTAACGAACACAAGTACAAGTTGCTAACTTCCACCAAGTCGCTACCCGTAGTGGAGAATCCACTAAGTGTACAGTTTGTCGGCTTGTCTCACTAGACAAGTCGCTAAGCCTAAATCGCTACCAACTCAAACTGCAACTCGCTACCAAATTGTAAAGCAAGTCGCTAGCAAGAAAAACACTCCGTAGGTCAAGTCGCTAGCTAGAAAAATTCACAAACATCACTTTTCAATCCAAAAACAACCCAACCATGATGATTCAAGCTTACCAACTCAAAACCTAAACACTTGTGATGATTCTAAACACAAAAGTACTAACAAAATCCAAGCTTGAACACAAGAAATCAACCAAATGATGCAAAAACCACTAAACTTTTTCAACCTCAAAAACCACTAGAAATCCAAAGATATGTAAAAGGTGATCTAACCATGGCTCTCTGATACCAATTGTAGGTTATTGGATTTCACATACACATTAAACCATATCACAAAGTGGCGTACAAAGATTTTTTAGAGAGAGAAAGTTAGAGGTTTGGGAACTTTAGTGAGAGAAAGAAAAATCTTATTATGAGCTCCAACTCTCTACCTTGGAAGGTAGAGAGTATTTATAGTCTTACAATAAAATGCCACACAACGGGCTGTGGATCAGGCATACAGTGGGTAAAGACCTGTCCGTCCTCCACGGTGTTACTTAACTAAATACTACTTAACTTAAAAGAACTACGACTACGAGCTTTCTAACGATTACATATACTTGAGGTGACCGACTCTTTTATACATGGAATTTCTAATTCCTAACAGCTTGTGTAATGGATGTTTGCAGTTTTTTTGGAAAATAAAAATTTGGAATTTCCAAAAATTACAAGTTACATAGAAGACGAAACTGATATTCTGTTTTAACATTTCCTGACGTCGTCAGGTGTTTATCCTGATGCCTTCAGGTTGTCCTAACAAAAAGTGGCCTGCTATTAAAACCTGGAAATATTTCTGCAAAACACCCATTATGACTCGATACAAGCATTTGAATCTAACAAACAAACAAGTACATACAATTTGAATTATTGTAAATCTCATGTTCATGTTCTTAAAAACATATGTGATCTTCCCCACACTTATCTTTTTGTAAAATACCTTTATATGCAATTAACACGAGGTTAAAACCAAAATAAAGCATTTTCACAAAGTCTATCATGAGAATAAATAACAATGAAAAAATATGTAAACACACAAACAAAAATTGAAAAACAAAACAAGCAAACAATTAATCATGGGTTGCCTCTCACGAAGCGCTTTTCTTTATTTATGAGTCTTGTAGCTAGACTTGGAGTCGTGCCCCTACGTCGTCTCATGCATGTCACATGCCCGTATCTAATCCACTCTAATGTTCTTTCATCTTTCTTATAGTCATCTCTTAACTCTAGAATTTTTTTATAATATATATCATTCTTTTCATAATTATATCTAAGTCCCATTTGTTTGTTTCTTTGATAAGGATTTAAAACATACGTTTTAAGGGGGTCATTTAAGCCCTAAATCGACACATTTTATATCCGTTACTACTTAAAATCGTTCCTTTTCACATTTGAGGTCTTTTGGGAGCAAAATGCTGGAATGAAGCATATTTGGACGAAAAGGAGCGAAAACCTGAAGAAAATGGCAAACTCAAGATCAAAGGCACTCCAGCACACCTGACGGCGTCTCAAACAAAGACGAAGTCGTCCCTCTATAGAAGTTTTTATCAAAAGTGTAAGCGACGGCTCAGCGTAAATTCTGGTCCTAAAGCATGACGACATCATGCCTAAACTCTGGTAGGCATCACTCACAAATGCTACACCAGACGCCCAAGAACTAAGACTCAGACGATGTCCTGCATGAAGACCGACAGTGTCACACTCCTCAACTGACGCTGTCCCAACGATGACTTGGCCTAAAAGAAACCCTAATGACGGCGACCAGACGGCGCAAAGGGTGACATCGTCCCAATTGTAAATCCATATATAGAATTTGATTATTCTGTTTTAAATGAGGTAGAACTTTGGAGAGCAAATCCAATACAGGTGTAGTCCAACTTGGATAGTAATCTAGGGTCCTATACCCTATTTTACATCACAAGATAAGTTTGTTTTTCCAATTTATCATTATGTCTACCCCATGTTCAATTGTATGTGTTTATGCTTGCTTGTTTAACATGAGTAGCTAAATTATTCTTGTGTTTGCTTAGAGCTATGAAACATAGTTGTTAATTATTGTTAGGTTGTCTCTTGTCTTAATTGGTAGACGCTAGATTAAGGAAAACTGGATTTTTCTTCATTGTTGCGAGCTTGAACGTCCTAAATAGCAAAAAATCCTTAGAGTGAACTTAGGCCATTCATTGTGTTTATTGTGTGAATTGTAGCTTAAGGATAGTAGAGTATTCGGGGGAGATACCATTGTACTTGCCAATCCCGGGTAGTCTAGAGGAGAGTTGCAATTCATAGAACTAGGGAATTAGGCACCACCTAACGACCAAACGGAATACAACGCACCAATTAAGATAAAGGAAGTGACAATTCAACCGACCAATAAGAGATAAGTAGGGAGTAAGAACATCTATGTAAACACATCTTTAATCATCATAGGAGCACATTTACAATTAGCATAATCTATCCTTAGGTTAATTAGATAATTAGTAATTAGTAAAAGTAGCAAAACCGGTAGAAGTACCACCCCCAATCTTATACCCCGAAATATTCACTTTTTCTTTCTAAAAAACCATAAAAAGACTAAAAAGAATCTCCCCAAATCCCTGTAACCACCCGCATTTTAAGGTTACCTTTTCATTTTTGGAAATTTACTATTCACTTTTACTATTCACTTTCACTATTCATACCGTAATTTTTTGTTATTTGTTTTACTATCATGACAAGATAAATGAAACTCGACAAGTCATCCTGGCGACGTACTTTGAATCCATACCGAACCGATTTCACAAAATCGTGTCTGAGAATTACTTTAGGGTTGAAACGTCATTCGGGCATCTCGATATGTCCATCAAACACTGTAAACATCAGAAATATGTAATAATACCATTTTATGACAATTCCACAAGTTTTGGAATTTTACGTGTTCTAGTTCTGCGTTTTACGCGAATTACGCGTTTTTGACGCCAATTACGTCGTTTCCTTCCAGCTTTAAACAGCGTTTTAGAACCCAATGAGACTTATCACTCATTTTATATTTTATATAGAGTATAATGATGAGTTTCATCATTCCTACAAGTTTCATATTTTTACAATACCCGGTTTTACGTTTTATGGCTTAACAACTTACGGTTGGGCTGGTATATAAATGGAACTAAAACACACTCTACAACCAAGATAAGACCAAGACTCATCACCTAGCCACCTATTCCCATTATGACCGCCTCTAGGGGGGGGGGTGAGTCACCTTGGATGTGTCTTGATCTCATGCTTTGAAGTCTTAGATGTTTACATGTGTAAAACTTGTTAGGAATTAGAAATTCCATAGTGAAGTGTCGGTCACCCCAACTATAGTCTAGCATTAGTTAGCTCGTTGACATATCGTTATTCAGTAGTTGATTAGCTTAGTTATTAGTTAGTGTAACACCGTGGAGCAAGGACGGGTAGTTACCCACTGTATGCCTTATCCACATTCCGACAGGAGGACGTTTAAGTTGTAACTATAAATACCCCTTCCATCCTTGGAAGGGGTGGTGCTTCTTAATCTAACCTTTCTTTTTGTTGGAATCACTCCTAAACCATTTATCAAAGTGTTAGTGATCAATATGTAATAGTTAGCTTAATAAAGGCTTTTATGTTAGTATTTAAGGCTAGGCTCATGTAGAAAGCCCATGAGCCTATGCCAAAGCCCAATAAGGAAAGGAAGGGATTAGGAGTATTGCCCTAGCTCCCTTCCCCTATAAATAGTCTTGTAACTCCCATTTGGGAGTTGGTTGTTCATTTTACATAATAAACCTACGCCTAAACCTTTCTTATATTCGTGTGTGTTTGTGTGATTTGTTCAACTGATCCATTCTCTTCTATATTTCTTCATATTGATGCTTGTGTTGCAAACATGGGAACCTAACAGTGGTATCATTCGCCAAATAGTTGGGTGAAACGTGTGTTTGTTTTTGATGTTTTTGTGTCTTACGCGTAAGATTCGGTATTCAAATTTTCATACGCTTAAAATCTTTAATTTTTACACTTTAAAACTCAATATTCTTGTCCTTTAAAGGTTATTTGGTGTTAAAGTTTAAGTTTTTGGCAAAAAGTTTGAAACTTTATGTGTATTTCATTAGTTTAGAGCTTGATTTAACTCGTGTGGTCATTTCTACGCATAAGGTGATTAAGTGGTTTTGATCATCAAGTTTCACACTTTTGTGTTATTTTGGTGATATTGAAGCTGTTTCATCATAATAATCAGGTTTCTAAACTTTTGTGTGCTTAAAAATCAGTTTTGGTTAAGATTGGTCATTCCTACGCGTAACTAAACCAAAGTTTTACGCCTAAGGGCTCAAAGTCTACGCATAAGTTTTTCTTGGCTTGATCTTCAGTGCTATTGGTTTACTCAGTGTTTTCTTGCTTGGATAAGCCTGAAAACACTTCGACTTTGGATATCTTCTACACTGGATAAGTGTAAAGGATTTTTGGGTTAAAACCCTAGTTTTACGCCTAAGCATAAAAGCTTACGAGAAAAAAATCTTACGCCTAAAAATTTCCTATGCATAAGCACGTCTTACACCCAATGAAATATTACGCATAAGGGTCTTACTACTAAGCCTTTAGTTTACGCATAACCTAAGGTTTCACCAAGTCTACGCGTAAGGTATTCTTACACGTAAGCCTCATTGTTGGAATTTCTCCTAACTCGTAAATGGAACGACATTGACGGGATTAAATTTTCTATCTTTGTTACCTTAAACATAAGGGCTTGTTATGTCATTTAGTGATAGATGTAAGTGTTTGGGTATAAATACCCCTCCATACTTCCATGGATGGGTGAGATTTCTTAGTGTAATTTTCCCTTTCATTAATAAAACACACATAGTTCTCTCCCTTCTCTCTTGTTTCTCTCTCTAACTTGAAGGTGGGGTTCTTCCATCTTCCAAGGCCTCCCGAATCACCATATCAACCATATATACGATTTTAACACTGATATCAAGAGCGAGGTCGGTTTTTTTTTGTTATGGTTGATTTTTGGTGTTGTATCTTGTCAAAAATTGTCTTGTAAAATCTGTTTTTCTATCAAAGCTTTAACCTTTCTTATAAATTTTTTTGCTTAACAGATTTTATACAAGTTTATTGTGTTTTTGGTCAAAACAGTCTTGTAACTACTCAAAGTATATAAAAGTTTTTATAGATAATTTTAATATTATATCAAAATTCTGCTTGAACAGAATTTCAGCAATCCCAAACACCCCCGTAGTTTCATGGCTCTTTGAAGTAACTAGAACAGAAACAAGGAATCCTGTTTTATGCGTGTTCTGAGATGCTGGATGATAGAAACTGTTAATGTAGACTGAGTGTGTAAAGTCTTATATTTAATTCTTTATTTAAACTTCTTTTTTTCAGCACTTTATACTTGAAGAAATAATGCAAGAAGTTTATGTCATGGTCAGTAATTTTTTCCATTATCTTTTGTTTCTTGCCACTTTTCCTTTTTTTTCCCTTAATATTTATTGTGCTTTCAGTGAATAGTTGGTATGTCAAATTTTTTTCTTTTCATATTGCGTTCACAAAGCACATTTATACAACAAAACAACCAAGCAAGCATTCTCATCAGTAGTAGAAAACAAAATATTATCGGTATTTTAAATTCTTATCTGATGCCATGTGAGAGTATAATGGCACATTTGTAATAATACCACATTTTTGTTGGAGGTGCAACAGATAGACCGGGGTGGTTTCGTATAACATCTATGATTCACATTCATGCACACACTATTTACTTTTTTCTTTGAACCCGTCTTCTGATGTCACAGGTCCATGTGTCCTGAAACAGCAGAAGATACATTTACTAACCTCGGACATTATTACCGACTCAACGAGTTAATCAAACTCCCATACACTGCTGCCCAAGTTACTCAAAAAGCTTTGAGATGTGAGGTATTACCTTCTATTTTTATTTTGGAAACCATGTATTGGTTGACAAGTTTCATGTATTAGAAATTGTCATCTTTTTGTATAACACCAACAAAGGAATATCCTCTACACTTTTTTGTGAATGTCCATGAGTCCAGATTTGGCGAGATAGAGCACTTTATGGAAGACAGTTCACATCCAAAGTTTTCTGAAGTTTCTGACCTCAAGTTTCATATGTGTTCAAGGGATGGACCAACAACACCACGTCCTCATGCTCTTTCTCAGGCTAGTTTCATATACATAAAAACCTTAATATTGTTAAAGTTATGACAATTACGCTTTCAGTTTACCTGAGTTTTAAGATTTTAAATGGTCGATCAAAATTGTTTTTTCTAGGTGATTACCAACAATCAAACACTAGCGTTCTTCATCGGGAGAGTATATCTATTTTTGAAAGAGTTGGGTATCAATGAAAATCTAATACAGTTTAGGCAGCTTCCTCTTAATGAGATGACCCCCGATACTGAAGATTGCTGGGTTGTCGAGATAAAGTCTTATTGTGGTTGGCTTATTTGTGGTAGGATAACACATAGATCTACAAGTTCACACAAGGTTTGTGTTTTTGTTTATTCATTATTTCACTTTTTTTAAGGATATAGCCTGCGTTTCATATTTCTATGTGAGAAATTGTGATATAAACCTTACAAATGCATTTAGCCACGTTGATTGATACTTCTTGTTGATTGAAAATAACTAATTTGAGTGAACCTTCACTAAATTTGTAAGACAGTTTTCAAAACTTTTACACCTTCATTAGATTTTGCAAATATGATTAATCAAAGGGATCTTTTGAATCATGGTTTTGTTTCTAATCAACTAAAAACTGAGAGATTATTATTTATTTTGAGTGCTAATAATCCATGTATTTTCAGAAAGCTGTTATAACACCTAATAAGGAGGAGCCGAGGCGTGGAATTAAGGATGACCATAAGACGGTGCGTAAAGCACTTAAGGTAAAGCATTTATCTATTTGATTTGTGAATGTCATTGTCTTTTAGTATTTGATTTGTGAATCTGTTGACCCTTTTGAGATTGTAATGTCTATACATATCTTGAATATCCTTCTATTTATTCGCTTGATTTTAAGGACATTGTGTTTAAATCCTTAAAATAGTTTTTAAAAATTGATGATTACCCATAATGGTTAGGTGAAAATTAGTTGCATTTGCTTAAATCTTCCAAATATCTATTAGATTTGTGATTATTCTATTGAATACGATTAGAAGATAATGCTATCTGATGATGAACTTTCTTTTGCTTAAATACTCCAAATATTTTATAAGCTGACATCCTAAATACAAGTGTGTGGTTGTTATGGTGAAAGAGAGCAGCATATGCTCCCAGTAACCTATTTTATTTACTGAATCATGTTTTTCTCAGGCACTTGATTATGAAAAGGCTGTGAAATTGAAGAATAATTTAGAAAAAAACCAGGAGGTAAAATTTCAAGTTGGGACTCTAAAAATATCACTAACGGAAACATGGTATCAAGATCAACAGTAAACGATTACACCTTCTCTGATTAAATTGTCTTTGTTGATTGACCAAATCATCCCTTGCATCTATGAACACTCGTTTTACTTGGTAAGAGATAATGAGAATCAACAGCATGTGTTTTCCGCTTCACCCTGCCGGTAGCCCCCATAAAATGTGCTATCTCCGTTATGGACCCGACTTACCGATCATTAGTTGTATCTATCTCTGAAAAGCTGGAAGCTGCTGGGGTAGTGAACGAGGTAGATGTTTCAAGTAATCAATATGCTTGTCTATAATCTTAAAAGTGGAAAAATGGGCCGGTTAGGCAGGTTCACTTATGGGTCTAAAGTCTAAAAGGATTTGGGCCAGTTTGAGTTGATCATAAACAGTTTTGGTCCATTTATGGTGAAGATTGTTACAGATACTATAGATATATAAGTTAATGTTTTTATTTGAACCGGATTGACCATGTGTTATTGCTACATCCATTTTTCGTGTGTGCGTTTTGTACCTTAGTCCAGTAAAATGAATTTTTAACAAGCACCACAGAAACTTTTAGGAATTCGTATAAATTTTTAGCAAGTTTTGAACACGTATACATAGGTATCCTTCTCTGCATTGGTTCCCTCCTGTTACAAAAACGTGATCCAACCCGTACAAACTATTCTCTTTTATTCTTCTTTCACTCTATTGCCAAACAAGTTTTTTGAAAATTGTATAAGTAGGATTCAAGCTTGAGTGATACTAATAGGCTAATATGCCATTTTATAGGTAAATCAATGGGGCATGCAAGAACAGATGAACTCGGTGTTCCATTTGCTGTTGTTGTCGATTCAACAAATTCAGTGAAGATTCGTCAGCGAGACAGCAATGAAGAAATCCTATTGCCCATGGAAAACGTGGTATCTGTTGTGAAGGATCTTACAAATGGGCGTGACACATGGGGTGCAGTTAAGGACAGAACAATCAATTAACTGATGACGAAGTTACGAGGATAGTCTTGATGCATAGGCGCTTGTTTGAAACATTTTTGTTTATTTGCTATATATTGCTATTTTGTTTCATGGTTCCTGAGAGCAGATGGTTGCTACTTATTTATTCGCTATATTATTATTGTATGTTGGTTTTCGTTACGAGTATTTTTTTCATCGTGTAAAACCCGACTTTATGCCTGACTGGTCTAACCAGTCCAGTTTCCACAAGAAACCTTAGCATTTTTGTGGTCTTGAAAAATCATATTTTTTCAATATTAGCACTCCATAAATTAGCCAATGGATTTCAATGAATTTTATATTTTATTTTTCAATTAGCAAACCAAAAGCTTTCCATAAACTTGATAGGTTATGTTCAAGTAGTTTTTCTTAAAAAGAAAAAAAAAGTGAAAAATCGGAACTTTTTACTCCACCCACATTTTATAAACCCAAAACGAACCTTTTTTCTTCGCCCAAAACCTTGCAACCCTAAACACATGAATGTTTTGAAAAAGCATGGTGTTGATTCAACAACTTCAGTGAAGATTCGTCAGCGAGACAGCAATGAAGAAATCCCATTGCCCATGGAAAACGTGGTATCTGTTGTGAAGGATCTTACAAATGGGCGTGACACATGGGGTGCATTTATGGACACGACAATCCAATTAACTGATGGCTAGAAGGTGGCTAGGAGGCAACAAACCTTGCCTCTAGTGAAGAGCAGAGTTACGCGGATAGTCTTGATGCATTTGCAATTGTTTGAAACATTTTTGTTTATTTGCTATATATTGCTGTTTTGTTTCATGGTTCCTTGAGAGCAGATGGTTGCTACTTATTTATTTGCTATATTATTATTGTATGACCACGAGTGTCTGTTGGTTTTCGTTACGAGTATTTTTTCCATCGTGTAAAACATGACTTTATGCTGGACTGGTCTAAACCAGTTCATTTTCCACAGGAAACCTTGCATTTTTGTGGTTTTGAAAAATCACATTTTTGTTTATAGTAACGACATAGCTTCATCACAGTATAGCGCACGTGCTTAGGCAACACATTTCACAAGGCAATGGGAAGCAACTGCTGCATCAAAATATGGCAATCATGACTTTTAAGTCCAAACAGTTTTGGAGGTTTTAACTCTACGCATCTTGATATATTAGTCTGCATAACCATCCGAACTTTCACCTTCTTAAGAACACGACAAAAAATATCTTTCTCTTTTTTATCCATTGAGAAACAAGCAGGTGGCAAATAAACTTTGTTGTTATCTTGAACTATAGGATGAAGTTCAGGTCTAATGCCCATTTCTTGTAAATCTAGGCATGCTTTTATATGATCCTTGGTCTTCCCATCTAGATTCATTAGCATTCCAAAGACACTGTCACAAACATTCTTCTCAATATGCATTACATCTAGATTATGGTGTAGCAAGTTATCTTTCCAGTACGGTAACTCAAAAAAAATTCTTTTCTTCTTCCAATTAAAAGGTAAATCTGGGTTTCTCTTCACAAGTTTTCCAAATTTAACTTCAAAACCATCTAACTCATCAAGTACTTCTTGTCCTGTTAAGCCACGGGGTTGCCTGTCTAGTTCTTCTGTGCCATCAAAAGAGTTTGTATCTCTTCTAAAAGCATGATCAGTAGGCAAATATCGACGATGTCCCATAAAACATAGTTTTTTGCCATGACTCAAGCGTGTTGATTTTGTATGTTTATGGCAGTTAGGACATGCAAGTTTACCTTTGGTGCTCCATCCAGATAAATTTGCATAAGTAGGAAAGTCACTGATCGTCCATAACAAACAAGCACGCATCCGAAAGTTACTTTTTGTTGATGCATCATAAGTGTCTACTCCTTTACGATCCCACAACTCCTTTAGCTCAGCAACTAACGGTTCCATATAGACATCTATATTATTCCAGTGAGCAGATGGGCCGTATAAGTAACGTTAGAAAGAAATAAGGTTTCTACATGCACATCCAAGGAGGTAGATTATATGGCGTCAAAACAACAGGCCATGTACTATGAGAAACACTCATTGTTCCAAAAGGGTTAAACTCATCACTCGCTAAACCAAGCCTGACATTACGAGATTCTTTGGCAAACTTATCATACTTAAAATCAAATGCTTTCCATGCTGGGGAATCTGTAGGATGTCTCAAGTAACCATCTTTCGTGCGACTCTCTTCATGCCATCTCATGGAGGTGGCTGTTTTAGATGACATAAATAATATTTGCAATCGTGGTAAGAGCGGAAAATGACGCAACACCTTTGCTCCAATCTTCTTACTTGTATCAGCTGTGGTTGACTCATCTGCACAATCATATTCACTTGCTTTATACCTTGACGTATATATATATCACATTCTGTTTTATTAATGTTTTCTTTCCAGTACAGCATACAATCATTAGGACATGCATCAATTTTATCATAACTAAGTCCCAACTCTCGAATTATCTTCCTTAGTTCATACAATGACTTTGGTATAGAAGCATCGGGGAAGGCTTCCTGCATTGTATCTAGCATCTTGCTGAAACCATTATCACTACATTTCCCAACACACTTACCATGAAATAGTCTAATGATAAAAGAAAGAACTAATAACTTACACCCAGGATATAGTGGTTTCTTTGCCTCTCCCAACACTTTATAAAAATTTTTCGCCTTTAGGTTTGGCATACTCATACTTTCAGTTTGTGTTCCCATGTCATCGGTTAGTGTGTCATCACCAAACTGATGGAGGGCATCATTCACCAACCCTTGCATGTCATCTTCAGCATCCAACATTAGAGCATCACTTGATTTGGAGCTGAAAGGTGGAATTGTATAACCTTACATAAACCCGACACATAACAGATGTGTTGTACCCTCCGTCCGATCTACCCATATCTGATTACCACAATCAATACATGGACATGAAATCTGTCCATTTTACCCTCATTATAGAAAATATGATCAAGAAAGTCGTCAAGACCTTTTTTATATTCAATGGTAAATCTAGGTAAAGACATCCAACTCGTATCCATCTTAAACCTAATTCAATTAACCATAGAAAACCACATATAATTTCAACAAAAAGAAAGGGAGCCTAATTCAATTAACCACATATGTTGTTTCATAAAAAAATTAGCAAAACGATTAGGGTTTCATTTATGAGGTATTACCTGGTCTTGATGATGGTGGTGATTCCTGTTGGCAATTTTGGATGGTGGAAATGATGTGGATTTGGATCTTCAAATTAGAAATACTTTTACAATTTATTTTTAAGCTATTTCTTAATTAATTGCCTAATTATTACTTCAAAGCTAGATAAACTAATTTATATCTAAAAATTAGAAATTAAAAGTCAAAATTGCATAAGTAATTAGGCAGACTTCGCGGACAATTGATTTCCCTTTGGCTTTTTTTGGATGCGTTGAGTATTATAATGTAAGTTTTCTTGGATACGTTGTGTATTATAATGCGTTTTCTTGGATGCGTTGATATTAGTGATGTTTGTTGTTTGTACCATATAGGGTTCAAAATGTAAGACATTTTACTGGCTAGATCCCGAAGTTGCCTAATGACTATTACAAACAAGAGGTTTTAATTTGATTCAAAAGGAAAACGCTGAAAGAAGACAAGTATGGAAAAATAAGAGATTTGGAAAGGGAGATTGAGTTTCAAAAATAAACTATGGAGAAGGAAATGTTTCTCCTGCAATTGGAGTTGAAAGAAAGCAAGTCTAGTGTGGTTTTTTTTTAAAAATTGTTGTTGTTTTGTGTTTCGTTATTGCTGTTATGTTGTCAAAAATTGTGTAATGAAATGCTTGTTATGTAGGTTTGATGTAATGACCTTTTGTTTAATGAAATGCTTGTTATGGGATATATGTGTGGATGCATTTACAGTTGTTGATGTTTGCTGAGATAGTAATGGATGCATTTACAGTTGTTATCAAAGAAGTTGAAGCTAAATGGGAATTGAAGTTGCAGAGAATGAGTAGTTAATAGCATGTTATGATAGTCATACTATGTTACTACTTTGCAATTGTTTCTGATAGTATTAGCTTGTATTAGAATATAGACTAGAATGCCTTGTTCCTAGCATTTCAAGATCTAAATGAGTATTATTTTGTTGCAGAAGTGATAACCATTTGAAGCTCAAAATCATCACCTATGTCAAGCTGTGAAGATGAGTTAAGCTCAAAATCATCTTGGGCTGATTACTTTCCACCTAATTAGAAATTCAAAGGATTAACAAAATCATATTAAGCTCTTAATATGGGCTTTTGAGCCAAACAGTGATAAGCCATATTGACCCGTTTGACCCATTTGAACCAAACACCCCTTAAGCAGGTGTGGAGGCTGGTGTATACTAAATAAGTTACAAATAAGCTACAATAAGCTAAATAAGCTGTAACTACATGAGTAGTAACTAGATTAAGCTAAAAACTACCAGATAAGCTAAAGGAATAAGCTATAGACCAAAATAATCACTTGATCAAATATCACAGGCCAAACAGGCCAAAACCAACAACCTTGCAGCCCTTGTGGGTCCCACTAGGGTTGACATGGATCCAAAGTGAGACTTGATATGAAAAGGTGACTTATTGAGGTTTCTAAAAAGCTAGGACTAAAGGTTTGGGTCCCACAGATAAGCACTTGATGATGGCTTGAACTTGGGTGGTCAACACTGATCACCTCAGGTATGGGTGGAATTGGACAAACTAAAAGCTATCTGCAGACCTATCTAATAAGCTCAAAAGTTTGAAATAAGCCATGAACATTATAGATGAGCTTATTGGATTTCAAAAAAACCAATAAGCTTACTGTGTGGCCCACTAATGAAGAAGCTAAGGCACATGGAAAGTTGGGGTTTTAGTGATGCCCTGGTGCAGGGCAATGGTTAGCCCTGCATGCCACTTTGAACTATCACCTAAGCTAGAGAAAAAATCATAAAAATAAGCTAACTGTGGGATTAAAAAGCTTAGATGGGGAATTTCAACATGTAAAAATCTCAAGACTTGAATCTCAACACAAAATTCACAAAAAATTCTCCCAAGATCTGAGTTTTTGACTAACATACCATTTTGACTTTTTGATTTTGAACTTAAACTTTGACTTTAATGAAACTTGTTTGATCCGTATGCACTAATTATGATTATTTAAGCTATGATAACACTAATTTAAGATACATGAACAAGATTTAGACCAAGTGGTGAGATTTGATCCTCACATGTCCCAACAGTAGAATGTGAGAGTGAAGGTAATTTGATTTTGACTTTCTCTAGTTCAAACATTGGTTTTATAGTTTTACTAGTTCTAATATCACCTAAAGGTCATAGTGTGCAGATAAACAAGTGAAAAGGCAACTACCACAGTTGAAACAACACAGAACCAAACACCCCTTAATAACTGAGTTAACAAATTTAAAAGGTAAATGATTAATCTAAATCATAATACTGATACATAAGCTTGTACTAGGCTAAATTAAACACATATAAACAAAAGCAACCAACATTTAACAATAACAACTAACAATCACAGATTATCAACATAAGCAACATAAGCACATATGGATTATCATCAAAACACATAACAAAACAAACGGCCATTAAACATAAATATGCACATACCATTGAAATATTAACCATAATAAGTTATCCTAAACCATTGTTCAGAAACCATTGTTCACAAACCATCCCCTTCACCATAAATACATAACAAGTTTTCATCAAAATAATTACATAACCCAAAAACATGAGACCATCAGACACAAAAACCACAAAAAGACCCAACAACTACCTTCATTCTTCTTCATACTTCTCCAGAATCTTAATGGTCTCCTTCTTCAATGTTATCAACCTCCAAAATCAGCGACAACAATTGCAAGAGATTCAACCAATCGCCTCTCAATGAGCTGGACTTCATGCATTGAATCATAAACATCCTCAGCTGCCATTTCTTCATCAAGATTCAAAGAAAACACTCCATCATTCGTTCTGTTCTCGTATCCACTTGCATTCTCATGTCGTCTCTGACGGCCGCAACATTTCTCATGTTGACCTCATTCGTAGGTATCTCATTAATATTGAGAAAAATAAAACAATCATGAAGCTTTTCAGACCCACAAAGATCTTTCGCTTCCTTCAAGTATTATGCGGGCAGTACATTTTCAATTAGGGTTGTATATAGTGAAAAAGTTATGAACTGAACATAGTATATGGATGAACTGAAAAAATAAAAATAAAACCAACATATATATAAAGGGTAGATGCATGAACTGAAAAAATTAAGAGTATTAATGAGAAATGAAATAATTAAAACAAGTAATGATGACAAATGAAGAGACTTTAGAAAATCAAAGGTCGAGAAAAACTTACGCGTTCCCATAATATTGATGATTATTATTTTAATTGGGATGACTCAAAGTGTAACCAATTCAGTTTGAGTTTGAAGCAGTTGTAACAAGGAAGGAACTAGTAACTCGGTGTTGAGTATAAATATATTTCGGGTCGGGTTTGGGTCGACCCATCTAACCGTTTATTAATCAGGGTAGGTTCGGGTTGTGAATAAAATTAATTTGTGTCGACCCATCTAACCGTTTATTAATCAGGGTAGGTTCGGGTTGTGAATAAATTAATTGGGTCGGGTTTGAGTCGACCCATCTAACCCGTTTAAGCTTTTTTTCTTAATGTGGCAACTTTTGTATCAAAAAAGGGTTGACTGTGTCAACCAAAAACCCGTTTAACCTTTTCAACCCGTGAATTTCAAAAAGATCACGCCCATCTTTATAAATGGTTATAATTTGAATATTATTTTTAAAATATTCATGATTATTATTTTCAAATTGAATGAAACCAAACTAACCGAACAACCCGACAGTACACTCTGATTAAGATATGCTATCTGACTATCAGTTTGATACACGAGCCATTTCACTAGTCATGGGGGTTCCATGTCCGGGTCATTGATGCACCAATGGCATATATGACTCTAGTGTGTTTGAGTGACGTTCCACACCATCCCTTATATGTTACATGTTATGAGCTCAAGTATATGTTTGGCCACTATGTTATCTACAGGGGAGTATGGATGCATCCTATATCTGTTATCTACAATTACTGGATTATCTGTTATATGATATGATATGTTATGTTTCTGGGCTCGTGTTGGATTACTGTCCTATCTATGACTTCATGCGAAGCAATACATTCAATCATAATAGTCGGCACTTTATGATCACCTCGCGTATATTGGCCTCGCAAATGCCTAGGACAATTCCTCCGTTCAATATGTGTAGAATATAGGCTACAAAGCATCCCCGGAATGTGATGTCATCATGGGAAGTCGACCACGTAAAAACTCTTGATGATATAAATGAACGACCGCATCCGTTGAGAGTTATTCATATTAGCTTTTTCAAAGTTATTATTTCATAAACTTTACGTTTTTACCAAATCAATCCCGAATCCAAAGCAACACCCACCTACCAAACTGGCCCTTAGTTGATAACCCGAGCAACGACCGGGTAATACTCTAGTTCTTTTTTAGTTTCAAATACAATAAAATACCTATACCTATATATTATATATATATACAATAATACAATACTTTTCATATACTGTATACTAGGTAGTATTAATTAATTTACTTATACATCAAATTATACCCTATCACCGATTCATCCCGCCCAGACCGATTACAACCTACAAGGTGGTCGACCGCCCGACTACTGATTCGCGATTTTAATTTGCAACATTGGATATGAACCTTTTGATATGACACTCTGATTATGATATGATATCCGACTCCAGTTTCAAACCCGAGCCATTTCATTATTCATAGGGTTCCATGCATGTCCATCTCATTGATGCACCAATGGCATATATGACTCTAGTGTGGTTTACTGTCCTACATCTCACTTTATCTTTCGGGTCAACTAGATGCGGATGCGCTTTAACAAACGTAGACCACGTAGGATAAATCTACTTCATTTTTAGTTTCACATACAATAAAATACGTATATATTATATATATACAATAATATAATACATTTCATATACTATATACTACTATTAGTTAATTTAATTATAAATCTAATTATAATCTAAAAATTAGGGGAAAACTTACACACCCACGGTCACATAAACCCGCTTAAAATTTTTGGGGAAAAATTCAGATTCATAAATAACTTTTGTCTGCATGAAAATCAAGCATATCTTTTCGGAAATCAAGTATTTGATTCGATTTTATTAATGGAAATCGTTTTTCACAGACGGTTAAAATCTCAATTTTGGTTTAGGGTTGTATGTGGCAGCAAAGAAACAAGGATTGCAAGTGGGTTTTCACTTTTGAATGAAGATCTGACTCAACAGGTAATGCAAAACTCTCTTGTTGTTATTATTATTGTTGTTGTTATTATTATTATTATTATTATTATTATTATTATTATTATTATTATTATTATTATTATTATTATTATTATTATTATTATTATTATTATATATTATTATTATTATTATTATTATTATTATTATTATTATTTTTTTTATTTTTTTATAAAACACACTTTTATTAAAAACTCAAAAGGATTACAAAAGATTAGTGGGGAGCCTCGAAACCAACTGAGCTCCCACACCTCTAGCAATAGTAAAACCAATCCTATTAAATATATGAACTGCACGCATCGCTAATGTCCTGGGTCATGGAGAATCATCGAATACGCTTAAGCAAGGTGACTGCATCTTTCTCAAGTTCTCCAAAAGAAGAAAAGGAGAATGGAAGAAACCCATATCCAATATCCGCACATTTAGCAATTGACTAATTACGCTGCGCAAAGATTCTCTGACGCCGCCTGTATAAAATCAATCAACCCGGATATGTTATTGTTATTGTTATTATTATTATTATTATTATTATTATTATTATTATTATTATTATTATTATTATTATTATTATTATTATTATTATTATTATTATTATTATTATTATTGGTATTATCATTGTTATACATTGTTATTGTTATACATTGTTAGTGTGGGAAATGGTTGGTTCGGGTATGTGTTTGGTTGACCTCTTGTGATGAGTCTCATATGTGATCATAAGTGCCGCTATTTGTGATGTGGTACAAGTTGTATTTAAGTTGCTCTGTTTAATTTAAATGAATGTTGGTATACCTGTGTAAAGTTGGGTCAAAGGATTTCGGTAGTGATAGTGATAGTGATTTGATACCAGTTTCTAGCTAATGTATTTCATTCTGTGACATGTAACCGGATTTGCGCTATTTTTGTTTGTAGATAATGTATTTCATTCTGTAACATGTAACAGATAGTGATTTATTTCAGTTTTTTTGTTCTCAAATGACTATTGTTCTTTGCAATCTCATAATAATTTTATTTGTTTTGTGCACCAGTTATGGAAAATAACAGGATGCAACGCCAAATCACCACGAGAAATACGAATGATTATGAAATGTCCGGAAGGACAAGGATTCAAGAAAACCAACAGAGATTACAAGCTTTGGGAGTGAAAAATATTGCTAAGTCTTTGACAAGTCTAGTAGAGAGTGACAAAACAAAGAAAAAGAAAAAGAAACCAACGGATACCGGTGAGAAAGATGCAGATTATATGTCCGGTTCGACTTCCATCTTAATTCTGAGGAAGATAACCCAGAAGAAGCGGCTACACAAACAAATAAAAAGGTACGAATAATAAATTTGGCTACTATATTTTCTTTATGTTTGTTTTCTAACAATTCTACTTGCATGAAACAAAATCGAAAATACATTGCTCCACAGTCCATGACTAGATATAAAAATTTAGCAAAAAACGAATGAGTGTCTCAATGTCTCCAGTTGGCTAACGTCTTCAGAATCTCAATCGCAAAAGGGACAACAGATTGATACAGGGAGGCAATACGTAGTAGGGTACAGGAGTCCGACCAAGTCCAAACGAGAAATGATCAACCAAATTCTTCACAAGAGGGAGATTAACTGCAGAATGAGAGAAACTTAGTTGCAATTGACAACGATCATGACCACGGGGAGCGTGACTTGAGATCCGATGGTAACTATACATAAATTTCAAATACTATATATATGATATTAAATTACTATTAAGTGTATATTCAGTTAACTGTTTTCGGTGCTTACTTGTTTTTTTTTTTTGTTTTTTTTTTTTTTTTTTTTTTTAATATAGATAACAATGAAGACCTTTTTGATGTTGAAAATGATGATATCGAAGACATACCTATGAATGAAGATATTGAACAACAAGCTACTTCAGAAGATGATGTAGATAAAGACATGGATGATTTGGAGAATGAGGATGATTTGGAGTATGTGAATGATTTAACAAATGACGGCGATGATCTAATCGGAGAAGAGATTCAAGCTTCAGCATTCTGAAAATGAGGAAAACCATGTAGTTACACAAGCTCGAAATGAAACAGGTTAACATGGTCTACTTGATTGCATCGTTTTAAATATCATATATCATATATTGTGTCATATAAGAAGAATATATAATCAAGTTAAATTAAAACAAGACAAAATACAACGCTAAGATATTGCCTACATTTCGAATTATTTAGTATTTTAAATGTATACATATCTATTGTAAATCATGTTCACTTTTTGTAGTTCGGATTGTAAGCAAAAGAAAGAGAGGACCAACACGTATGGCAAAAGTTTGGGCCCAAGAAAAAGGGGATAGAATTCCAATTTTAGTTAATGAACACGGACAACCTATTAACGACAAAAGTAGTCATCTGACTCATTTCATGGGAACACTTTCAAGGAGTGGAAAGTATTGTCCGATTTATAAACCATGGAATAAAGTTGACGCAGCAAAAAAAAAAGCTTTGCTTGAACTCTTAAAGGTACACAATGTTAAATTTGTATGTTAATGAATAAAGTATTTGTTTTCTAATGTGAGCTATTACATTTTTTAGACAAAATTTGATATTCCAAGCTAGAGAAAAATGGATATTGCAATCATTTCGCGGAAGGTGAAGAACTGGAGGGCAAGAGTTAAGGAACACTACCATGATCCGCCTTTGTCGTTAAACAACAAATAAGATCTAGGCCAAAGCAAGTGCAAAATAAACAATGGAAGAAGCTTGTGAAGTATTGGAATACAGAAAACACTAAGGTGTGAAATACTCTTCCACTTTAAATAACATTACTTAATTTCCATTATGATATTTACTTTCTGCAAGCAGAGTTTAAGTGAAAAAAAAGGCGAATCGGGCAAAAAAGAAGATCATCCAAAGAACCGGTAAAAAAAGTTATGCTCGTAAAAGGGAAGAGTTAAAGGTAAGTGTATGGAGAAAGTGGGATTGTTAATGTATCCTGTGGATATCCATTGTTAATATTCATTTTCTTTTTATTCATACAGACATATTTGGGACGAGATCCAACTCGATTGGATCTTTTAGTGCATGCTTCTCCGTAGATGGAAATACTAAAATGATGACACTACAAAAGCGATTGTAAGTAGTATGCTTTTGTGTTTGCAAAAGTGTATTAATAGCATAAGTTAAACACAATATGCTTTTTTTTGTAATACATGCTTTTACTATATGTTTTTCATGTTTATATAAAATGCAGGATGATATGAAACGACTTAGTGATAATCTGCCCGAGGGTTCGATTGATAATCCCGGACCAGATGATATTTTTTCTACAGTTATGGGTAAAGATCGAAAAATGGTGATGCGGTGCGGCATGTATGGTCTAGGTGTTCGTGCTTCTACTGTTTGGGGTGTAATACCAAGTCGTTTAGCATGTCATAGAGAAAACAACTAATTGAAGTCTAGAATTGGAGAACTTACTAGTGAAAATGAAAAGTTACGAGCCCAGTTATCAGAGAAGAATGGGTCGACGGATAGTTCCATTGTTCCACCTCTTACATCACAAGATTCTCCTGTTGTAACCAATGAACCTCCACGCTTTCGGGTATGTTTCTATTATAAATCGTTCCTTTCTAGTTGTTATAGCTTATTTTATCTTTGATAGCTAATCAACCTAGGCTACAAGCTTATGTATCAGAATTATGATTTAGATTGCTCATTTGCCTTTTAAATTTGTTAACTCAGCTATTAAGGGTGTTTGGTTCTATGTTGTTTCAACTGTGGTAGTTGCCTTTTCACTTGTTTATCTACACACTATGACCTCTAGGTGATATTAGAACTAGTAAAACTATAAAACCAATGTTTGAACTAGAGAAAGTCAAAATCAAATTACCTTCACTCTCAAAGTCCATTGTTAGGACATGTGAGGATCAAATCTCACCCACTTGGTCTAAATCTTGTTCATGTATCTTAAATTAGTGTTATCATAGCTTAAATAATCATAATTAGTGCATACGGATCAAACAAGTTTCATTAAAGTCAAAGTTTAAGTTCAAAATCAAAAAGTCAAAATGGTATGTTAGTCGAAACTCGATCTTGGGAGAATTTTTTGTGAATTTTGTGTTGAGATTCAAGTCTTGAGATTTTTACATGTTGAAATTCCCCATCTAAGCTTTTGAATCCCACAGTTAGCTTATTTTTATGATTTTTCTCTGGCTTAGGTGATAGTTCAAAGTGGCATGGGGCTAACCATTGCCCGCACTGGGCATCACCAAACCCCAACTTCCATGTGCCTTAGCTTCTTCATTAGTAACACATACAAGTTGATCTTATTGGTTTTTTGAAATCCAATAAGCTCATCTATAATGTTCGTGGCTTATTTCAAACTTTGAGCTTATTAGATAGGTCTGCAGATAGTTTTTGTTTGTCCAATTCCACCCATACACTGAGTGATCAGTGTTGACCACCCGAGTTCAAGCCCTTATCAAGTGCTTATCTATAGGACCCAAACCTTTAGTCCTAGCTTTTTAGAAACCTCAATAAGTCACCTTTTCATATCAAGTCTCACTTTGGATCCCTGTCAACCCTAGTGGAACCCACAAGGGCTGCAAGGTTGTTGGTTTTGGCCTGTGATATTTGATCAAGTGATTATTCTGGTCTATAGCTTATTCCTTTAGCTTATCCGGTAGTTTTTAGCTTAATCTAGTTACAACTCATGTAGTTACAGCTTATTTAGCTTATTGTAGCTTATTTGTAACTTATTTAGTATACACCAGCCTCCACACCTCAAAGAATATTGATCAATTTTTGACCTCCTTTGTATACCCCAACCTCCATACCTGCAAAGTATACATCTGCTTAACCTAATACATGTGTCTTGACTATAAATTGATAAATGTTTGTTGAAAACTGAAATCTAGGTCGGGGATGAAGTTGTCCTTAAAAGCATTCTAAACTCAACCGAGACGGTAGCAAAAGGATGGGTGAGGAGCTTGAACCCAAATGATATAGTTGGTGGTACAGAGATTGGACGAGGATGGTGAGAGGTAAACGTTCAAGTACCAACAAAAAGAGATGAAGTGTTGGTGAGACCCTAGGGTTATTTGCCACAATTGAAGACTGTGTTGGTGCAACCATAGCATGGCCTTGTCCCTTTATCTCTGTATGTCTTTGTTAATCTTGTGATACCAATAATTTTACTAACATGGAGCTTAATGCTTATACATGGGTGTTTATTTGTAGGTGGTCCGTGAGGATTGAGAGAGATGATGCATGATGACCATGGACTAAGCTTCTTGTTGCGTTAATTTATTGTTTAATGTTAACAGACTTTATGTTAGATTCTGTCTACCTTATTTATGTTTAGTGATTTTGTTATGACAATTGCTAATTTGAAATACAATTTCGTTTTATTCATTTAATATTTAGTTGATGTTTTATTCATATCGTAATAATAGAGTGTGCATGGTGAAAATAGCATCCTATCATATGACTTGTCCGGACTTTGAAATTGTCCTATTAAACTTATTAACCGTCCTAACAATTAACTTAACATTGTAAAAGTGTCCTAATATGTTGTTATTAGGACGTTATTTAGTTGTTAATAGACATTTTATACGACAAAAAATTGGTTTCATAATCTTCTTTGAGATATTAGAACCCTTTTCTTGGTGCTAAAAGAGCTATAATGTTATATGATAAGCGCCCTAACAATTATCTTTTAAGTACGCTTGTATGTGTATCAAAAGATTAAAATTAGGTAACAACGTTTTACAACATTGTAAAAGTGTCCTAATATGTTGTTATTAGGACGTTATTTGTTTGTTCATAGACATATTATGCGACCATAAATTTGGTTTCATAATCGTATTTGGGATATTAGGACCCTTTTCTTGGTGTTAAAGTAACTATAATGGTATATGATAACCGTCCTAAGAATTAACATTAAAGGACGCTTGTATGTGTATCAAAAGATTAAAAGTAGGTTACCACATGTTAGAACATTGGAAAAGTGTCCTAATATGTTTTTATTAGGACGTTATTTGTGTTGTTTATAGACCTAAAATGCGACCATAAAATTGGTATCATAATCTTATTTGAGTTATTAGTACCCTTTTCTTGGTTGCTAAAATAGCTATGATGTTACATCATAAGCGTCCCAACAATACTTTTAAGGACGTTTTATGTGTCTCAAAAGATTAAAAGTAGGTAATCACATGTTAAAACATTGTAAAAGTGTCCTAATATGGTTTTGTTAGGACGCTATTTGTGTTGTTCATAGACATATAATACGACCATAAAATTGGTTTCATAAGGGTTAGGACGCTTTGGACCTATTACAACCGCCTTACATGAAACGCTTTCATCCTTGGTCTTATTAAATGAAAGGTCCTAAAAAGTACCATTTTATGACGCTTATGGGGGTCCTAAAAAGCCACTTTTCTCGTAGTGTATTTTTTCAATATTGCACTCCATAAATTAGCCAATGGATTTTAATGAATTTTTTATTTTATTTTTCAATTAAGCTAGAGAAGAAAACCAAAAACTACCCATAAATTTGATAGGTTATGTTCAAGTAATTTTTGTGTAAAAAAAAAAAAAAAAAAAAAAAAAGTTGGAACTTTTTACTCCACCTACATTTATAAACCCAAAACAAACCTCTTCTCTTCATCCAAACCTTGCAACCCTAAACACATGAATGTTCTCAAAAGCATGGTGGTGGATTAACACATTGTAATTTAGAGTCTCTTAATATAAAATTAGTCCGGTTATATGTATCGGTCTGTAAATGCTGATATAATCTAGAGCCGTAGATCTATAATCCTAATCAATAGTTCAAATTTAAATAATACTCCATTCGTCCCAAATTTTCTCTTTCTATTTCTGGTCATCTAATTATTATTTTCATCTTTCAAATATAGCAAGTTTACAAATATTTTCTACCAACTAATTGTGTTTAGAAAAATTTATATACAATTTGTACGGTCTATTTAAAAATGAGACATTAGGCTGCCGCGCGTTGCGATTGAGCCAATTTAAGTATGGTATTTATCATAAATGAATTTTTGCCTGTCTGATGAGGGGAAAAAGAAATTCTTAAAAAAAGTGAAACGAATAGTCTCTTCTTTGTGATGAATCTGCTATTGTGGGAAAAGGTTTATATCATACCAATACACAATATTTATTTGAAGACGTGTTTATAGATAGAGAATAAAGGAAATAGCGGTGGAGTCCAGATGGAGATAGTGGTAGGGTAACAAATGAGATAGTTTTAGGGGAGTAGTTTTGGAAGGATTATAAACGACGTGGTTTTTAGGGGAATGGGCCTTAAAACGACGTAGTTTTAATAAGAACTTAACCGAAAACGCAAATAATCTTGTCTTTGCTCATACGCTATCCCTATTTAACATTCAACGTTGCATTCGTTAATGGTTGTAATGGCTTATTTGTTTCGTTGAAGTCAGTCTCAGACTGTTTATTAGATTTCATATTCATCGACACTTTCATCACCATAAGTAGTCGAGACAACATACGTAGCGCTATTTTCCAATGATTGCCCCCAAAAACGGGTTGCAAAATAGTGTGACATTTTAACAGCCACAACAAACAATTTTAACTAACATAATAAACTACACACAAAACAATATTGCCGTGCAATAAATCCACAACCTATTTCGATGACATATCCAATTCATTTTATATAGTTACAAACTATCCTTAAATTCTACTGAGTTTTGGTTATATACAGGTGAAAATGGTTGTACCATTATTGTGTCAATATTTACATAACAAAAAGAAAACAAAATACGTATTCAACAAGGTATACCAAAATCTTGTGAGGGAATGCAAATGAAAATATGGACATTTAATCCTTAACGTTCCATTGCTCAGCTGATGTGATCGTTTTTTTCTTCTATTCACTTTCTAATCCAGTTAAGTCCGACTCAAACACTTTATACCATCTACAAAGTGGATATGAACATGACATTTATTTTCTAATGTAAATCCAAAAACCATACAATCAAGAGAGGAGGTGGTGCTGAGAAATCAAAGCTCTCTAGATAAGGATCCCCTGGAAGCTCGCGAGTATCACTTGTGAAGGGGTTAAATAAAAAGAGGGGCCCGTCATATTTCTGTATCTGCAGCCAACCATACCTTGAACAATGTATTTCTAGTTCACCAATCAACTCTAATTCTCGAGGGGTTTTTATAAGATACATGTCACCAAACATCAGATCAATAAGAGTGATAGTATGCTTTCCAAACACCAGTAGCCAAGGTGAGACTAGTGAATATGCCTGAAAATTCAGCCTCTTTGATGTTATTTAATTGCTCCATTGTATTATAGGTGCTGCTAAATAGCACAATTTGCATGAAGCACGAAAGTTCACGTATCCCACACCAACAAATAGACCATAATCATCTCCAAATTTTCAAATAAAAGATTGAGCAAGTGTGATTATGTGCGATTAATATGTTGTGCCAATAAATTCAATCTCATGACTCTTAACTTTACTTACTACTATCTCATCTTTCTTGTCCTCTTCTTGTTTATGATCGCCCTCTAATAACCTACACAAAATTTGATTTGTTAAGACATTTTCCTGCTACAAATAAAACAAGAGTAGATTACAAAAATCATCCTTGTGGTTTGGTGATAAAAACCGAAATTGTTCCTCATTGATACTATTTGCATAATTTGGTCCCTAATTGCAAGGTTTGCTTAATATACTTTTCAGTTTATGCTAATATGGCTAACATACTGTGAAAAGGTGCACTATCACTATTCTACTTTCAAAATTTAAACAATATGACTGATTATCTTCAAATAGTATATATAAGAAATATCAAATACGAATACCCGAGAGAATTACAAACCAACCCTTTAGGAAAAAGGTCGACACGCAAAACCCTCAAATATTCGATAAGTGATACCGGATAAGGATATCCGGGTCGTTTCCCAACGAGGTGTGAATTGAGAATCTCGTTTGAGGTTTGTTATTAAAATGCTCGATGTTACGGTTTTTTGGTTTTTGATTACGTTTTCTACAAATTAACTAAAGGGAAAGTAATTAGGGCTACGGGAACAAAGTAAATGATAATCTAACTACTACTAAGCATACGGAACAATAAAATTAAGTTACACTAAGTCCTAGAGTGATAATATGCAAAACGTGAAAACCCGGGCTAATCCCGAGCCTCAAAAAGTGAAAATGATGCAATCTAAGGCCTAAGGATGTGAAACTAATTTTCCTACGTTCTAAACGACTAAAAATAATTTTAGGAAAAAGCCGGGTATTTTTTCGACTTTTAAATTATTTATTATGATTTAAAAACTAATTTAATCTAATTTAATTATAAAAAATACTAAATGATTTTGGAAAAATCTGAAAATTTCACAGAAAATACTTTGGATAAAACTGGTTTTAAGAAAAATAAAAAAATGGTACACTACTTTACGAAATAAGCAACTAAAAAGCCTAAATAAGCTAGTAAGCTTATAACTGTTTTGGTAGTTAAATATAAAATGATGCAATATTAAACCTGAAAAGACCCTAGGGCAGTTGGTTGGGAGCGTGGTGTTGTGTGTGTGAAGCAATTGGCCTGAGTTCGAATCTGTGCTTGGCACCTTTTTTGCAAACTATTTTTTTTTTTTTTGAAATTTTCTTTTTGCAACTTAATAATAAGATGAAAGTAAGCACTTTTTGTGAAGAACAAGTTTGTAAAAGCTTTTAAATAAGTGTTATCGCTTATTATCACGCACACCACCAAACATTCTTAGGCAGACTTAAAGCTCAATAAGCCAAGATAAACAAAATGAAACAAACTACACTATGATAAGCTAAGGCACAGAAAATAAGCACTAATAAGGTAAGCAATAAGCAAAGATAAGGAGAATTAAACTAAACTAAAATAAGGTGGAAAAGCAGTGGGAGATATGGAACCTAAGAGCACTAAGCATTCAAACCAAGTAATAAGCTAGGCCTAAATAAGTACTAATTAAGCTAGAATCTAATGACACCTAATCTAGATCACCTAATAAGCACTAAGGATACCCAAATAAGCTAATGGGAAATATAAATAAGCTAAATCAAGGGTCGCAATAGCTAATCGTAACAAATGTCAGATGCAGTCCCAAATCTCTAATAATGGGGGCTGTTTGAGCTTAAAAATAAGCTCTAATAAGCACTATTTCAATACTATAAATAATACTATCTTAAAGCTAACCTAGGGAATACCAAGTACACCAAATTTCAGAGTCTAAGTCCTAATATTAAGCAAGTTAGACATCAAGAGAAAAGCTACTGGGCATAAGAGTCACAACAGTTGGCAAAAAATGGGTTTGGACAGATTTAAAAATGAAATTTAAGCTAAGCTACAGCTAATCTAAGTTCAAACAAACTAATGCTATGTTGAGAGTAGTATATTGAGATGTGAGAAAAGTTCTTTTGAAAAGTTTTTGATGAAAAATAAGCAACAAAAGGGTCAAACAAAGAACTGTCAGGTGCTTTTGCAGTGATAAGACAGAAGACAGATGTGAGTTGTATTGTTTTCAAAACTAAACTTAAACTTGTTAAATCAATAAAACTACTTTCAAATCTACTTTTAAACCTTAAAACCACTTTGACTTGTAAAGTCAAAGTGGGTAGAAATCTGTTTTGACCTCAAATAAGCTTAAACCAAACACCCCATTATGGGTGTTAAACTTTAAAAACTGACTTTTTAGAACTTTAGACTAGGATTTATTTTTGTAAAAAACTAACTTGTAGCTTAAATTAAAACTTTAGAATGAATAGTAAATGACAATAAGCAAATAAGCTCCAAAGTGCTTATTTGCATAAAAGCAGAAAAAGTGAAACAGATTAACAAAAGGGAAAATTTTTCATTAATAAAAAGAAATTACAACTTAATTTAAACTGAAAGTAAATTTTAAAAGTACTAAATCCTAATGCCTTTGAAAGGCTTACAAGCTACTATATATACTACTCTGTCTAGGTCTTCAAGTCCACAGCTTGTGCTTTTGTTGTGAGAGAAAAGACTTCTTGGGACACTTTGTGTTTCTTTGGCTTCATCTCATCCATTCATCTAATCTTGGGCACCAAGGGTTGCCATCTAAGCCGTCCTTTTTGAGCTCCAATGGGGGTGCCTTGGATTGCCAACATGGCAAACATACCCATGTGGGTGTGTTGGGTAAGGAGAGCTGGGGACCAGGGGGTTTGAGAGGGATGTGTGGGGAAGAAGACAAGTGTGGGGTTTAAGGATTTGGGCGCCAATTTGGTTCTGGGTTTGGGATGTGATTCTGTTTTGGGTAAAATGGGGAAGAGGGTAAATGGGTTAAACATTTTAAAGGGGTAAAAGGGTTAATGGTTTTAATAAAAGGTTTAGGTAAAACTTTTGTATTTTTAAATAAAACTTTGTATTTTTTTTTAGAAAGAAAATAATTTTAATAAAAATTTGGTTTTTGAAAAAATAATTGGTGTTAAATAAAAAATGGAGTTTAAGAGAGTAGGTTTTTTAATTTTGATAAAAAGGGTAAAATAGTAATTTTGGGTTCGGGTAGAGGGTAAATTGGAAATTTGGGTTTAGGTTAGGTTTTTGAGTCTGATTCCCCAAGCTCACTCCCAAATATGAATCCCGGGCTCTGAAAATGTAGAAAACCATATCCCGGCTCCGTCTGAAAGCCGCTTCCAATCCAAGCTCATTTCAGTCCGTTTTTGGTCCTGTTTTCGATCCTTTGTACCTGAAATACATAAAAACACATTCCAAGGATATCTGCAGCATAATTGGTTATATTTCCGTGTTTTTAGATGTTTTTGTGGGCTTAGATGGGTAAAAATGATGAGTGAATAAGCACTCATCAATGACCAATTACACCGTTAGTTCCCAATACATAAACAACTGCACTGTTGGTCCTCAATACATAACCACAGGTAGTCCCCAATACAATAATTTCACCATTGGTCCTTGGTATTGGGAAGACCTGAAAGGAAGGAAAGGATTGTAATTACATGGAATTCATATAATAATAAGTACGAAGAGGGTTACTTGATGCGTGGGTTCGAGGTCGAGAAGACTTCCTTTTCTACGAGAAAGTTTTTCAACCCTCTAGGCAGTGAACCTAATCGTTGTAGTGTAGCATGTGGTAAACCCAAGGGATTGATTTCGTTCTCTAGGGGAATAGGAATGTTATAAAGAGATATATGACGAGAAGGTGAGGCTGAGGGAGATTCTTTTTAGTCTTTTTTATGTTTTTTAGAAAGCAAGGTAAACATCTCGGGGTATAGGAGTGGGGGGGTGGTACTTCTACCAAGTTTACTACTTTTACTAATTACTAACCTAATTATCTAATTAAACTAAGGATAGAATATGCTTAATTGATGTGTGCTCATATGATGATTAAAAATATGTTTACTTATATGCTCTTACTCCCTAGTTATCTCTTATTGGTTGGTTGAATTGTCACATCCTCATATTAATTGGTGCGTTGTATTTCGTTTGGTCGTAGGGTGGTGCCTAATTCCCTAGTTCTATGAATTGCAACCCTCCTTTAGACTACGCGGGATCTGCAAGTACAAGAGACAACCTAAAAATAATTAACGACTAGGTTTCATAGATCTAAGCAAACACAAGAATAATTTAGCTACTCATGTTAAACAAGCAAGCATACACACATACAATTGAACATGTGGTAGACATAATGATAATTGGATAAACAAACTTATCGTGTGATGTAAAATAGGGTATGGGACCCTAGAATACTGTCCAAGTTGGACTACAACTGAGTTAGGGTTTGCTCTCCAAAGTTCTACCTCTTATTAAACAGAAAAATTTAATTCTATATATAGATTTAAAACTGTGACGGCGTCACCTTTTTCTAGTGACGCCGTCAGGTTGCAGTCATTAGGGTTTCGTTTGGGCCAAGTCATCGTTGGGACGACGTTAGCTTATGAGTGTGACGCCGTGAGTCTTCATGAAGGGATGTCATCTGAGATTGGTTCTTAGGCGTCTGGTGTGGAATTTGTGAGTGACGCCTCCTCTAGAGTTTAGGCGTGACGCCGCCATGCTTTAGGACCAGAATTTCACCTGAGCCGTCACCTTGTGTTTTGATCAAAACTTCTATATAGGGACGGCGTCGCCCTTTGGTTGGGACGCCGTCAGGTATGCTAGAGTGCCTTTGATCGTGACTTTGCCATTTTCATCATGTTTTCGCTTCTTTTCGTCCAAATATGCTTCATTCCAGCATTTTGCTTCCAAAACACCTAAAATGTGAAAAGGAACGATTTGTAAGTAGTAACGGATATAAAATGTTTCTATTTAGGGCTGAAATGACCCCCTAAAAACATGTGTTTTAAATCCTTATCAAATATGCCTACACTTGGAATTTGCTTGTCCTCAAGCATATGTGCTTTTGACCAATCAATTTATAAGTTAGGGGTCATGAAGCATTGGTTTAAGATATTCTACAACAACTACAAGAGCCACAATAGTCATAACAAGCACGAAAAGTATATACTAGCACCTCATAATTGGTGTTTGGATTCTCTCATCTCTCGGGTTTATATGAAATATAATATGAATGGAAATGGAAGATAAACACTCATTACCTGGTATAGTACATAAATTACCACATGCTTGATAATAGATCAAACCTCCACCACTTTGGCATAAGCACCTGGAATAACTATCTAAGAGGTCTTTACAAAGGGTTGTAACGTTAGGCTTAGGGTAGGGAAGTAAAGGGTTTTGTTGGATAGAGGATTTTAGTGGTGTCAAGTCAAAAATATTATGTTACAAGAACGTAAAGTGTGGCGTTTGTAAGCCAAGACTCGACTTACTAACACTAGATAACTAGAAAACAAAATACAAACAAAAGCTTGAAAACATGAACATAAAGATAGATGTAGGATGGTAGCCCGTATGTTTTTATCATTTTTTTTCAACAACTCTTTTTCTTCTTCTTTTTTCGATTTTTCATACCTTTTTACTCTACCATCCTCTACGATAACATCATAATAAAGGGATTTATAGGAGTATCCCTACAATTGAGTTTTTTGTATTTCACTAACACTAATTGACCCGAATTGAAAAGATCAAAACACTTGGAGTATTTAATTACATAGATAAAGGGAATTATAATTTAACGTTCTTTCTCGTTACTACATAAAATATTACTTTAACCCATGAGTCCCAATCGTCCCAAAACTGTACACAAAAGATATGACTCGACTTAGCAACCATGAAAGTAACTAGGTAATTGAACTAAGGGTTTAATAATGATAACAATAATGCACTAAAGATGAGTGCATACAAGGTAGACTAAGGCGATTTGGGTGTAACATTTGGGGGTGGTTTGTAAATAATGCTCTTCATTGATATTCCGGAAAACCGAAACATCATGAGAACCGCGAAAAGGATAGGCTCCGAGGGGTTAACTAGGGGTATCATGTACTAAAGATGAGTACATCGCAAGGGTGTGGGGAAAATTACACAACCGATGTGGAAGAAGTATTTAAATTATAGGTTTAAAACAAGGGTCATGCCTCTTATCATTTAGTTAATCCTAACTACACTAATGTAGTCCCACTAGCGATCTCGGAATGCATCAAAAAACAAGTTCTAGAATCTATCATCTAGGGGCGAACCTCACATTTTTTGGGGTGGAATTTAAGTGGTAACGGTTTTTGTGCTAGTCATATAATTCCTATCCAGGAGACGCTTTATTAAGACTAATTTTTAGCTCGTAAATGTCATAAATTTTTTTAAATTTGGTGCTAAAATTTCCCTAATAAATATTTCTCATAATTTTTTACACAAGTTACCAAGGACAAGACTAATAATCACGTGAGTGAATAGTTTCTAAGTTCACGTTTTATTCTCCCTCCTTACAATTAAACTGAATATTGTCCCCAATGTTCCCCGAATGTATCAATGTTATGATAAAGGAAGGTAAGTAAAAGAGAAAGAAATTAGTACTCCCCTGATTAGCTCGGTAGGATATGTCAGAAATTGCGGTTAGATCCTTCTCCAAGAAGAATGAATAAGTACTAAGTGCTTCTTCCAATATGTGTTTCTTCTTCTTGTCTCATATAACCTGCACACTTATAAGAAAACAAATGAAACCTTCGCGTAAAACCGGCTGTAAAACTATATATGACACACAACTAAACTAGAAAGCGAGTAAGATATAATGCTTGTGTAATGGATGTTTGCAGTTTTTTTTGGAAAATAAAAATTTGGAATTTCCAAAAATTACAAGTTACATAGAAGAAGAAACTAATATTCTGTTTCAACATTGCCTGACGTCGTCAGGTGTTAATCCTGACGCCTTCAAGTTTTCCTAACAAAAAGTGGCCTGCTATTAAAACCTGGAAATATTTCTGCAAAACACCCATTATGACTCGATACAAGTATTTGACTCTAACAAACAAAAAAATATATATAATTTCAATTATTTTTAATCTCATGTTCATGTTCTTACAAACATATGTGATCTTCCCTACACTTATCTTTTTGTAAAATACCTTTATATGCAATTAAGACGAGGTTAAAACCAAAATAAAGCATTTTCACAAAGTCTATCATGAGAATAAATAACAATGAAAAAGATATATAAACACACAAACAAAAATTGAAAACAAAACAAGCAAACAATTAATCATGGGTTGCCTCTCACGAAGCGCTTTTCTTTATTTATGAGTCTTGTAGCTAGACGTGGAGTCGTGCCCATACGTCGTCTCATGCATGTCACATATTCATCTTTCTTATAGTCATCTCTTAACTCTAGAATTTTTTTATAATATATGTCATTCTTTTCATAATTATATCTAAGTCCCATTTGTTTGTCTCTTTGATAAGGATTTAAAACATACATTTTAAGGGGGTCATTTAAGCCCTAAATCGACACATTTTATATCTGTTACTACTTAAAATCGTTCCTTTTCACATTTTAGGTCTTTTGGGAGCAAAATGCTGGAATGAAGCATATTTGGACGAAAAGGAGCGAAAACCTGAAGAAAATGGCAAAGTCAAGATCAAAGGCACTCCAGCACACCTGGCGGCATCTCAACCAAAGGACGACGCCGTCCCTCGATAGAAGTTTTTATCAAAAGTGCAAGCGACGGCTCAGCGGAAATTCTGGTCCTAAAGCATGACGGCATCATGCCTAAACTCTGGAAGGCATCACTCACAAGTGATACACCAGACGCCCAAGAACTAAGACTCAGACGACGTCCTCAAGTGATGAAGACCGACGGTGTCACACTCCTCAACTGATGCTGTCCCAATGATGACTTGGCCTAAAAGAAACCATAATGACGGCGACCTGAAGGCGTCACTAGCAAAGGGTGACATCGTCGCGATTGTAAATCCATATATAGAATTCGATTTTTCTGTTTTAAATGAGGTAGAAATTTGGAGAGAAAACCCTAATACAGTTGTAGTCCGACATGGATAGTAATCTAGGGTCCTATACCCTATTTTACATCACAAGATAAGTTTGTTTTTCCAATTTATCATTATGTCTACCCCATGTTCAATTGTATGTGTTTATGCTTGCTTGTTTAACATGAGTAGCTAAATTATTCTTGTGTTTTCTTAGATCTATGAAACATAGTTGTTAATTATTGTTAGGTTGTCTCTTGTCTTAATTGGTAGACGCTAGATTAAAGAAAACTGGCTTTTTCTTTCATTGTTGCGAGCTTGAACGTCCTAAATAGCAAAAAAGCCTTAGATTGAACTTTGGCCATTCGTTGTATTTATTGTGTGAATTGTAGCTTAAGGATAGTAGAGTATTCAGGGGAGATACCATTGTACTTGCCGATCCCGGGTAGTCTAGAGGAGAGTTGCAATTCATAGAACTAGGGAATTAGGCACCACCTTACGACCAAATGGAATACAACGCACCAATTAAGATAAAGGAAGTGACAATTCAGCCGACCAATAAGAGATAAGTAGGGAGTAAGAACATCTAAGTAAACACTTCTTTAATCATCATAGGAGCACATCTACAATTAGCATAATCTATCCTTAGGTTAATTAGATAATTAGTAATTAGTAAAAGTAGTAAAATCGGTAGAAGTACCACCCCCAATCTTATACCCCGAGATATTCACCTTTGCTTTCTAAAAAACCATAAAAAGACTAAAAAGAATCTCCCTCAATCCCTGTAACCACCCGCCTTTTCAGGTTAGCTTTTCATTTTTGAAAATTTACTATTCACTTTTACTATTCATACCGTAATTTTTTTTTACTATCATGACAAGATAAATGAAACTCGACAAGTCATCCTGGCGACGTACTTTGAATCCATACCGAACCGATTTCACAAAACCGTGTCTGAGAATTATTTTAGGGTTTTAAACGTAATTCGGGAATCCTGATATGTCCATAAAACACTGTAAACATTAGAAATATGTAATTATACCATTTTATGACAATTCCACAAGTTTTGGAATTTTAGGTGTTCTAGTTCTGCGTTTTATGCGAATTACGAGTTTTTGACCCGCATTTCCAGCTTTAAACAGCGTTTTAGAACCCAATGAGACTTATCACTCATTTTATATTTTATATAGAGTATAATGATGAGTTTCATCATTCCTGCAAGTTTCGTATTTTTACGATACCCGGTTTTACGTTTTATGGCTTAACAAATTACGATTGGTATATAACGGAACTAAAACACACTCTACAACCAAGATAAGACCAAGACTCATCACCTAGCCACCTATTCCCATTGTGACCGCCTCTAGGGGGTGAGTCACCTTGGATGTGTCTTGATCTCATGCTTTGAAGTCTTAGATGTTTACATGTGTAAAACTTGTTAGGAATTAGAAATTCCATAGTGAAGTGTCGGTCACCCCAACTATAGTCTAGCATTAGTTAGCTCGTTGACATATCATTATTTAGTAGTTTATTAGCTTATTTATTAGTTAGTGTAACACCGTGGAGCAAGGACGGGTCATTACCCACTGTATGCCTGATCCACAGTCCGACAGGAGGATGTTTAAGTTGTAACTATAAATACCCCTTCCATCCTTGGAAGGGGTGGTGCTTCTTAATCTAACCTTTCTTTTTGTTGGAATCACTCCTAAACCATTTATCAAAGTGTTAGTGATTAATATGTAATAGTTAGCTTAATTAAGGCTTTTATGTTAGTATTTAAGGCTAGACTCATGTAGAAAGCCCATGAGCCTATGCCAAAGCCCAATAAGGAAAGGAAGGGACTAGGAATATTGCCATAGCTCCCATCCCCTATAAATAGTCTTGTAACTCCCATTTGGGAGTTGGTTGTTCATTTTACATGATAAACCTACTCCTAAACCTTTCTTATATTCGTGTGTGTTTGTGTGATTTGTTCAACCAATCCATTCTATTCTATATTTCTTCATATTGATGCTTGTGTTGCAAACATGGGAACCTAACAAAATCATTTCGCCAAATAGTGGGTGGTGTTTGTTTTGATGTTTTTGTGTCTTACGCGTACGATTCAGTATTCAAAATTTCATACGCTTAAAGGTTATTTGGTGTTAAATTTTAAGTTTTTGGCAAAAAGTTTGAAACTTTACGTGTATTTCATTAGTTTAGAGCTTGATTTAACTCGTGTGGTCATTTCTACACATAAGGTGATTAAGTGGTTTTGATCATTAGGTTTCTAAACTTTTGTGTGTTTAAAAATCATTTTTGGTTAAGATTGGTCATTCCTACGCGTAACTAAACCCTAGTTTTACGCCTAAGGACTCAAAGTCTACGCATAAGTTTTTCTTGGCTTGATCTTTGCTAAGTTACTTAGTTTTCTGTTTTTGGATAAGCCTCGAAAACACTTCGACTTTGGATATCTTCTACAATGGATAAGTGTAGGATTTTGGGTTAAAACCCTAGTTTTACGCCTAACCATAAAAGCTTACGAGTAAAAAATATTACGCCTAAGCATTTTCTAAGCATAAGTATGTCTTACGCCCAATGAAATATTACGCGTAAGGGTCTTACTACTAAGCCTTTAGTTTACACATAACCTAAGGTTTCACCAAGTCTACGCGTAAGCCTCATTGTTACGCGTAAGGTGGTGTTTTTACGCATAAGCTATTTCCTTTGCATAAGCTGGTTTTCTACGAATAAGGATACTTCATCAACAAAGTTTCATTTGACTACAAAGATCCATTTTCAACAAAAGTTTCAAGATGTCTCAACCACCATACTCTAGCTACTTCCCTTATGTGTATCCTCAACAACAACAACAACAACAACAACAACAACAACTTCATCAACAACAACAATTTTATCAACAACAACAACAGCAACAACAACAACAACAACAACAACAACAACAACAACAACCTTCGGATAATTCAACCACAAATTATTCAACCACCCCCTAGTCTTCAAGTACAACCTTACACAAACTTTCAAAATCAACATCCATCCAGGAATACTATCAAGGAACCATCTTAGTTTGCAAAGATGTGTGAAGCTTTAAGTAGCCAATAATCCATACATGAAGCTGGATCACTTGATAGACCTCCAATGCTCACTCCTGGAAACTACGATCAATGGGTGATAAGGTTCTTTAGGTTTTGTGATCTAAAGAAGCCACATGGAAAGTTCTTGAAGAAGGTCATCTTGGAAGGTCCATTTCAGATGCCTACTATCACTGTACCCGGAGATCCGAATGCTAATCCACCAAGAGATGATATCACCAACGTTTTCGGTCTTAATGAACTTACTAATCGATCAACTTCTACACTTTGAAGCCATGAACCGCAATGCAATATATTCTTTTGGGATTACCTAATCCGATATTTCAAAGTGTTGATGCTCAAAAATATGCTAAAGCAATGTGGGAGCATATTCATCTTCTCATGGAAGGCACAGAACTCAATCAAGAAGAAATACTTAGCATATGAACACTTCATGATTGAACTAGGGGAGACATTAGAGTCATATCATCATCAATTTTCAAACATCATCAATGACTTGGAAAAACATAGTATCATCATGCCAAGAATTGCATTCAATACTAAGTTCCTCAGTAGTCTTGGTCATGATTAGGAAAAGTATGTTATCTTCTATCAACAAGCAAATAATTTTTATCATGCTACTTACGGATTGCTGTATGACTATTTGAAGCCTCATCAGAAGGAAGTTGACAAAGAAAGGATCATTCGTGGAGTCCCTGCTTCGCAATCACTACCAGATAATCAATCTCTAGCTTTGTGGGCTCAAGCTTGTTATCCTCAATTCCCGACATTACAAACTGTATTCACAAATCCTCCACAACCTACTGCTCAACCATCTGCTAAGATAACACCTTATGATCCTTCACAACAACAAAAACCACAAGAAAATCAACTGGTACCATACAACAACAACAATGCTCAAGCACTTTACAGTGAATCAAATGAGGATGCTGAAGCCTTCGATGCATTGCAGCAAGGATTTGTTATGATTGCAAGAGCCTTCAGTCGATACTCCAACAAATCCAACAATCGCATTCGCACCTCATCTAACATAAGGAATCAAGTAGTTGTTAACACTGGAAGAGTTGAAGTTTAGAATCATGGTAATGTTCGTCAGAGGGGCGGTGGTCAAGGATTTAATCCAAATGGAAAGAATAACATGGGTGCTCCACAACAACAAAGGGTTCAAGTGGTTGATCAAGGAAATGCTCAGAATGGGGTTAATGGTCTTCGATGCTATAACTGTAATGAGAAGGGTCACCTGGCTAATGCATGCCCAAAGACGAGGACAAGAGGCAGTGCTTATCACAAAGAGGCTTTAGTCTTGGCTCTCAAGGTTGAAGCTGGTGGCATTCTCACAAACAAGGAATAGAGCTTCATGGCAGATGCAGATTCAGATGATGATATGGAGGACTTGCAGGCTAATGCTGCTATGATGTTAATGGCCAATATGCAAGAACTTCACATGAGTGACACATGACCGGTATGACAGCGGCTTGTCTCAGGTACTAGATCAAACTATACTAATCAATGATCTGATATCTCCGCCAACATCTACATCCGACGAGGCTCAGAGTGTTCAACATGAGCCATCTACATCTCATTCTGATGATAATCAAATAGATCCAATAGTTACATTTGACGATCAAGATGACCTTATGGTTACCTTTGATAATCAATTTGACTCCGTGGTTATACTTGAGGATCTAAATAATGATCATGTTGAGACTCACGTTGAACAAGCTGAACCTTTGTCTAATCCAGATATTGAGCTCATGACCTTACTTAACGACCAAAAATCTCGAATGGAAAAATGCCGTGAAATCAATCAGCAATTAAAAGATAAAAATGCACTGTTGACTAAGGATAATGAATGCTTAAAATACCAAATCAAAATTTTTCAAACAAAAGAGAATCGTGAAAAAGGTTTTGAAGTCACATTTGCTAAATCATACCAAAATGAAAAATCTTTGGAAAAACAAACATGTGATCTAGTTGCATCCAAGAATGCTTTATTGTCTCAAATAGAACAACTGAAATATGATCATAAGCAACAACTTAATGCTCTCACTTTGGAAAATCAAAAAGCCAAGTCTGAGTTGTTAACTTGTCAAAAATAGTTTTATGAATACAAAAAGCATTCAAGGAAACAAATAGATGACTATCTTGAAGAAATTGTCAACTTACAAAACAAAATCAAAGAGTTTCGAAATGTTGTTTATAAACATGGTGAGTCAATCACAGCTATTCAAAAGTTTACTTTCAAACCAAATCCTAATGGATATGGACCGAATCTTGCTGATTACAAACCAAAGTTTTCACATAGAGCATTCAAACGAAATCCTCAAGTATACAGTGTAGAACACAGAATTGATGATTCCATTATGAGTGTTGTTGAATATAATCGTTTGGAAGAATTAGATGCAGAAGACGAGAGTCAGTCAAAATTGGAAAATTTTGTTTATTGCAAACCATTTAACTATTCAAAAGCCATAACTTTCGTCACACAACAGGACAATTCTAACACACCTTGGGTTATCACGCCTACTTTTGAGTCTTCTAATGTTGGTCCAAAACCCAATACTGCACAAACTAATGGTCCTTTACCTTCACTCAGTGAAGTAAAAACATTACCCGAACGGTGTCAAATTCTTAAATATTTTGAAACATTCAAATCGGACATCAAACTTTTGGAACGTGAAATTGAATTCCACTCTAAAATTGAAGTTAAACATTTTAAATTGCCTCATGCACGAGAACAAAGAGAAAATTTTCAGAATTTTTTTTTACCTCATGTCTGAAATTTGAAAATGTGTGCAATCTATTGGGAAAGGGACTTTCACAAGGAACTTGGTCTTATGAAAACAATTTTCTAGAAAACAGAAACATTGATTTCAAATACTAAACGGAAAAAGAAAATGTTAAGAAAAGATGTTGATCAACTTTTGGAAGATGTTATCTATACTGATACCATTAATGTTGTGTTACTACACTCTGTTGCATATGCATTTGATTATATCACAGATGATTCTGTTGATACTATTGCAAATGTTGAGAATACTAATACTGTGTCACAAATCGAGTCATTCATAACTGAAAATGAGCGATTGTTAAATAAGCTTTCCAATGCAAAACGTCGTCTTCAATGGTGTCAAAAAGATTGTCAAAATCGAGAACTCGCTTTGCAAAACAAAATCAACCAGTTGCATAAAAAAACTCTTAATCCAAAACTTGAGCAATTAGATGATGAAAACGTGTCTTTGAAGTGTCAAATTTCTAAATATGAGCAAGAAATTTCAAAAATCAAAAAGGAATATGGTGTCATATTTGATTTACTCAAAAAGACTCAGGCACAAGCGTCAAAAGATGCTGATGATCATCTTGCATAATACAAAGATGTTTTACGACAAAATGAAAACACTCGCTCTGAAAATCAAGAATTATTACACACTATCCATGATCTAAAAGCAGATTTGGTAAAACTTAAGAAAGATAGGGATAGTAACACAGCAGTAACTGCACCTAGACATAATCAAATTGACACTAGAACGCCTAATGACAAATCAAAGAAACTAATGTGCCTCTCTATGAAAAGGAATAGTGCCTCTTTTTCCAACCTGACTTCTTAAGATCAATACAAGGAAGAATAGGACTTTGAATAAAACTAAAGTTGCACCCACTTTTTGCATTCATTAGACAATGTAATGTACAAAGTGATCTAACGAATTTAACTTTAAGTACTTTGAATGTTATGTTTGAAGCTCTTTTGTGTTGGTTGTCATGCTAATGTTCTCCTGTTGTCATTGTAGGATCGTATTATATTTGTTTGATGATTCGTGGTCTTGATGATGAAAATACATGTTAGCCATTTAGAGAGGAAAGTAGAGAGATGGGTGTTCTAGTTGAGACTTGCTTTCAAAATGTAAAATGTTAGATTGAGAAGCACCACCCCTTCCATGGATGGAAGGGGTATTTATAGTTACACAATACACAACCTCCTATCGCCTGTGGATCAAAAAAGGTAAAGACCGTCTTCCTCCACTGTTACACTAAACTATTCTACTACTAATGACTAATTAACTACTAAACAACGTAAATAACTACAAGTCTACAAGCTAACATATGCTAGACTATAATTGGGGTGACCGACACTTTAACATGGAATTTCCAATTCCTAACAATCTCCCTATAAGGGAGGTCACCCCATGAAATACATTTTTCTTCCTAGCATTCTATCTTTGACTTCGTTTCGAGCTCAGACTTGAATTCTTCACTTCCGCAATCTTTGTGCATTAGTAGTGATTCTTCAAAGTCCGCATTGATTTGTACTTTTAGTGGAGGCCTTTAACCGATCCACATCTTTGATGATCTTCTAGCTTTTGAGATCATCGACACAAGAAATCTCTGGATCACCCTTTGTTGTGTTGCCATCATGTGATGTTGTGACTTTGGACCGACATGCTCACACTTTCTAGATCATGACATCTTTGCATCGAGTAGCGGAAGCTTTATGGCTCATGATATTTGCAAGCAAGAAGGAAACATAGTATAAAAATATCGAGCTAGGTTCAGATATGCATCGTCATGATTTCTTCAATTAAGTGTGGATGCGTGAGCATGCGGCTTTGATGACTCCTCAATTCTCGACACTTAACCATCCAAATGTACCGCAAACAACAAGCAGAAAATCACACGAAAGTGTCTTTGATCACTTTCGTTGAATTGAGGTACACGCCCACTTCCTCGCTGATAGCAATACAAGTACGCCGTGACGTAGGATTCCTAAGAATCTCCTTGACAGTTTTCAAGTGTTGCTTAGCCGTTTCAAACCGAACGCTCAAAGAAGACAACACGGAGTGAGTGAACCAAAGAAATTAAGATTCACTGATTGATGAAAAATGATTTGAAAAACAATCGCGTATTGCTTAGAAGAAAGAGTTTTGCAATACGACAAAGGTTTTATGAGAAAGATCAATTTTCAATCATAAATACTTTTTATATTTGAAAGAGAATACACATTTGACGTGCTAGAGAAAAAAGAGATTCGACATCGAACGGTTTTTTCAAAAGTATTTTTTCAATCAGAGATACTTTTGTGTTTGAAAACATTAGTACACATTCGACGTGCTAGAGAAAAGAAGGTTTGCACATCGAATGGTTTTCCAAAAGTATTCGTCAATTCATTTCCTGGACTAAGGTTGATTCAAGAATGAATCGCCCCATCGTTTCTATCCAGTTGCCACAAGCTTGATCTTTAGAAAAGATCTCACATGCCACCTACCAAGAGCTTGTTTGATGTTGGCTCTAGAATGCTTTCCATCTTCATCGTGAATATGTTTGCATATCACTCAGATGTTCTGGAAATACCACAAGGATAATGCATAGGACTCTCAATATATACTTACTTTCCACATTGTGTAAAACAGCAAGTCTTCATTAATTTTGTGTCCTAATGAGATATTGTGCATGATCTCTTGGCTCTAGACTCAATAGTGCACATTTGGTTCCTATGCCAGAGACTAGGGTCTCCTTCTTTAATATCAACAATCTCTAAGAGAAAGTCGATAGATAATGTTGGTTCCCCGTGAGAATGAAACAAGCCCTTTTAAGAGGAACTTGAGTAGCTTGGGAAGTTAGGTATAAGGCCACTGGGTCCATGACGCTTGTCTTCAATACTAGTGTTACCTTAGTAAACACCAAGAGCATGTATTGAACCCGGCTTGCCTAAGGTTGAATTATTGGAGGGCTATTTCTTTTCACCCTTTTTCACATTCGTTTCTTTTTCATTCTTCAACCCCTTCAATGCTTACCGAGACTTCATAACTAGAACCTTGTTGGGTTTATTCCGCTAACTCTATCTCACCGACTCTTCCCATATCTCACTTTTCTTATTTTTTCATCATACCTAAGGACTCTACACTATCTAGTGGATTGTCCATGGGCAGATCCCTCCAGTTCTGGCGGATCATGGGAACTAATACCTAACCTCACCATCCTTATAACTCCATACATAAAGTAAAATGGTCGATCTTTTGGTAAAGTTCATTCCTTCTCGAAACCAATTGAAAAATCATTTGGAAAAACCAATCAAGGTACTTGTGATATAAAATCAAAACATTTTGTACCTAATTATTTTGATCATTTAGAAATGCTACCCCTCAACATGTGCATATGATTTTGAAATTGTTTAGCACATGGAGGCAAGAGTTCTTTGAAATAATTTCTTGATCACAATTTCCTAGAAAAGCCATTTGAATTTCTTTGGTAAATTCTCCCCCTCAATATGTGCATAGGATATTTGAAATCATTTTATCACATAGAGGGAAGAGTTCTTTTGAAGCACATCCACCAACACAAAATCCATTAAGAAACCATTTGTTCCCCCTCAATATGTGCTTCGAGATTCGAAAGCGTTTAGCACATATGAGAGAGCAAGATGCACCTTGAATCAAACGATCACCTTTTATCAAATTTCATTATTAAATCACAAATTCTCCCCGATCAAAAATATCAAACCCTTTGAGATTTTGGATCCCAAGTGATTTAATAAGGTTTAGAAAACATGGGAGAAATGTTATTTAAAACTCATCTTGTTTTTGGATAAATGCTCCCCTCAACATGTGCATTATGTATATTGAAATCGTTTGGCACATGGAGGCAGGAGTGCCTTTGAAGGACTAAAACTAATTCCATTAAAACAGATTTGAGATTTAAATCACGATCTCTCCCTCGATCAAAAATTTCAAACCAATTAAGATTTGTGATCCCAATTGATTTAAATCATTTAGAAAATTTTGGGGAAAGACGTGGAAATATTTGATTTTGAAAAATGACATATAAGGACCATTTTAAGACATTAAAGATTGTTAGTGTCAGGTATGATAGTTTTTAAGAGATTCTTAAGTAAAATAAAACAATACATAAAAAATTTCATTTCGAAAGATCTTTGAGTTTTAAAGAAAATCATACCATGACATAACATTAAATCTTTAGATCACCACTTATTATTGTACAATCGGACTTTTATTAAGAGATATTGTTTTGAAAATATTTTATTTTAAATCACTCTCCCCCTCAATCGATGACCGAATTCGATGATTGAGTGACTTAGATTTTGATAAAATGAAGTCCGTGATTTTAAAATTAAGTCCAATATATTTTCAAAACAATATTTTCCATTTTCAAAACAATTTAATCAAATTATTCAAAATTGTTTAAAAAATGGTATCTTGCACAAAGAAGCGTTAGGTGGTTGAGCTGCTTCTGTTGATGTTGCTGTAGGGCTTGGAAGAAAACCGTCCTGCTAATGCAAGAGACTTCTTACGTTGCATTTTAATGCCAACTGAGGTCAAATTAAGCTTCATTTCTTCAATCACTTAGAAGAAAACCATCTCGCCGATGCAGTTGAGACCTCTACGCTTGCATTTATGCCAATTCTCCATGGAAGTCAAATTAAGCTCCGTTTCTTCATTTGTCAACCCAAGATATAGTCCCTTTCCTTTCTCGCATCCAATCATCTTCAATTGTGGGATCCGGATCGGAACATTCTTTTATACCAATAATACCTACATACTAGTGAACACACATATAAATATATGGTGGTCGACATCACCCAAACAACAATCGACTAATAAAAGTCAATCCAACATATCAATCACGATCATAAAAGGTATGGGAATAATGTGTTCATCAAACTATAATCATCTAATCCTAACAATCATATCCTAGAAACCTAGTCCTTCAACATAGGCAATTACATTTTTTCGCATAAGCACGAGGATAATTAAGAAAGTCCGTTAGATGATGTAAATTTGAAAACATTCTCCCCTCAATCAATGACTCATTTTCTGAAAAGTTTAAAAGCGCTGAAGTCATTGATTGAGTTTGCAAATTTTACTAAAACTCAATCTGATTGATTTTAAGCAACTCATTTTCCACCATTTTGTTCAAAACAAATATTTTTCAAGAATTTTAGACGAAATTGAGTAGGAAACAGCTTTGACATACTTTCCTCATTTTGTTTTAGGATAAGTGCACGAAATATTTGAAAAGTGGTTTAGCTAACACTTTCCTTTCTTGAAGAGCGGGTTGCTATCTCAAATAATAGCAAAACCATGGTTTAAGCACGGTTACAGCTAGAAACAATCGCGAAACCATTTTTTGAAGCCTAAGTTACAAAGTGATGAAATAACTGTAGCCATATTTTGAGACATGTTTAGAAAGAATATTTACACCTCCTCGCCAACTTCATCTATGGTCACGTGCCATTATTGAATGACATTTCTAATACCGTAGATGTTATCGATACCAGAAGACATGTCTTGAGAAAACATATTTTTGGTATTTTTCAAATTTTTCTGCTTTTATGGATTTTTGTTGGTTTTATATTTTTCTATTTTGCTTTTTGAATAAATATGTGCAATGATAGAGTAGATGATATAGTTTAAGAAGATGATGATACGAGTACCGAGATAAGGATATCGAACAGCACGTCATAGAAGATAGAATTCGTCATCTCTTAAACTTCCACCACCAAAGCTTCCGAGGCTCTTGAATAGAAGAGAGAACTTGAGCCATTGAGAAAGAGAGACTTTGGCAGCTTCCCCCCAAACCGAAAATCCATTAGATGAGCAGATTCAAGCTCTATTTCAAGCTGTTTAGCCAAAGTAAGTACGAGAAGCACACCATTATCATAAATCCCGCTACTCCATTTAAGAACGATAATCGAGGATCTCCATTCGGGGTTATATCATCAAGAAGAACAACAACAACGATCATCCCACATTTCAATAACCTTCTCAAATTCCTTTTCCACTAAAGTTCCAAGCAATCCATTCAAAGGTGTCAATGAGAACACTTCCCCATCGTAGTTGAATTGATGCACGCCTCTTAGACTAGAGCTCATTTAACCCGAATACACATATAAATCAAGCACAGAAACTTATACCATCAAAGTAGCATATTAAGTCCGATAGCCAAAGAATAACCCCGATGTATACTTTTCTCTCCCCTCAAGAAAGTGTATGCTCAAGAACCCAAGTACCAGAGTGCCCAAAGAGAGAATAACCGATAACATTGAATAGCCACCTAATCATCGACATTCCTCAAGGGTGACAATCTCCGTGGATGTCAACACCTAATAAGTGATTATATCTCTCAATCAATCGACAAGCCCTCAAGTAAAACAACTATGCATCCCCAATGTACACATATCTCCCATGATGATTGTGATAACATCAAAATCATCACACACTTGTGTACCTCTTTCATTTAGAAACTAACTTCTTCCATCTCTTCCCCACATAGTTGGAATAAGAACACTAAACTCCATGAGTCAAACCTTGAAGTTCTTCAAGCGTAATGACAATAGTCTTCCCGGATATCTTCAATCACTTAAGTATTAAGTTCAATGTTTACTGCTTAGATGTTGGGTTTCCTCTTCATTGATGATTTGTATCTGAAAATATTAATTAATAATGTACATTATACATCAAACATAGGCGAGCAAGATGAATTTTAGAGAGAGAAAGTTAGAGGTTTAGGAACTTAGTGAGAGAAAGAAAATATTATTATGAGTTCCAAGTCTCTACCTTGGAAGGTAGAGAGTATTTATAGTCTTACAATAAAACGCCACACATCGGGCCGGATCGTGCATACAATGGGTAAAAACCCGTCCGTCCTCCACGGTGTTACTTAACTAAATACTACTTAACTTAAAATAACTACTACGAAGCTTCTAACGATTACATATACTTGAGGTGACCGAACTCTTTAATACCGAATTTCTAATTCCTAACAATCCCCCTAAGGAGGTCACCTCAATCATATACTAAAATACATTGAATACAACCGATATTACATTAACAATTGATCTTGCATTCTTGATGTAGTCCTTGTTCTAAGCTCAGAGTCATTGATTCTTTCATTGCATGTTTGGTTAATCCAAGTGGAGGTCTTTTATCGATCCACGGATAATAATGTTGAGCCATCTTTTGAGATCATCACTATCAAAATCTCCGATACATCCATTGTGGTGTTGGTATTATGTGATGTTGTGACTTTAGGACCGATTGCTCACATTTCGATCATGATATCTTCTCATGAGTAGCGAAGCTTTGTTGATTCATGATATTGGCAAAGCCAGAAGCAGAAGCATGGAGTAAAATATCGAGTCATTGATGCACCACCATGATTTCTTTTGAGTCAATGTGTTAAGTGAGCATAGCGGCTATGGATTGATCAGCTTACTCAACAAAATTTGAAACGCTGTGTACCTTTGATACAATAGTTAATAATCGCACACTAAAGTGTCTTTGAACTTCTCGCTGGAATTATAGTACATGCCCATGGTTCCCTCCGCTGATCAGCATACATCAGCTCAGATCGTGCAGGGATTCCTAAGAATCTCCTTGACAAAGGTTTTAAAATGCTTCTAAATGCTTCAAACCGAACGCCTCAAAGAAGACAAATACCGAGGAGTGAACTAAATAATTTAAGTCCACTGACATGAAAAGATATTTTAGAAACAATCGGTATTGCTCAATGAAATTGTTTTTGCAATACGTCAAGGTTTAATGAAAAATCATTATCAATCATAAAACACCTTTGATTTTAGAATATCCGCATACTGCTGGATGCTAAAGAAAGAGTCATACAATAAAGCACGGGTTTTCAAAGGTATCCATAATCCTAACTAACTGTGGATTGATTCAAGAAATTGAATCGCCTATCAAGCTTTCGTCAGCTTGTCACATGGTTGATCTATTTAATAGATCTCACATGCCACCTACCAGGAGCTTGTTTGATGTTGGCTCCTGAAGGCTTTCCATCTTCATGTGGATGTGTAAACACATCACTCGATGTTCCGCAATACTACGGATAATGCGACTCAAGATATAATCTCTTTCCACATCAGGTGAAATAGAGAGTCTTCATTGAAAGTGTCCTAATGAGATTTATTGATGACCGTGGCTCTAGACTCCAATTTGTGCATATTTAGATCCCGTTTGAGACTAGTGAGTAGGTCTCCTTCTTCAATATCAAATCTCTACAGAAAGCCGACAGATAAATGCCTACCTCTATGAGAATGAAACAAGTCCTTTTAAGCAGAACTTGAGTGGTTTGGAAAAGTTGAAGTGCAAGCCAAGGCCATCGGGTCCACAGACGCCTTTGTCTTCAATACCATGTTACCATGCAAGAGCATAAGAAGTGAACCCGCCCTAAGGTTGAATAACCGGAGGCTATTTGTTTTCACCTCTTTCTCATTCAATTCTTTTTAATTCTTCAACTCCTTCAAGATTTTACCGAGACTTCATAGCTAGAACCTTGTCAAGTTTATTCCAAAGACAGCTCGGGCCTCAGACTCTTCCCATATCTCATTTTTTCCTTTTATCATCATACCTAAGGACTTCTACACTAACTAGCTGGATCATTCTCGGGTAGATCCCTCCTGCTCAAGGATCATGGGAACACATACCTAACCTTATCATCCTTATATCACCATACATAAGTAAAGTTGGTCGGTCTATTTGGTATTGTTCATCCGCCATTGGAACCAATTGAAAACCATTTGAAAATCAATTCAGATACTTGTGATATATTATCAAAGCATTTTGTAATTCTAATTGTTTTTGATATTTTTAGAACGAGAACTCTCCCTCAACATGTGCATCAAGTATTTGAAAATGTTTTGCACACGGAGGCAAGAGAAAGAATTAACTTCTTTTGATTACCATTTTCTAAAAAATATCAACATCACTTCCTAATCTGATCAAGTAGATAAAGCATTTTGGGGAAGGATGAGGTTTTCATGATTTTGCTCCCCTCAATATGTGCTTCTAGGTTTGAAAGGAGTTTTACACATACATAGAGGGAACTCCGACATTGAGATAAATGATCACGCTGCCAAATTATAGGTTTAAGATAGATGCTCCCTCAACATGTGCATTGGAAAATTTGAAATCGCTTGTCACACGCGGGAGGACATCATGTACATTCTTATAAAACCATTTACCGAATTATTATCGCTTAATTCCAATTTAAATCACACATTCTCCTCTCGATCACAATTATCAAATCATTTGAAATTTGTGATCTCTTATAGATTTAAATTGATTTTGAAAGCTTTTAAGGAGAATTGTGACTTGATTAAAAAAGCGCTTTTAATCATAAGGATCGGATTTTAAGACTTTAAACTCCATTGATAAACCATGCATGTACATCTTTTGAAAACAATTTAATGCCAAATAACTTTTAATTTAATTGAAATCATTCTCCCCTCAATCAATGACATAGGTTGTTGATTGAGAGATAGAGATTTTGACAAATAAGTCCCGATGATTATCAAAAATAGAGATCGAAGTTATTTTTCAAAGCATTTAGTTTTCAAAGATATAAATGTTTATAGAATCAGAGCATGGAATTTTGAAAACATGATAAACATGGCTCGTTTTCTTTAAAAAACCGGTTATTGCCTCAAGATGACAATAAACCATTTTTTTCTCTTTCTCCCAAAAAAATATTTTTGATTTTTTTGATTTTTTTAATAAATTGAACAACATCTAAAGTCCCGTGTCATTTTTTGAATGACAACATCAAGACCGTAGATATTATCGAATCGAGAGAAACATGACAAAATGACAATATTTTTGAATATTTTTTCAATTTTTCAAATTTTTTTATGGATTTTGAAAGTTTTATATTTTTCTATTTGATTTTTGAAGGTTTTATAATTTTGTATTTTGTTTTTCGAATAAATATTTACAAGAGATAGATGAAGGATAGACCTTTTACTCGCCTTTCCTCCAAGACGCTTTGAGAGTTTTCGGTTGAAGGCTTTTCGCCAAGACGTGGAAGAATAAACTCAAAACGCTCTCTTGAAAGAGCTTTGGTGAAGATGTCGCTAACCGATATTCGCACCTCACAAAATATAGTTCCACCACACCTTTTTCCACTTGTTCCCCATGAAATGATGTCAATGTCGATATGCTTTGCTTCTTGAGCAAGTTGAACGTTGTTGCATGAGAGAGCAATAGCACTTTTATTATCACAAGATGTAGGATTTTGTTGAACAAAGCCATAGTCGATGACATTGAGATCTCATCCATAAGATTTGAGCACAACAAGATGACATGGCTATGTATTCTACCTCTATAGAGGAAATAGAAGTACTCATTTGCTTCTTTGAAGACCAGCTCACAAGCTTATCACCCAAAAATCGAAAGCACCTCCTGCATGTTATTTCTGACCGTAGTATCGATTGACAACCTCGCATGATCTGAGATCCAGATAGGCCGTTAGTGACATATGTGGTCCTTCCTACCAAAGTCCCATATTGGTGGTTCCTTGGAGATACCGAAAGACCCCGTTTAACCGCTTCAAGGTGCTTTTTAGTAGGCTTAGCCTGGTATCTAGCACACATGCAAACAAATAACAAAAAATGTCCGGTCTACTAGCAATGAGGTACATCGTGATCCAATCATAACTACACGATATTTCGTTTGGTCTATCATGATCCCCGAGTGGTCCTCATCTAGTTTGGTTCGATCAATCATGGGGGTCAACAGGTCACTTGAATCAAATCCAAATTTCTTTAAAAATCAAGGTCTTGCATATTTAGATTGATTAATGAAAATGCCTCCGTGACTTTGTGAAATTTGTAATCCCAAGAAAAATGACATTTGTTCCATCATTGACATTTGAAATTTTGAACTCATTTCATTAGAAAAACGATCACATTCCCCATCAGGGTCAACCGTTGAGGCAAAAAATAATATCATCAACATAAATTTGAACATGAGTTAAATGTTTGCCTGACTTCCCGGTGAACAATGTAGGATCAATCGCCTTTGCTCAAATCCTATTGATAGAAGAAACTTTGACAGTTGTATCATACCATGCCCTTGGAGCTTGCTTTTAAACCGTGAAAGAGCCTTCTTAAGACGACATAAACGTGAGTAGGATGCTCTTGATTCACAAATCCTTCCAGTTACGAGACGATCTAATCTTTAAGATCTCGCCTCGTAAATGCCGCTTTCACATCCATCCGATAGACAATACCATGTTCTTACTAGCAAGACGGGCTAAGAAGATTCTGATTGCCTCGATATCGGAGCAACAGGAGCAAAAGATTCCTCAAAGTCAATACCCTCCTCTTGACGATAACCTTTAGCAACCAATCGAGCCTTGTTCTTTAACACATCACCATGGTCATCAAGTTTCACTTTGAAGATCCATTTTAGAGCAATGAATCATAGCACAACTGAGCGGTACTAATTCCCATACATCAAGTCGATCAAACTCATGAATTTCTTCTCATGCGGCATTGAACCAATTGCCTTCATCCATTGGCGGTTTTAACATCTTTTGGTTCGATCTTAGAGAGTACGAAGGAAGCACCATAAGGCATCTGTTGCAAGTTGTTTTCGTGTTAATACCGGACGAGAGGATTTCCAATGATGTTGTCTAATGGATGATCGTGAGTCCACTTTCTCGAGGTGTTCGCGTGGCAGTTGTTGAGGATGACCAAGTAGCAGAGTTGATGTCTTCAAGAAGATGGTTCGATGACGCATTCGTGAGCAAATATGTTTTCAAATGGAGCATCTTCGAGTGAAAGCAAAGGGATTATCTTCATTGTTGATAAGAAACGTTCCATGATGTACATTTGAAGAATGGAAGATTTGTTGATGAGATGGAAGGATCAGCAGAAGCTTCTTGACTTAATGATATTGAGACAGAATGATTGACATCATTCTCAGGAACATGATCAGCCTCTGTTGTAGGAGTTGATAGTTCATTAGCACTTGGTTCATACTGTTCATCAAACATAGGATCAAACAATTTCTTTAAATCATCTTCAGATGGAGGTACATATGGAGTTTCTTGGGAAGAGTATCGAACAAGGGATGAACCAATTGGACTATTTTGAAGTACGGGTCCAGAACTGAATTGTTCAGGAGCCGTTTGACCGGCCAGCTCATCAAACGTAACTTGAATTGTTTCCATGATATTTCGGGTTCTTTTGTTGTAGATTCGGTACCCCTTTTTGTTTGGTGCATACCCTACAAAAACTCTAATGTCTGCTTTAGCTCTAAGTTTACCTAAGTCTTGTCCAAACACACGAAGGAAAGAGAGATTAGGTTTTCTGTTGTGGACAAGTTCATATGGCATCTTTCCATGAATAGTGTGAATCAGGGAACGATTTTGTGTGTAGCAAGCAAATGCGTAGCTTACCCATAGAAACATTGGAACCTTTGAGTAAATCAACATTGTCCTTGCAGCCTTCTACAAGATCGATTTCGCTTCGACTACAACCGCTCGTTGAGGAGTTCGAGGAACACTTCTTAGAGGACTGATTCCAACATTTTCATAAAATTCATTGAGTACTTTATTAACAAACTCTTCCATTGTCACCAACGATTCGACCGCTTTTGTTGAGGCCTGACCGAGTTAATTAATGAGTTTAATGATGACATCGGGAGTTTCATCCTTTGTCCTCAAAAACTTAACCCAAGTGAATCGGGAGAAGTCATTGACCACAACTAACACATATCTCTTCCCATTAATAGTTGCGATCTCATCGGAATCATCATACCAATGTGTACATGAAGCAATAACCGGATGCACTTTACCATTAAACATATAGAAGATGTCGATAAGCAATATCATCTCACGTACCATATATTCTCCTCACATTTCTTTCAACTGAACGCTGAAGTAACACATACCAAAAGGCTCCAGAGACCATTTCCCCTAAATATTTGGAATAATACATTCTTCCCCTTTGTTTTGATACTCCCGTAATCAAAGAAACATAATATATCCATAAACTTGAAATCTTGTGAGAAGAACTCAAATAGCCCAAATGTATTCTGTGAGAATCAACCGCTACATAAACTCTTCTCCTGACTATCTTTATCAACCAATATGTAGACAATTTGAAGTGACCACTGTTGAAGAAAAACCGATATACCAAACTTGAGACTGCTCGAATTACCCGTGATTTGTGTCTTAAGCTTGCACATAAAGATGGAAGAACGTGTCGTGAATCTATGCTTCAAGCAAATCTCTAAGTACTCACAACTCAATCAAAGTATGAGACATTAACACCTCTTGAGATTATCCACATCGTCATATGCATGTGACACCGAGTAAAACAACGTGAACTCCTATAGGATAGTTAACTGTGTCTTCAACCATCCACCCCGACTGCTGATAACTAGATAAAACAAGTCTTCAACTCAAATTCTTAAGCACAAGTTATCAAATAAGAACACGCCTTTGTGAAAGTCAACTTCAATCTCAAATAAGTGATAAATGATTAACTCAAGTCATTAACTTGTGTCAAATGCCCAACACGTGAAAACAACATACAATTGGATGTACATTGAACCATCTGAATGAACCTAACAAAATGATTCCTCAACATCAATGCATTCTTCCTTAAAAGTAAACATGTAGAGACCTGATCCCCTGGAAGATTCACCAATAATGTCTCGGTTTAATGAGGTAGTCATTTTCCTTAATGTTCATGAGGTTGAATTTATAAAGTGCACATTGAGAGAAACAACAATCCGTAAAGATTTGGCAAAGGAATACCAAAGAGCGGATCACTATTCATGAACAATAATCCGTGAAGATTTGGTAAGGAATACCAAAGAGCGGATCATTATTCATGAGTGCAACTGCAATATTATGATAGTCATTATCAACGCCTTGAGGAATAATTGGAGATTTGGGCTTCTTAGATGGTGAACCAACAGTCAAGAGAAACCGAGCATGAGCTTCTACTCTCTTCCAATGAATTTTAGCTGGATGATCAACATTCCTGAGGTTGAAAGTACTCATCAAACATATCTTTGACCTGCATACGCTTTAATGAATCCCAAACATTGATTCCCAATTATCCTTAGTAAGTGAAGAATATACACTCATCAAAAATCAAAACAATGAATCCCAGTTATCCTTAGTATATTCACTCTTCATCAAATCGTGGGCCTAGAATATACACTCATCATCATCAAGCTTTGCCTTTTGCAAATTAAGTCGCGGTAACCATTATTCAAACATCCATCATCATGTAGTATATTCACTCTTGAGATCTTCCCTCAAAATTGCATCCGTTGCCATTTCACTTGATTTAAAAGTGAATAGGAGTATACACCAATGACAGAGATCACACTTGATGACGAATGAACGTGGAAAAACATGAAGCTTGTTGATGAAGAATGTAGATGAGTATGACCAATCACGAGAATTTCTTTAGTCAAGATTAAGCTTTACGTAAGAGTGTACACTTTTTCTTTTCAAGAACGGCCTCAAGTGTTATCTCGCAGCACACCATTATGAAAGTACGATTTTTTCGTTGTTTTGGTCAGTGAATCAATTGAATGACGCCATAGCCGGTTGAATATCAATGTTGGGTAACTTGAACCCGTGAGTTATTAGATATCAATCCATTTGTAATCCATACTTTAAGCCACCCATGTATTGAAGGATCGGAGTATTCAACCAGTAAGGAGTACCTGCACTAACATTACAAGCTTGATCACGTATATATATGGGTTAGTGACATTGTATCCACACTCTTTGGGGTTTCACTGGTCAACCTTGATTTTATCATCGAAAATGCTTTCCTAGGAATCCACCTAAGTCCAAAGATCCTTAAACATTCTACCGCATAAGTATCCACTTATGGCAAGGTCTAGGATTGTAAGGCTTCTTATGTATAGTGGAAGACTTATCCTTGTTCCTAGTTTCCAAAGATTTAGCAGTTGGTATCCATCTAGGCGAAGTTTTTTGTTTGTTTTGTTTCACAACATGTTGAACCTTAGTCACGTTAGTGGTCATAAAGGGATTGTACCTTGGTATGTGAATTGAAAATGTTTTATGTGAAAAAAGACTCGAATTTCTAGTTTTATTTTCTACATGCTTAGCATTCTTATGCACATAACTACTTTTAGATGCACGCCAATCCCTAGTCTTTTGAGTGTTCCTAGGTAGTGGCTTACAACTACTAGTAAAGTGCCTTGAAATCTCGTGAGAATTCCTCACCCTAGGTCTTGCACCTAAAATTCCGTCTTTCTCAATTGCGGCCTTTTCCCTAGTTCGTCTAGATAATAGTTCTTCCACAAGTCATTCATATCATATGAATTCTGGGTTTTAATGCTTGGTTTGACACTGCGAACTAACCTAGAGGTGCCGGGAGTGAAAGTAGCTGCATGTTGAGGTTTAGAGGAACTAGAAGCATGACTCTTAGGTAACACAGTGAAGTGGACTGGTTTTGACAAAACTTGTTTCTCATCAACTTGGGAGGCAAACCGTGTTTTGAAAATTTTGGTCTTTCAGATATAAACTAAAGAGTCTTTAACAAATGCACTTTCTAATGGGATGAGAAACCTGGTTTCCCAAGGTTGATTTTTGTAATCTTAGTGTTCACACTTTCCCTACGCTTCCTAAGCTCATTCTTTAAGGCAACAATAGCTAAACTCTTATCCCAAGTTGAGCTTTGAGTTCATCAATTTTTCTATCAAAGGGGAATTGTTTGTTCCATTGACTTAGTTCTAGCTTTGAAAGGTGTTCCCTTGTAGTCACTTTTTTCTATGTGATGCTTTCTCAAAGACTCATTTTCCTTTAGTAATTTAGCCACATAAATTGATAGTTCATTATTTCTTGTTATAATAGCATCAATGTCTTGTGTATTCATGACTAAATTACTTTTCTATTCAAGACAGTAAAATGTTTCTTCAGATTGTAAATGGTTGAATCTTTGTCTTGCCGTGAGCTTTCAAAGTGTTAATTTCAAAAGTCCACTAAGGGAAGTTCCGTTTTATGGTTTGTTAAGTTGAAACTTTCTTCTTTACTCAGATCGCGATTTCAAGTGAAATGCAACGTTTTTCAAGATTTGAGAATTTGTTTGAAAGTTCATCAAAAGCCTTCTTATCAACCATATCTTTTGTTTTGAAACACTTAATCTCGCATCAAACCTCAGAATAAAACATTTATGAAAGTCATGTTCAAAGATCATGATCGCTGTTTTAACATTAGCAGATGCACTATGTTGAAAGAAAGGGTACCTCATTACATGACACCGCTTAATTTCCTCGATGATATCCGCACCCACATCATATGTAACAAGAGTCACCGACCGCTGGATGTGTCTCCCTAAGCTTATCAATCTCATCATAGGTCTTGGCAGCCTCTCAGATTCCTCTTCATCCAAAGTGCCAACCGATCCATCATCCGAAGTGGTTTACCTTTGGAGATGTGCGACTCATCATTATATGTTGACTCGACATTCCGCATTCAAAGAACCCCCATTCTTCAACATACATTACCCAACTTATCATGTATCTCTCAACTGCACCTGACACTTATTCACGTTTTCATCTTTATGTGTAACTTCTTTAATGTACTTCTCCACATTATCCATGAGTTGTATGAATGTCTCAATGAACACACTAATTTCCATTCTGGTGTTTTGAAAGACACTTCACCATGTCATCATCAAAATCAAGGATATTCCCCGGATAAATGGCCAATTGATCAAGATTACTTGAAGAGCTCGTTAGATTCATTAGTTGAGAACTTTCTTTAGTAATTTGAAACCTCATTGTTCTAAGTTGAGTATACGCTTTCTTGTCAAGGAAGATCCGACGAAGGAGCATACTTGTTCGATCCATAGTTGTAGATAAAAGTAGTTTGAAAGTATAAGTAGTTGAAAGGGCTCAATGTTACATTCCATTAGCCTTGCATTTTGTAGCATTGATCGTGCATTTGAAATCTATCTTTTCGTGAGTTCAACTCAAGATATCCCATCTCATTGATTGATTCAATCATCTTTAATCGTTCAATGTAGCATACATTATCATTGATGTCCACAGCATCATACAATTTAAGCACTTCAAATCACCGTCAAGAGTAAGACATGATGGGGAAGGATGCACGGGATTTTACACGTCTATGATTTAAACCGAGAAATAGAATCTTTCGCGGTATTTTACTAAAATCAAGACGAAACCGCTAAGCAATGACCAGAGGGTGTTAAGATGACCGATGGATTAATACAATGAAAGACGATTGTGTGATAGGACTTTAGATTGTCGTGAGGAAAGGCGTAAATGTTGATTGGTTGAGATTTGGATTGGTTGATGCACGCTTTACGAGAATTTTAGGTCCAAAAACTTAAAACCTTAATAACTTCCTTTCGAGGGGATTTGGCCTCAAAAAATTGTTTCACGACATCGTAGTGAAATTTCACAATATTCAGCTGTTCCGGTCGTTTTGGATGTATTTTCACGAAAACGGAGTTACGGATCAAAAGTTATGGCCGTTTGAAGTTTTGACGTAAAAAATCGACTTTGGTCAACCAAGTCGCTATAACCCTTGAACCAAGTCGCTAAGTCACTTGAACCAAGTCTCTAAGCACCAAGTCGCTAGCACCTAATTCGCTACACCACCAAGTCGCTAAAGTCCCAAGTCGCTAGACAAATGCAAGTCGCTAAGTAGTAACTCGCTAAGCCTCAAGTCGCTAGCAAAATTTTGGCAGCAATTCGCTACTCAAGTCGCTAAAGATACAAGTCGCTAAAGATACAAGTCGCTAAAGAGCAACTCGCTACAGACCAAGTCGCTACCTCCAAGTCGCTACCCGTAGTGGAATGTCCACTACTTGCATCAGAATCGCTAGGTCTAAGTCGCTAGGTCCAAAACTGTGAAATCTCGCTAGAATTTTGTAAAGCAAGTCGCTACGAAGAAAGTATTCCGTGTGTTAAGTCGCTAGCATGAAAAAAACTCATAAACACCACTTTTCAATCCAAAAACAACCCAACCAAGATGATTCAAGCTTACAAAATGAAAACCTAAACACTTGTGATGATTCTAAACATAAAAGTACTAACAAAATCCAAACTTTAACACAAGAAATCAACCAAATGATGCACAAACCACTAAACTTTTTCAAACTCAAAAACCACCTAAAAACCACTAGAAATCCAAAGATGTGCACTATATGATCTAACCATGGCTCTTGATACCAATTGTAGGATATTGGTTTTCACATACACATCATTACACAATCAAACATAGGCGTATAAGATGAGTTTTAGAGAGAAAGTTAGAGGTTTAGGGAACTTTAGTGAGAGAAAGAAAATCTTATTATGAGCTCCAACTCTCTACCTTGAAAGGTAGAGAGTATTTATAGTCTTACATAAAACGCCACACATCGGCGTGGATCGCATACAGGTAAAGACCCGTCCATCCTCCACGGTGTTACTTAACTAAATACTACTTAACTTAAAATAACTACTACTACGAGCCAATCGATTTACATATACTTGAGGTGACCCACTTAATACCGGAATTTCTAATTCCTAACAAGAATGTAAGAATCGCAAGTCTCGCCTCGTGTTTCAATTAGGGATTAAATTGACATTTCAACCTCCCCGATTAGTGCTCCCCTAAACCTAATCTTTATAATGAATGCTTGAATTAAGAAGAAGTCTTTAGATCTTTAAATGCAACTCGCCTTAGTCTTCTAACATGTAGCAAAATGTAGCAACATAGACTAACCTTCTTCAAGATTGTCCAATTTGGGGAGTAGAAAGTCAACATCTTCAACTCACCAAATGCATTCCCGAATTATAAATAGCAAACTCTCTTAAATCAAATCCCTCCCAATCAAACAAGAAATAAGAAGATGTTCATCAAGGAAATCAACCCGCAGAATGGAAGCGCTTTGTCATTTAATCGACGTACCGCTTAAGATGTCAACCAATCGCTTTAGAAGAAAAACATCATGTGAAGATGACCTAAGTTAAGCTTGCCTTACTTCTAGTTTGGAGCCGTTTAACCATTTATTCTTAGAAATCAATCAATCATGCAGTAAATTCACACTTCTTATCCCCCTCAAGAATTGCATACGGAGTTGCCATTCTTGATTGAATAAGTGAATATCATCCAAATGTACTATTCACACTTCTCCCTCGCAAAATTAGCACGTGATGTCGCCATCTTCATTATAATCGAGCAAGTGGAATGAGAAAACAATCAATGGTAGCCCGATTCACTTGATAATTAAAAGCGCATGGAAAAAGCATGAAGCATGTTGATGAGAATGGTCATAATAAGAATATTTATCTTCTTCAAGATAAAGCACACTCATTTTTTAGATGAGGCATGAACTGTGTGTTCATACGTCATAATGTTGAAGCATTATAGGCTGAGAATCATGTGAACAGACGCCATTATCTCTCTCATAAAACATGTAATCAACCCCATTATCATTCAAGAGGGCTCTTTGTTGTGACAAACTGATAAAGAAACCCAATATGATGAATTTGACCTACAAACTAACCCGAACTCGTGACTTAAACTGCACATATGTAACAAAGAGTGCCAGACTTCATTCTCCGTTGAATCTCTATGTACTCTATACTTCATTCAACAAAAAGGAGGCAACCATCAAGTATAAGGACGTACATCACCTCTTGAAATTCCACAATTGAATGTACACCTGAAAGCACTACAACGTAACTCCTTAAAGTGATAGTTATTTTGAGGTGATAAGAGCCCAATTCCCCAAGTGGTAAAAGAAAAGGTAAAAGACACCCAACAATAACTAGATTTTGAAGTCTTCATTTCTGATAATAAGCTCGAACAAGGATCTTGAAGAATCTTCATCCAACCATCCCCGATACCTTCGTGACACTAAGTACACTTACCGCGATATTATTTCACTTCAACCTCAAATAATAATGAATTAACGCCTGTCACATTTCCGGTTAAAAGCTCAAATCTAGCCTCCTTTGACGTTTTAAGTGAACTATGATAATTGTTTATCATCCTGACCATGGTTAAAAGCACGTAACCCCGTAAGACCATGTAATAACCAAACTGCCATGACGAATATCCAAACACACGTCCAATTCATGAAGTACACCCTATTATCCCTTCTTCAAAGTAGAAACCATAGCACCAAAGATCGAAAAGATCCCAAAATACACTTTCTCTCTCCGTGATGGTTCCATCATCACGATTTTACAATTCTATGATTTAAAACCGAAATAGTTTCTTTCACTCGGATTTTACAAAACCAAGAATAAACCGTAAAATAGATCCGGAAATGCACTTTACAGTTACCAAGATGTTTCCATTGTCACGGGATTTTACAAGTCTATGATTTAAACCGAGAAATAAATTCTTTCGTGGGATTTTACAAAATCAAGACAAAACCGTAAACAATGTCAGCTTGAATGTGTTATAACAGCATTGGTTCATCAACAATTCTTAACCCATATGTAGACAACATCACAAACCATACTAAATCAAGTAGTATACACTACTTCCCCCTGGAGGTTGACCGTAAACATCAAAGTACACGTTTCTCCCCCATGATGGTTTTGAAATTTCGGAAGCATCATTAACGTGTACAACCATTTGCACGAAAAGTTCTAGTTATAAGCAAACATCTCGAAAAAGCATGATGACATTGAAGATTCTTGAACAATTTTGCTTAGATGGAATTACGTGAAGTGTCATTGACATTCTGAGGCGTCGAATATCTCATGGGAATTGCTAAAATTGAACCTCCTTTGATTCACCGGCTAATAGCACATATTTCACTACAATAATACCGTACAAAAACCCTGTAGTCATTTTTCACTTTTTCGCTCAAGCCGTGAATTTTTATCCCTCCGTGAAAAATTGATCATACCAAAATACCATCATGTATACCAAATATATAAAATTTTGTATCCTAAATTTTATTTCCCAAATAATTCGGATGACAAAATATTTGAGATAATCATTATCACCATGTTATACGATTAGCCCAATTATCACCTGAGTGTCTAAATACTCATCATTTTTATACTGTTAAAATGACAAAAACATCTCAAAAACACTTTAAACACATCAAAATGATTAAAATATCACAAACAAGTGTTTTATATGTTTTAAATGCAAAAACATCAAAATCTGATGAAAAACGTATCAAGTTTGCATAATTGATGTTTTAGTCCCCAAGTTACAAAAGTTGTCAAACTCACCCCGTAATTCAAAAAACTTGTAAATATCATTTTAGGTCCATGAGATTCAAAATTTTTCAAAACAAACCCTTTAAAGTTCAAAAATCACAAAATGACAACTTTAGTCCTTTAACTTTGAAAATTGTCAAAAATAGTCTTTGGTTAATTTAAAAAGTGAGAATTATCAAATGTTAACCTTGTTCTATTTATAAATGACAAGAATGGTCCTTATGATAAATTTTTGGAAAATTACATCTTTGGTCCCTTAAGTTTCAAAAATGACATAAAAGGTCCTTGGAATTACAAAAAATGGAATTTTATGCAAATGGTCCTTGTACTATTCTTATATGGCAGGTTTGATCCTTGTGTGAACTTTGGAAGATTGTTAATTTCAGTCCTTGAAGTTTGGCAAAATTACAATTTTGGTCCTTGTTGTTAGCTACACCAAACGGACCCTATTATTACTCAAGTCCAAATCCAATCCTATAACCCGGCTAGCCCAACACCCGGCCCAATTTTTAAATTCAAAAAGAAAAGAAACCGCGCACTGTACACTCATCTCTCCCACCCCTGTAATCCCAAAACCAGTGATGGTTTCACCTCCACCTCACCATTTCCAAATGTTTCTCCACTCTGATTACATCTCCTCCACCTCCACATCAAACCAAACCCAATTAATGAAGAAAACCGCTCAAAGACAATTTTATGCCAAAATCGCCACTTGGCAATTCTAATGATCCGACTAAATCAATGGTTCAAATGAAGTGGATTAGCCTCAGAGATGTCGAAGGTTGAATGAAGTCAATAAATACAAGTGTGGTGCAATGGATTAGATTATCTAGTGTAATTTTAATTTTTAATATCGTTTTAGCCTAACTTTAAATTCCAGTGTATTTTAAAGCTTTTAAATCTTGTATTTCATGTTTCCAGTAAAAATAAAACTTTTGATATCATCAATTTCAAGTTTAAGGTCTTATCTCAATTATGCAATTTTTTTCATTATCCAAAAATCTCAATATGGTGAAATGTTGTTAGCAGTTGTTAGTTTGGACTCAAGGCCACATAAGCTCCTTATAAAGCTTATTCAAGCTTTTAGATACTTAAAAAACAGTTTAGTATCAAAAACATAAAAATTCACAAAAATACCAATAAATTAGCTAAAAATAAAAAATCATGGTAGGTGATCAAGAAAGTGCTGAAGCTTTGATTTGGATGGAAATGGGTTAGTGAACACGTGGAGGTTCTATAGGTTGTGTTTGTATACCTTGTTCTAGTTTTCGTACTCAAGCCACTTGTAAGCATCTTGATCTCATTTTGGCATTTTAATTGTAGTAACAGCTTATAAGTTTCAATCAGTAAGTTTATGTTTATTAGTCCTGTTAAGTTAAAATAAACCATAATATCACACTTGTTCTCTAATCTAGTAGTTAGCTAAAATTTTAATTTATCGATTAATTTATTAAACCCTCGCATTTCTTAGTTTAATTATGTTATTATCTTTGTTTAATGTTTCTTTAGTCCTATTAGATGATAATTTAAGGTATGTAATCACTGTTTAAGGTCTAAATCATGAAACTCTTTTGTAAAGTACCAAAAAACAGCTTGTTAAGGTGTGTTTGGTTTTACCTAGTTCAATCAGATAGAAGTTGTGCATTCTTTTGTTTTGGTTGTTCTAAGTTACACTTGGTCAAAGAAACATCCAGCAAGAAAAACTCCGTGCTCATTAGGATGTAAAGTCAAAATACTTTTTATCTCACACCATTTGATAACTGTTGGGATTTTGAGTTGCAAGAATCATCACAGTAGCTTAAAAGTAGTTAATATAGCTTAATATAATCTCATTACACCTTAATATAACATGTTCACCCATAAAATTTGATCACAAGTTCATAAAGGTCAAACGTCATTTGTTCAAAAGGTCAAAGAGTGACTGCCCATTGCACTGGGCCATTGGGCCAATCACAAGCTCCTACAGAGCTTATTAGTTGTCCATAACTTGTGATTTTTAGTTTTTTTTTATAGCCAACCTAGCCCTCTTGAAGTTTCAACTTTAGCTTTTCACTTTTCAAATTTTATTTGCTAGGGTGCAATTTGCTTTTTCTTTGTCCCATTCTCGTAAATCTGATAAAATTGCTGAACTGTCTCATTTTCATAAGCTCTTCATGTGCTTATTAATAAGCCCCACACCATAAGTTTTAGCTTTTTGGAAATCCCACTGTACCTCTACTTGTTACCTATGTCTTTTGTTTGAGCTTTTAAAGCTTATTCAAAGCTTATTTGGCCTTGAAAATCTCTTCAGCCCGTTGGTTTTCTCACTTTTAGCAAGTGCATTAGCTTAATATAGCTTTCAAAGATAGTTCTTGTAGCTTTTAACTCATATAAGTACCCTTAGCTTGTTCCTAGCGCTTATTTCGTTTTCGTTTTATTAAAGTTTATTTGAGCTTAAAATCTTCAAAATAAGCTAAAACCTTCACTGTTGAGTTAATAAGCTCAATTCAGAGCTTATTGGTAAAATTTAGAATAAGTCATAGTTATAAAAAATGCTTATCATTATTAGTTTGATTAGTTTGTAAAAAGAAAAAGTAAAAAAAATAGTTTACACAAAAATACCATCATTGGGACTCGAACCACCACCACTTAGCTCACACACACACGCTCTACCGTTTGCCCTTGGGACTTGTCTCAGTTTTCTTTTGCACAAATAAATACATAACCCCACTTTGTTCAAATAAGCTTATACGAGCTTAACTGCTTATTTCCAGCTTATTTTTGATAGCTTTTTCAGTTTTTGTATTTTTTATAAATTTGTATTAGTATTAAGTATTTTATAAAAAGTTTCGTGATTTTTCTCATTAGTTTTAGTATTTTTAAACACTTAATTAGTGTAAAATCTTAATTAATTCATAATAAAAAATATAAAAGTCAAAAAAATATAAATCTTTTTCTAAAATTTTCTTTTATCATATAGTACGTGAAAATTAGTTTACACTGTAGGCCTTTTATTTCATAAATTTTACGCTTTTGCTTCGGCCCACATTTTTTAACGTAACGCCGCTTTCATTTTAAACCGCGTTTTTAGGTAATTTAGGATTACGTTTTAGTTAATATAGTTTATTTAAGTCATTTTATTTTATAAAATCACAAAAACATCATTGTAAAAATAGTGATAGCGCTTATTTAATATATTTTAACTTTTTAATTTGCAGTTAAGTCGTTGTAATTTGTAGATCTTTTCTTTAGGTAATTATCCATCCAAAACCTTACTGATCACTATCCTTAGTGATCATTCTATCATCTGATCAAGTGTTTAATACACCAATTCATCCTCCGTGGGACTTAACGCACGAATTCCCTATATTCCTCCTCGATCTTCATTGTATTGGTTTCTCGAACCTGCTTTTAAGTCCTACATTTAGCCATTCACAAGTGGTTAGCTTGTGTGATTTGACTTGATGTTTAGCACCAATCAAAATTTTACGCCACGGGAGGCCGTAAGCGTGTTCTAGCATTTTCGCATCTGCACAAGTATTACATATACCACGGCTTTGTAAAAAAGCCGAAGTTAATATAAATCAAAAAGTTCATCGACACTTTTCCTAAAGTGTTAAAACACCAAAACAATATAAAACAACAAAACAATCGAACGCTTTCTAGTTTGTGTTTCTTTTAAGGTGATTCTTAAAGAAATACGATTTGGTTAAACGAAACAATAATAAAAAAATATTGTCCAAAAGTTTTAAGCCATCAAAGACAAATCTATACCTACGCCTTTTCTTTTTCAGGTACTTAATTTATACATAAAAATCAACCACCGCGAATCAAGGCAAAGGCACTACCTAACCTGGGTGCACCATAATAAGTTCTAACATCGATTTAAAACTTGCCTTTGTGTCACTTGTGATTTGGTGTACCTTTCTTAAAGAAGCCATTTCATTTGGGATTATTGGTTAAGTTCACTTGTCGTTTTGCCTCATTTGTTTTGAAAATTGATTTTATATACTTAGTGCATGCGCACTGTTCTTCCAGCTTCTACAAGTCCACTCTCAACTTGGAAAGATTCCTCGTAGACGTAGAGGACGTTCACCTTCTCAACGCGGATCGAGGAACGCTACTACCACCACCACCTCGCCTAATGGCGTAAGACAAACCCATGAATGAGCTTCTCCAAGCACCCATCGAGGGTACGAGATGCCATTGTTGTCCAGCCATTGTGGCTGATACTTGAACTCAAAACCGGTTACTTAATCGTAACCCAAAGCCAATTCTATGGTTTTGAGCGGGATGATCCTCATGCACACATTCGATGGTTCAATAAAATTGCATCAACCATCAAGTACAAGAATGTCCCACACGAAGCTATCAGCTTCTTCGTTCCCATTTTCTCTGAGGACAAGACTTAATCAAGTTTCGAGAAAACAAATTCTCGCTCCATTGAGACATGGGAAGATCTAGCTACCAAGTTTGTTAATTAATTCTATCCTCCATCCCAACCACAAGTCTTAAGAATGAGATAATGAAATTTTCTCGAGATTTGATGAATCATTCGGGGAGGCATGGGATCGTTATAAAGAATTGCTCCGCAAGTGTCCACATCATGGTTTTACCGAATTAATGCAAATGGATACTTTCTATAATGGTCCGAGAAGTCGACCAAGACTCTTTGAATGCCTCCGCGGGAGGTAATTTCCTTAGCAAAACCACAAAAGAATTACAAATCATTGAAAACAAGTCCGTGTCCGTTCTTTCCGCACAAAGACATATCAAAATCAGCCTAATGCCGACCTTCTACTTCATCTCCTCCGTGAGTACATCTAGCAATCGATGCTAAGATTGATAAACTCCAGATATTGTTCGAGCTTTGGTTCTTGCTAACCAAAAGAAAGTCACCTTCACTCAAACACCATCACATGGTGAAGTGAAGAAAGTTGAAGTTTGTGTTACTTGTGGTGGTCCTCATGCATACTACAACTGCATCCACCGATGGTAGTCCGTTGGAAGCTAATGCTATAGCCGGTACTTCAAATCAAGGAGGTAATCAATACCGCCCCTCAAAATGAACCAAATTACCGTGCTAACACTTATCGTGCACCACCGTTTTAACCGTAATCTTAACCGAATCGAATCAACCTAGAATGAACTAAGGTTATCAAAACCAAGGTAATTTCTATCCTGGACCCAATCAAGGTTTCCAAACAAAGGGAACCTTCATCAAAACAATTTCAATCGAAAATTTCATGGGAATGTGAATCCTAATCAGGGAATTTTCAACAACAAGGTCCTAATCAAACATCCGACTCGTAATTTCCTCCACATCCTCCAGACCATCATCTCGATGAGTTATTGAAGCTTATGAAATCCCAAGATGAAATGAACAGTTGTTGGTCACCGATTGCCGATCTCAAAAAGTCTTTAAATGATCAACCCTCGGGCTGTGAAAACTTTCGAAAGCAACACGATCGCTAACCCGAGGGCGATGCTAAGGCGATTTACCGACGTGGTGTGGTGTTTCATACAATGGACCCGCTATTCCTACTCACTCTTCTTCTTCTTCTCTCCCTAAGGTAGTGGAAAGTGAACCTAGGACACACAATGGACTCCACGACTCCAATGCCTCCTCCACTAGGAGAAATGAGTCAAGTTATCAAGGAACTTCATAACGGAGGAACCAATGATGTCCATCCTCAAGTTGTCTAGAAACCCAAGTCTAATCCGTGAGTTGTTTTTGAACCACCAGGCTCCCGCTGAAAATACCAAATCCAAATCTTCTATTCCTTATCCATCACGTTTGAATGAGCAAAAGCTCCGTGAAAAAGCTAGTCATCAAATGGACAAATTTTTTCAAATTTTCCAAGAGTTACATTTTGACATAAGCTTCATGATGCTATCATGTCGATGCCCAAGTTTGCATCAACTCTCAAACACATGTTAAGCAACAAGGAAAAGTTGTTTGAAATGGCTAAAACTCCTCTTAACGAGAACCGCTTCCTGCAGCTTGTCAAAAGCTTCCTGAAAAGCTTGGAGATCCTGGAAAATTTCTCTTACCTTGTGTATTTCCAGGAATGGTTTAATGCTTTGCCCTAGCAGATCTTGGTGCAAGCATAAACCTTATGCCTTATTCAAGATGGAAGAAACTTTCTCTTCCGTATCTTACTCCTACATGCATGACTCTCGAGCTTGCAGATCGTACATATCCCGGCCCCTTGGCATTGCCGAGGACGATTTGTGAAAGTAGGAAAGTTCCATTTTCCAGCCGACTTCGTGGTTGTTGATTTTGATGCCGATCATCGGGTTCCTCTCATTGTTGGTCGAGGATTCCCGAGAACGGGCCGTGCTCTCATAGATGTATTTTTGCAAGAAATCACATTATGTGTTGGTAATGAAGCACACTTTAACCTTGATCAAACTTCGAGGTACTCGCAAACTATGATTCTCGAAGTCGGTGCTAACCGAATAGATATCATTGATGTTGCTTCAGAAGAATACTCTCAAGAAGTTCTTGGTTATGATCATAATTCTTCGAGTGATAATCTCACTCATTCATCTCAACCTATCATCGCCAATTCTACTCCTTCTCTTACCCCATTTGAGGAAAGTGACTTCATCTTAGAAGAGATTGAAGCTTACTTATCCAGCTGATTCTGTGTTGGGAAATTGATCACGCTCGAATTGACATTGAGGGAGACATACTTCTCATTGAGAAGTTGCTTAATGATGATCCATCATCAGCCCCTCACTTTAGTGATTCAATTCCAGTTGAGATTAATCAAAATGAGATTAATCTGGAGGGAGATATTCTTCTTGAGAAGTTGTTAAATCATGACATTTCTCCTCCTCTCCCTCCCATCAAACTTCATAACAAGGAAGTCAAGTCAGCTTGAGAAAACTCAAGAATTTCCCTGAGGTTGAGCTTAAAGACTTACCTCCTCATCTCGAGTATGCATTTCTTGAAGGTGATGATAAATTACCCGTCATTATTGCTCGAGATTTGAGTAAAGATGAAAAAGTTGCTCTCATAAAAATCTTGAAGTCACACAAGCAAGCAATTGCTTGGAAACTCTCCGACATCAAAGGTATAAACCCTGAAGTTTTGTACTCATAAAATCTTGATGGAGGATGACTTTAAACCCGCAGCTCAACATCGAGAGACGAGTGAATCTAAAAATCCATGATGTTATCAAACAGGAGGTTATCAAACTTCTTGATGCAGGATTGATTTACCCGATCTCTGATAGCCCTTGGGTTAGCCCAATTCATTGTGTTCAAAAGGGTGGCATAACTGTTGTCACAAATGAAGATAACGAGTTAATTCCAACTCTGCTGGTTACGGGATGGCGTGTTTGCATTGACTATCATAAGTTGAATGACGCCACTCGTAAAGACCATTTTCCTCTACCCGTTATGGACCAAATGCTTGAGAGATTAGCAGGGAATGAATACTATTGTTTCCTTGATGGTTTCTTGGGTTACTTTCAGATCCCCATTGATCCAAAGGATCAAGATAAAACCACATTCACCTGCCCATACGGAACTTTTGCCTATAGACGTATGCCTTTTGGCCTATGTAATGCTCCCCGCACGCTCCAACGATGTATGATGGCCATTTTCCACGACATGATCGGGGAAACAATGGAGGTGTTTATGGATGACTTCAGTCATGGGGATTCGTTTCAAACATGTCTCTCCCATCTAGATAAAATGCTCAAACGGTGTGAAGACACAAATCTTTGTCTAAACTGGGAGAAAAGCCACTTTATGGTCAAAGAAGGCATTGTCCTTGGCCATAAGATTTCAAAGAACGGGATTGAGGTAGATAGAGCAAAAGTCGATGTTATTGCTAAACTACCTCATCCTACTACCGTTAAAGGTATTAGGAGTTTTTTAGGTCATGCCGGTTTCTATTGTAGATTTATACAAGATTTTTCTAAAATCGCCCGGCCTATGACCCATCTTCTTGAAAAGGATGCTCTTTTATCTTCTCACCCGAAAGTGCATCATAGCTTTTGAAACATTGAAGAAAAAGCTTATCAAGCACCCATTCTCGCTTCCGATCGGGACTTGCCTTTTGAGCTCATGTGCGATGCAAGTGATTTTGCTATCTGGTGCGCTTAGGGCAACGAAGAAACAAGCATTTTCAAGCCTATTCACTACGCAAGTAAGACTATGACTGAAGCTCAAACTCATTACACCACCACAGAAAAAGAGCTATTAGCCGTGGTGTATGCATTTGAGAAGTTTCGCCATACTTAATCTTGACCAAATGTGTAGTGTATACGGATCATTCGGCTCTCAAATATCTCTTTGCAAAACAAGATGCAAAGCCGAGATTGTTCCCGTTGGGTTCTCCTCCAAGAATTTGATATCATCATACGTGATAAAAAGGAGCCGAGAACCTGGTCGGCCGATCATTTGTCCCGTCTAGAAAGCCCTCACCAAGATATTTTCGAGAAAAAGGAAATAAATGAAACATTTCCTCTCGAGACACTCAATGCGGTTTCTTTTCGTGGAAACTCTTCTACCCCATGGTTTGCTGACTTCGCAAATTACCATGCGGGTAACTTCATTGTGAAAGGGATGTCGACCCAGCAGAAGAACAAATTCTTCAAAGATGTTAAACATTACTTCTGGGACAACCCTTTCTTATTCAAGATCTGGCGGATCAAGTCATCGGACGGTGTTTTATGGACGAAGCTATTGACATTCTCAAGCTTGCCATGCCGGACCCACGGGGCCATCATAGTCCAAGCTACACCGCCAAAAAGGTGTTTGATTCCGGGTTTTATTGGCCCACAATCTATAAGGATGCCCACGATTTTGTCAAAACCTGTGACGCTTGTCAACGTCATGGAAACATATCTCAATTAAATGAAATGCCACAGAATGCCATTCAAGTTTGTGAGATATTTGACATATGGGGTATTGATTTTATGGGGCCATTTCCATCTTCTCGTGGTAACAAGTACATACTCGTAGCTGTTGACTATTTGTCGAAATGGGTTGAAGCGAAAGCTTTACCTACAAATGATGCCCGAGTAGTTGTGAAATTTTTGAAATCTCTTTTTGCCAGGTTTGGAACTCCTCGCTATAATCGCTGATCGTGGTACACATTTTTGTAATGACCAATTTGAAAGAGTCATGCAAAAGTATGGTGTTACCCACCGTCTCTCTCATCGCTTACCACCCCCAAACAAGTGGGCAAGTGGAAGTTTCAAACCGTGGTATTAAAAGAATCCTTGAAAGGACAGTAGGCGAAAATCGTGCATCCGGTCGCCTGATAAGCTTGATGACGCACTCGGGCTTTTCGTGACAGCTTACAAAACACCAAGTGGGTGTACTCCATACAAGCTAGTGTACGGAAAGGCATGTCATCTTCCGATTGAGCTAGAGCACAAGGCTTACTGGGCCTTAAAGCATGCAAACTTCGATATACACGGTGATCACAGAAAAGTGCAAATGAATGAACTAAATGAACTTCGTGATCAAGCTTACGAGAACTCTTTAATTTACAAACAAAAGACAAAGAAGATTCATGACTCTAAAATCAAGAACCGCGTTTTCAACGTTGGTGATCGAGTCCTTCTTTTCAATTCTAGATTGAAGATTTTCTCAGGAAAGCTTAAATCCCGTTGGTCTGGTCCATTTACTATCGCTAAGGTTTATCCTTATGGCACCATTGAGTTATCTCAACCTGATGGTCCTAATTTTAAAGTAAATGGTCATCGATTAAAGCATTACTTTGGAGAGGACATTCCCCCTGTGGTTGTCCCGGATCTACAAACATTCCCCATGAACCAATGAATGCGGGGATCGAGTCAAGCTAGTGACTCGGGAATCAAAAATTGTAGCACACACCATATGGGTTTTCACCCATGTTTCTGTCTTCTTACCCCCTTTCTACCACCCTAGTGTGGGGGAATTTCCCCACACTGTTGTATATATCAACCTATAAAAAAAAAAAAAAAAAGTGTATATATCAAAAATAAAATAATGGCCGTAGTATTTCCCTTTTATGTTCTGTGTTTCGGCATAACCGCCGGTACTTTGAATATTGAGGGCAATATTCATTTCTAAGTGTGGGGAATTCTCACGAATTTTATCATATAATTATTTCACCCAATTCCCCGTTTTTGGCCAAAATTTTTTTGGAGTAAGTGTTTTTCACTTACTCAACAAATGGTAATCAATCCACCATGTCTAACCCACATAAGGATTGGCTAATCCAGGAGCAAACGGCTCTTGGTAAAGATATCTCAAATCCGTTTATGGCTTGCAATTTGCCCAAAATTGTATGGTGTTCAACTCACCATATCTTTAAACTAGTGAAAAGTTGGCTAGCCCGCAAGTTTATGGCTTGTGGTAAAGGCAATTGGAAATCCATAATTGGTAATCGGCTCACCAAAGATAATATTGATAATTTATCTAAGAGTTAGTCCGTATAAACGGCTTCCGGTAAAGACAAATCAAATCCGCTCACAAATTTATGATTTGCTCAAAAATCATTTGGTTATCATTGTACCAAGGTTCTTACTTGAACTGAAAACAATTTGGCTACTCCGTAAGTAATGGCTTTTGGTAATGAGATAAAATCCATTAAATTTTCTCAAATCATTGCTAGGGACTAGCAATATCTTAGTGTGGGGATTGATGAGTGTCTAAATACTCATCATTTTTATACTGTTAGAATGACAAAAACATCTGAAAACACTCTGAAACACATCAAAATGATAAAAATATCACAAACAAGTGTTTTATATGTTTTAAATGCAAAAACATCAAAATCGATGAAAACGTATCAAGTTTGCATAATTGATGCTTTAGTCCCCAAGTTACAAAAGTTGTCAAAATCAGTCCCTGGTAATTCAAAAACTTGTAAAATATCATTTTAGGTCCATGAGATTCAAAATTTTTCAAAACAAACCCTTTAAAGTTCAAAAATCACAAAATGACAACTTTAGTCCTTTAACTTTGAAAATTGTCAAAAATAGTCTTTGGTTAATTTAAAAAGTGAGAATTATCAAATGTTAACCTTGTTCTATTTATAAATGACAAGAATGGTCCTTATGATAAATTTTTGGAAAATTACATCTTTGGTCCCTTAAGTTTCAAAAATGACATAAAGGTCTTGGAATTACAAAAAATGGAATTTTATGCAAATGGTCCTTGTACTATTCTTATATGGCAGGTTTGATCCTTGTGTGAACTTTGGAAGATTGTTAATTTCAGTCCTTGAAGTTTGGCAAAATTACAATTTTGGTCCTTGTTGTTAGCTACACCAAACGGACCCTATTATTACTCAAGTCCAAATCCAATCCTATAACCCGGCTAGCCCAACACCCGGCCCAATTTTTAAATTCAAAAAGAAAAGAAACCGCGACACTCATCTCTCCCACCCCTGTAATCCCAAAACCAGTGATGGTTTCACCTCCACCTCACCATTTCCAGCTGTTTCTCCACTTGATTACATCTCCCCTCCACCTCCACATCAAACCAAACCCAATTAATGAAGAAAACCTGCTCAAAGACAATTTTGGCGCCAAAATCGCCACTTGGCAATTCTAATGATCTGGACTAAATCAATGGTTCAAATGAAGTGGGATTAGCTCAGAGATGTCGACAAGGTTGAATGAAGTCAATAAATACAAGTGTGGTGCAATGGATTAGATTATCTAGTGTAATTTTAATTTTTAATATCGTTTTAGCCTAACTTTAAATTCCAGTGTATTTTAAAGCTTTTAAATCTTGTATTTCATGTTTCCAGTGTAAAATAAAACTTTTGATATCATCAATTTCAAGTTTAAGGTCTTATCTCAGTTATGCAATTTTTTTCATTATCCAAAAATCTCAATATGGTGAAATGTTGTTAGCAGTTGTTAGTTTGGACTCAGAAGCACACATAAGCTCCTTATAAAGGTTATTCAAGCTTTTAGATACTTAAAAAACAGTTTAGTATCAAAAACATAAAAATTCACAAAAATACCAATAAATTAGCTAAAAAATAAAAAATCATGGTGAAGGTGATCAAGAAAGTCATGGAGCAGTTTGATTTGGATGGAAATGGGTTAGTGAACCTGTGGAGGTTCTATAGGTTGTGTTTGTATACCTTGTTCTTAGTTTTCAGCTCAAGCCACTTGTAAGCATCTTGATCTCATTTTGGCATTTTATCTGTGTAAAATGGTTATAAGTTTCAATCTCTCGTAAGTTTATTTTATTAGTCTCAGTTAAGTTAAAATAAACCATAATATCGTTACTTGTTCTCTCTCTAATTTGTAGTTAGCTAAAATTTTAATTTAATGCTTAATTTATTAAACCTGCCATTTCTTAGTTTAATTATGTTATTATCTTTGTTTAATGTTTCTTTAGTCCTATTAGATGATAATTTAAGGTATGTAATCAGTTGCAAGGTCTAAATCTGTGAAACTCTTTGTAAAGTACCAAAACAGTCTTGTTAAGGTGTGTTTGGTTTTACCTAGTTCATCAGATTAGAAGTTGTGCAAATTCCTTTGTTTTGGTTGTTCTAAGTTACACTTGGTCTAAAGAAATCATCTCAGCAAGAAAAACATGTGCTCATTAGATGAAGTCAAAATACTCTTTTATCTCACACCATTTGATAACTGTTGGGATTTTGAGTTGCAAGAATCATCACAAGAGCTTAAAAGTAGTTAATATAGCTTAATATAATCTCATTACACCTTAATATAACATGTCACCCATAAAATTTGATCACAAGTTCATAAAGGTCAAACTTCATTTGTTCAAAAGGTCAAAGAGTGCCCATGTGCACCGCTTTACTAGCTCAATCACAAGCTCCTACAGAGCTTATTAGTTGTCCATAACTTGTGATTTTTAGTTTTTTTGATAGCCAACCTAGCCCTCTTGAAGTTTCAACTTTAGCTTTTCACTTTTCGCCTTATTTTGCTGGGCGCATTTGCTTTTTCTTTGTCCCATTCTGGTGTAAACTGTATAAACCAGTGAACTCCCACCAGCTCTAATGATCTGGACTTATTAATAAGCCCCACAGCATAAGTTTTAGCTTTTTGGAAATCCCACCAGCTCTACTTGTTACCTATGTCTTTTGTTTGAGCTTTAAAGCTTATTCAAGAGCTTATTTTGGCCTTGAAAATCTCTTCCGCCTGTTTGGTTTCTCGTTTTAGCACAAGTGCTTATTTAATATAGCTTTTCAAGATAGTTCTTTGTAGCTTTTAACTTCATATAAGTACCCTTAGCTTGTTCCTAGTTTATTTCACTCTTGTTTTCAGTTTACAAGTTTATTTGAGCTTAAAATCTTCAAAATAAGCTAAAACCTTCACTGTTGAGTTAATAAGCTCAATTCAGAGCTTATTGGTAAAATTTAGAATAAGTCATAGTTATAAAAAATGCTTATCATTATTAGTTTGATTAGTTTGTAAAAAGAAAAAGTAAAAAAAATAGTTTACACAAAAATACCACTGCTGGGACTCGAACCCACGCCACTTAGCTCACACACACACGCTCTACCGTTTGCCCTTGGGACTTGTCTCAGTTTTCTTTTGCACAAATAAATACATAACCCCACTTTGTTCAAATAAGCTTATACGAGCTTAACTGCTTATTTCCAGCTTATTTTTGATAGCTTTTTCAGTTTTTGTATTTTTTATAAATTTGTATTAGTATTAAGTATTTTATAAAAAAGTTTCAGATTTTTCTCATTAGTTTTAGTATTTTTAAACATTTAATTAGTGTAAAATCTTAATTAATTCATAATAAAAAATATAAAAGTCAAAAAAATATAAATCTTTTTTCTAAAATTTTCTTTTATCATATAGTACGTAAGAAAATTAGTTTTACACTCGTAGGCCTTTTATTTCATAAATTTTACATTTTTGCTTGCGCTCCAGCGTAATTTTTTAACGTAACGCTCGTTTTCATTTTAAACCGCGTTTTTAGGTAATTTAGGATTACGTTTTAGTTAATATAGTTTATTTAAGTCATTTTATTTTATAAAATCACAAAAACATCATTGTAAAAATAGTGATAGCGTTTATTTAATATATTTTAACTTTTTAATTTGCATTTAAGTCCTTGTAATTTGTAGATCTTTTCTTTAGGTAATTATCCATCCAAAACCTTACTGATCACTATCCTTAGTGATCATTCTATCATCTGATCAAGTGTTTAATACACCAATTCATCCTCCGTGGGACTTAACAACCCAGGAATTCCCTATATTCCTCTGATCTTCATTGTATTGGTTTCGAACTGTCAAGGTTGTCATACGGTTAGCCATTCACAAGTGGCTTAGCTTGTTGATTTGACTTGACGCTGTTTAGCACCAATCATAGACCGTTTGCTCAACTGGATCAACAAGTGGTGCCTGATCTAGAAATGTAATCAAGAAGAAGTTCTATCTTATTCGAGAAAGTAAAGATGCCCGACTAACTCACATGGTGACTGCTTTAAAGGTTCCCATGCTCAAGCATGGTGAATCTCAAATTCGAGAATGCGAATGAGGCAATACATTCGTATGATTGATTATTCTCTCTGGGATGTAGTTGAAAAAGGTGATACTCTTCCTAAGAAGGTAGTGATGGTAAAGTGATTGATATGTTGCTGAAGTTGATAAATCTAAGAGGAAAATGGAAATCAAAGCTCCATGCAAGATTCTCTCCATGGGAATACCTAATGAGTATGCCTTGGACTTTGAACAATATGAGTCTGCAAAAGATTTATTGGATGCTCTTGAAACAAGGTTTGCTGGTAATGAAGCTACAAAGAAGTCAAGGATGAATATGCTCAAGCATCAATTTGAATCCTTCATCGCTCTTAGTGGAGAAAAACTTGATGGCACATACAATAGACTTCAAAAACTTATTAGCCAACTGAAGTCTATGGATTACAAGGTTAATCAAGAAGATATTAATTTGAAATTCATTCGAAGCTTATCATCTGAATGGGCTATTCATACCATTGTGTGGAGGAATAAGGTGGACTTTGAAAAGATGACTCTGGACAATCTTTATAACAACTTGAAAGTCTATGAGTCTGAGAACAACTTTGCTAATACATCTTCTGCTAATCAGAACATTCCCTTTGTTTCTACTAATCACAAGAGCCCACAAGATGTATCCACTGCTGCCTATGGGATAACCACGACTATTGCAAACAATACCACTGTTAGTGATAATGTCAGTGATGGTGCAATTTGTGCTTTTCTGGCTGATTTAACTACCAGTTGTTAATGTTGAATCAAGATCTGGATCAAATTGATCCTAATAATCTTGAAGAGATTAATCTTCAGTGGCAAATGGCAATGTTGACTCTCCAAGCAAGGAAGTTTCTGAGGAGGACTGGAAGACAGGTTAAGTATGATGGTCAAAGGAGAGCTGGTTTTGACAAAAGCAAGATGGAGTGCTTTAATTGTAAGAAGAAAGGTCATTTTTCTAGGGAATGTCGAGCTCCTAAAAGAATTGAAGGCATTAAGAAGACTACGGTAAGAGTTCTCACGCTTCTTCCGCCTTTGGTTGCTCAAGATGGGATTGGTGATTATGACTGGAGTGATCAAATTGATGAAGGTCCCAATGCAGCTTTTATTGCTAGTGAAGCTTCAAAGGAGCATAACTTTGCTCTAATGGCCTATGCTTCATCTTCTGGTTCAGATTCTGAGGTATCTAATGATTCTACAACATCTATCCGTTCTTTTTAAATCATGTTATGATAACTTAGAATCTCAAAAGGCTATCACTGAGAGTATGAGGAAAGAGGTAGAAAGATTGACTATGGACAACTTAGGTTATAGAGTTGGTTTAGGAGAAGAAGAAGCTTAAATACCGTGATTAAATGTGAGTTTGAATATGTAGATAAGATCAATATACTAGGTGGTGAAATTGATCTTAAAGATAGAGAGATTAAGATACTCAAAGAACAACTAGCAGAGGCAGAGAGTGTAAAACAAAAGACCCTAGAAGAAAAAGAAAACATGTAGTTAGGGTTGCTAAAACACAATATGCTTCTGATCTAGTAAATAAACCAATATGTCAAAAATTGTTCAAAGATGGTACTGGTCTAGGATACAACAATATGCCACCACCCTCTTTAATGAAACATGCACCACCGCCTAAAGAACTGTCATTTAGTAGTGAATTCAGTTTTAACAAACCTCGTAGAAGCGGTCAAGTATATTGAAACACCTAAGATAGGTTCGATAAGTCATCCGATGCTCCTACAATTGAAGACTGGGAATCGATTCGAGGAAGTTAGATCTGAATCAACTAAATCTGAAAAGATAAATCATGTTAAGAAAGTTGATTCTAAACAAGCCAACCTTGTACCCAGTGATTGGAGCTAAAGTTACAAAGAAAGTAGTTGAAAGTAAAAAATACCTAGGAACAGATGAGACAATATAAACCTAGAGGTAACTGAGAAGCTTAAATGGCCTAATTTCTAGTAGATTAGGTGATGAGTTTCAATGTGTTAAAAAGGCTTGTTATGCATGTGGTAGTTTTGAGCACTTACAGAGAAATTGTCATAAAAATGCACCACCAAGATGGAATCAATGAGGAGGGAAAATCATCAAAACTTTTCAAAGAAAACAAACCCTCATCCTAATAGTAACATGATTCCTAGGCCGGTTGATGAGGAATGGGAATACTAAATCAATAGTCATTGCCGCACCTAAATGGGTTCCAACCACGCTAAGCAAAATGTAAACACGGCTAAGCAAAGTCAAACCATCGATAAGCAAAATATCAACATCAAAACAAAAGAAGTTTTAAAGATTCCAAAGGTGATAACCATACTTTCAGTTGGTTAAAGTCATTTTATGTTGTTAAGGCCTCAACAAGTTGGCAATGGAAGCCTAAGACCAAGGTTTTACATCATGTCAACTATGCATCAATGGACCTAAAGAAATTTGAATATTTTGATGCACAGGGCACTCAAGTCAAGATTGGCTTGGGTCCACAAAAGGAACTAACTTGTTTAATTTCATGTGTCGGGCAATCTACAAGATGAGCTAAAAGACAAAGGAGTTTTTGATAGTGGTTGCCCTGGGCACATGACTTGGGATGGGAGCAACTCGAAGAGTTTGAAGCTTTTGATGGAGGATATGTGGCATTTGGCAATGATCCAAAGGGAGGAAAGATACTTGGTAGAGGAACAATCGAACAGGAATTTAGACTTTGAAAAGGTCTATTTGGTACAGGTGACTGAAGTACAATATTCATTTGATAAGAAAAATGGGTACTTTTTGGTAAAGATGAGTGTGTGGTGTTATCTCCTGAGTTTAAGATGCCTGATGAGAAATTCATACAACTTAGGGTACCTAGGAAGGAAAATATCTATTGTTTTGATCTTAAAGATTTTCTTCCAAATAGGTCCTTAACATGTTTGTTTGCTAAAGCATCTGTAGATGAGTCTATTTTGTGGCATAGAAGGCTAGGTCATCTCAATTACAAAACAATCAATAAACTGGTAAAAGGGAACTTAGTGAGAGGGTTACCTTCCAAGGTTTTTGGAGTGTAAGGAACTCAAAGGCCTGGCCAAAAGGAAAACAACATAGAGCTTCTTGTAAGACCAAAACTGTAAACACCATAACACAACCAATCGTTTATGCTTCATATGGACTTATTTGGACCTACTTTTGTTAAGAGTTTGAATCATAAAATAAGATTGCCTAGTTATCACTGATGATTTTATAGTAGATTTTCTTGGGTATACTTCTTGGCTGCTAAGAGTGAAACTAGTGAGATTCTCAAGAGTTTCATTACAAAGATAGAAAATCTAGTAAACCATAAGGTCAAGATAATCATATGTGATAATGGAACTGAGTTTACGAATGATGTGATGAATCAGTTTTGTATAGCTAAGGGTATAGAGAGACAGTTTAGTGTTGCTAGAACACCACAACAAAATGGTGTAACTGAAAGGAAGAATAGAACACTAATTAAGGCTGCTAGGACCATGTTGTCAGAGTCTAAATTACCAACTACCTTTTGGGCTAAAGCTGTAGGAACTGCATATCATGTGCAAAACAGAAGTAAGGTAGTGAAGCCTCATAACAAGACCCCCTATGAGCTGTTACATGATAGGAAGCCAATGATTGCATTCCTAAAACCTTTTGGGTGTCCTGTTACTATCTTGAATACCATAGACTACCTAGGCAAGTTTCAAGAAAAAGCTGATGATGGATACTTTTTAGGCTATTCTACTAATAGTAAAGCCTTTAGAGTATACAATAGGAGGACCAGAATTGTTGAAGAGAACTTACATGTTCAAATTCTGGTCTCTAACAGAAGAAGGATGGGTAGAATCAATGCAAGAGGAGCTACTACAGTTTAAGCTTCAAGAGTTTTGGACATTGGTTGATCTTCCAAATGGAAAGAGGGCAATTGGGACTAAATGGGTGTTCTGAAACAAGAGAGATGAAAGAGGAATTGTGGTGAGAAACAAATCAAGGTTGGTTGCTCAAGGATACATACAAACCGAAGGTTTGGACTATGATGAAGTGTTTGCACCAGTTGCAAGGATAGAGGCTATTAGACTGTTTTTGGCTTATGCTTTATTCAAGAATTTTGTTGTATATCAGATGGATGTTAAAAGTGCATTTTTGTATGGCACAATTGATGAGGAGGTTTATGTTTGTCAAACTCCTGGTTTTGAGGATCCGACTACCCCGACTGCAAGGTCTATAGGTAAGGAAGGCTATGTATGGTTTGCATCAAGCCCTAGGCATGGTATGATTGCCTGTCTACTTATTTGATGGACAATGACTTTAAAATAGGACTGATTGATAAAACTTTGTACATAAGAAAGCACAAGGATGATATTCTATTGGTTCAAGTTTATGTAGATGACATCATCTTTAGCTCAACAAACAAGGAGCTATGCAAGGATTTTGAGAAACTTATGCATGATAAGTTTCAGATGAGTTCTACGGAGAACCCACTTTCTTTATGGGCCGCAAGTTCAACAAGGATCACATGGTATCTTCATTAGTCAAGATAAGTATGTAGCAAGATGTTTTGAAGAAATTTGGTTTCAAGATGTAAAGAGCGCAAGTACACCTATGGAGACTCAAACCACCGCTACCGATGATGTAAGTTCTAAAGTTGATTTGAAGTTGTACAGTCCATGATTGGATCTTTGATGTATTCCATCAATCTTAGGCCGGATATAATGTTTTCAGATGTGTGGTGCAAGATTCCAGTCAAGTTCCAACATCATATCACACACATGAATGCCAAGTAAGAGGATCTTTAGATATCTTGGCACACATTTAAATCGGACTTCGTAATGGGTTAGACCCTTGACTTGGTGCACTACACAGATAGTGACTATGCTAGAGCTAGCTTGGATAGGAAGTCTACCACCGAGGATGCCGCTTTGGGAAAAGGTAATATTCTTGGCGTTAAAAAAAGCAAACTATTGTGCGCAAATTTCTACAACGGGTTTCAATATGTGGCCGCCAATACTGCGTGGTCAAGTTCTTTAGATTTAGAATCAATTGCTGGATTTTGGGTACAATTTTATGCATACTAAGATTTACATTGATAATACCAAGATAATTTGCATCATACATTCTAGAACTAAACATATTGAGATAAGGCATCATTTTATTAGAGATTGTAATGAGAAAAGGTTGATTCAAATGGTAAAATCCATACGATTTCAATGTGCGGATCTTCTCACTAAAGCATTTGATGTGGGAAGGTTTCAGTACCTTGTTGTTAGTATTGGAATGATTAATCTCTAAACTCTCAAATTGTTTTGTATTAGTTTGTATAAGTATTGGATTGTTATTATGTAAACTTAGTCTTGCTATTCTTGTTTCTAACCCCTGATAGCTTTGTTCAAACCACTGTTAGTTGTCTGTTTTCGTGAACCATTGTGCGGCAGATAAAAGACAAGTCATTATAGAGATTAAAGAAGTGACTGAAGTTCATTCATCAAAAACAATGCTACCATGCCTTACAATGAAACTTTAAGTGCTAAATCAAAGTCTACTTCTATACATGATTATCTCCTAATATTTCTACTACTGCTATCCTTGCTTCTATCGTTCAAATGTTGGCTATGCTTTTGTGACATGCATAACCAACACTAACAATTAGCTAAGGATCAAAATGGGAAGGATGGATTGATGAAAACGAAGAAGCTGAAGCTGATTATGGCTGATAGATGAGTGATACGATATTCCTTTTGTGCTTCATCTACTCGTTCCACAATAAAGCAACTTACTCCATCTTCCTTTTTCCTTTCCCCGTTACGATGTGTGAAGAAGCAACACGACTTGGTGCACAAAGACCAAGAACCACCTCTCTGTCTTTTGGGCGTGGTGGGTTTCTTGCTCGTAGTCTTGGTTGGGGGTTGGATGATGAAGGTTTGGGGTTTAAAGTCTTCTTCTTAAAAGAGTCATCAGAGTCTTCAGAAGCATCACTTGGATCCACCACACTATCATCTTCAGATGATGGGAGAAAAGGGGATTTTAATGGTCTTGGATCTTGAGGAGGAAGGTAGAATTGCCATGGGTTATCATCTTCACTGGATGATGAAGATGATGATGAGGAGGAGGACGTTAGATCAACCACCTCTGGTTTATTCCAACTAGGGTTCCACATGGTGATGGAGATGATTTTGGAGAAATTAGGGTTTTAACTTTTCATTGGTGTGAGAGTTTTGTGATATGTGGGTTCTTTTTATAAGAAAAGATAAGGGTTATGCAAGTTAATGAGGGGCAGGTTAAATGTGGTTGAGGAGTTAATGAGATTCTTGGGCGTTGGATTAATCACAGTTCTAGAAGTTGACCATTTTGACTTAACTGTGCTAACAGCGGATAGGTCTTTTGGAACCACTTCTGGTTCTCTCTAACCACTGCTAACTATACTCTTCAACTCTGTATTTGTTTTGTGTTTGTCTAGCAGGTATGAAGGATTTGTGTGCATGAGGAGCTGGTGTGTTTGCTGCTTGTGTTAGTTAAAAAAAAAAATTGTGTAATCCTTCATATTTTTGTGAGATCAATTTTTAATTAACACAGATTCACTTGCTCTATTTTGGTCAGTTGGAAGGAGTGTTACTAAGTATCCACTGATGGGTTATTTCAAACCGCGGATGGTACTTTTGGATCCACGGATAGCTTGTTGTTTTGTTTTGGATACTACAGGGGCTGTTTGGTAACATTGGCAAAACGTATATATCTCTCCCCAAATCACGGATGGATAAATTACATTGCTCTTCAAATCATTTCCAATTGGCGCACATCTTACTGATTCGATCCAAACGGTCTATCTTTTATTAGTCAACCACTTGTGAATGGTCAACCATAAAAGTCAAACAGCTCAGAACAAAATGCAATTAAGTCCGGAGGAGTTTAGTGTATCCCTTCACGCTTAAGTCCCAACGGTGTGTAAACTGCAATACAAACGAATCTCAGATCGGGTGAATATTGAACATGAAAAGGTTATGATTGATTACACTAAGGAAATTAAATCTAATAAAGACTTTGAAGTCATTTTAATTCTATATTTAAAATCGATTAACGTTTAAAAACCTAAAACGTACGTTTAATTAAAAACTATTTTTAACTATTTAATAATACCCTAAAATATAAGAAAATATGAAATAAAGCTAGAAAAGTGAAATTATGACTTAGAAAAATCTAAAATATTATAAAACTTATTTTAAAACTGAAAATATATTTATTACACTTTTTATCTATTTATTATTAATTAATTACTATTTAATGATTATTTAAACTATTTTAAATTATAATAAATACTAAATGAACTCTAATAAATATGAAACTTTTTCTATAAATACTATATGATAGCAGAATACTAGGGAAAATATAAAAATTTAGATATGCTCACTAATAAGCTGAATTGGGCAAATAAGCAGTTTAAATAAGCACTTGAAATAAGCAAATAAGCACTAGAATGCACCGAAAGCTCAGGTATAGTGTAATAGACCTAAACAAACCTAATTCAACTCAAAAAACTAAAATAAGCCTAGGCCGTCAGCCAGAAAGCTCAGCCGCAAGTCCTACAACAAAACAGCTTTGGGACAGATAAGATGGCTCAAATAAGCTGTCTAAATAAGCTTTATAGTGAAAACTAAAGGTGGAATCTTAGAAACAGCTAGGTTTCCTATCTTTTGCCCCAAATATCTCACCTAAAGCTCTATTAGATAGCTAGAAATTTGTTTGCAAAGATGGGCTTATTCTGTGTAGCAGGGGAGGTTTGTGAAAAAGAGCTTAAAAGAAGCAAACAAATAAGCAGTCTATAAGCTAAATAAAAATTACCTAAAAATAACCTAATCAAGATGAGCAACAAAATATTAAAAAAATAAAAGCTTAAGTCCTATCTCCTAATATTAAGCCCTACACGAAATTCACAAGTTTATTCAAAAATGGGTTTCTATGAAATTTTGACTTGCAGCAGTATAGGATTTTTGACCGAAAACCTGTTAAAACTCAACGAAACAGTTCCAAAACCTGGATTCTTACTTTTACACTCTAAATGCACTTAAAGTTACCAACTAAACTAGGACTAAAAAGGCCTTAGCTTATCAGAAGCTTATATGAACATTTAAGATTCCAAATTTTACCATATTGATGTAAAACCTCCAAAAGCTTGAAACAAGCTCAAATCCAACTTAAAACTGCTTAATTAACTTCCAATAAGCTTATTCTAAACTCTCCAAAGTGTCAATGAATAGTAATCTAGCTAATTTGATCAAAACTGTTGCTATACCAAACACCCCCTTAAGATTCTGAATTTGCAATTTTGGGCGTAGCCATTTAGTTTCTCAATGTGATTTTATTCACAACTAATTAAGTTACTTATATTAATACTAGACAAGCATATCTGAGAACAAAATAAGCACTGATGAAGCTATACTAGGAAATGGCTAATATGGACTGTTTTTAACTTTTAAAAGTGAAAATGAGATTTATGCTAACACTAACTATCAAACTGACTTAAATTAACTCAAATAACATAAATAAGTGTTGAAAACACCAAGACGCCATTACAAACAAGCAAAATAAGGTTGTAGAAACTTGGAAAATTAAATAAAACTTGGAATTTGGCTTACAACCTAAAGAGCTTATGGAACAAAGAAACAAGGACCAGAACACATCTAGCTTGTTAAAACATGCTAGAAACTAAATACAAAGCCTTCAGAATAGCTTATACCCCCAGTGACAAGCTTTTTGGAGCTTATGTTGACTTTATGTTGACTTTTCCTGGAAACTTGAATTCAAATCTTATCAACCTCCCATGTTCTTATTGTACTTTAATAAGCTCAATAGAAGCTTATTTGATCATTTCCTACAACTATATTAAGAAAACTTATAATGAACAATTTGGCGGGAAATTATGTTTTAACTGGAATCATGAAATTAATCTAATTAAACGCTTGTATTACAACTGAAACGACTTATAAAATTTAGAAACTAAGAAACCAGAAGGTTTTACATTAAAATTATACTAACGACATTAATTTAAAATTCTTAACTACAACTAAAATCTATTCTAAAATCTAACACTTGCTTCTCTGTGTCTTTGGTGTTTTATTGACTCCAAAAGCTTTCTTGGGTCCCTCTGATCAACCAGTCGTTGGATTGTTCCAATTCATCCCAATCAGTATGTAACTGTCCGAAATTTGGCCAAAAGTGGTTTTTGCAATTAATGATCTTTGGGTGATTGTGGAGGTGGAGGGGACAAAGAGGAGGTAGTGGTGAGAGTAGGTAGACAGCTGGGGGGATAAGGTGGGAAAGGTTGGTGATGAGCTGGTGGGAGCAGGTGGCAAAACCAGGTGGCTATGGAGGTTCAGTGAGGTTGGTGTTTGACACGTGGTCAAACCCAGGTTTAGTAACTGGGTTTTGTTTTGGTGGGCTTTGGTGTTGGGCCTGAGGAGTTATAAGTGGTGTTTTGGGTTTATATATAATAAAAAGGATCCGTTTGGTTTAAGTGGTAAAAGCCCAAGGACCAAAATTGTAATTTCAATTGTGAAAGGTTGGCTGTAAATTCCCAAAAGTTATCAAAAGGGTTAATATTGCCAATGATGAATAGTACAAGGGTAATATTTGATAAACTTCCATTTTTAAATACTCGATGACTAATTTTGCCATTTTGTGAAACTTCAGGGACTGAAAATGACAATTATGTGAACTTTGCTTGTTTTTCACATGTTTTCAATCTTTTTGTGTCTGAATCACATAAAAACACATTCCAATGATATTTGTAACATTTATATGGTCATTTGTGTGTTTTTGGTCGTTTTTGTGGGGTTAAACAATATAAAATATATGTGTATTTAGACACATATCAAATCCCCCACACTAAAATATTGCTAGCCCCTAGCAATCTTTTATGAAATATTAATGGATTTCATCTCTTTACCAAAAGCCATTACTTCTGGTAGCCAATTGTTCGAGTTCAAGTAAGAACCTTGTACGATGATAACCAAATGATTTTGAGCAAATCACCGACTTTCAACGGTTTTGATTTATCTTTACCGAAGCACTTACGGACTAGCCAACTCTTAACTAATTAAAGATATGGGGAGTTGATTACCATACAATTTTAGGCAAATTGTAAGCCATAGCGGTTTGATTAATCTTTACCAAGAGCCGTTTGCTCCTGGATTAGCCAATCCTTTTGTGGGTTAGACATGGTGGACTGATTACCATTTGTTGTGTTTAATACATAGTACGTCCACTAAAAAAAAAATTTAATTGCCATTTTGGGAAAAAAGGGACTAAAAGGTACATTTATGATCAAATTAGCCCATTTTCCCCACTGAGTATTGTCCTCAATATTCAAAGTCAACTATTATGCGAATCCTTGAGCGTAAAAAGATAACATTACTAGCCAAGTGTGGAAACACAACAATTATTCTCTTTTTTAATATTTACAATTTTCATTCATTTTTTAGATCTATATACAACATGTGGGGCATCTCCCCCACACTAAGGTGGTAGAAAGGGGTAAGAAGACAGAAACATGGGTGAAAACCCATGTTGCACTACTACTTTTGATTCAGAATTAGCTAGCTTGACTCGACCCGAATTGTTCATGGGGATGTAAGTGGAAGAGACAAATCGGACTTTCATTCAAGATGTTTGTATAAACATTGAAGTGCGTGAAAGTTCCACACCGATGAGGTATACATAGACCTGGCTCACAAATGATAAATGAAAATGCGGGTCAAAAATATGTCGAGAAGGAGAAAGCGAGAAACCACACCATCTTTGAAAAATGGAATAAAGATGTGCATCACAATGCAATCCCATTCTTCATCAGTGAGGAGCAAATCACCATTTGTTAGATTTTTAAGCTTAGAATTGAAGCTTGTATGGTGATTGGCAACAAAATTTCCAGGAGGGAGAGCTGGAAACGGTTCTTCAATTAAAAGTGTTAGGACCGAATATCATAAGATTTATGTGGTTTGGAGGTCTAGGTTGGTGGAAGAAGATGAAGATCTTCATCCTTTTAGAGAGAGAAACTAGAGAGAGGGAGGAGAAAACAAAGGAAACTTGAATAAAAAGAAAACAATACAATACACCTAATGATTCACCTCACCCCTCATGGAGAGTCATGAGGGGTATTTATAAGCTCTATCTTTGCCACTTACACGATACTAGTGTCTAAGGGCAAAGTATACTACATCTAGTCCATTTCACGTAGTGGCGTTATCTTTAGAAAAGCGAGGCTAACAATCTCCCTCCAAGATAGCGTCACGCGTGAATGGTTACAATGAGACCTATAAATACAAAACAAAGTAAATTACAATAGTAAAGAACAATGTTGACTTTCTTGAAGTGCAGAGTCTCTGTAGTCTAGATACTGAGGCAAACTTGAAGTTCTCCCTTCAGATGACCTCGGCAAATGATCTTCTTGTAGCTCTGAACTTCAACTGTAACGGTCTAGTTAGGTTATTACTCCTTCCTAACTAGTGAGCCTTTTTTTCTTTCTGGTCCTCTGAACCGACAACACTCTTCCAACACGTCTTTAATCTTCGGACAGCGTGGGAGAAATTTAACTCTTGAAGCACAATGGTTGTCGTTCGGGAACATCAACAACTCACTTAGTATTGCATCCAAGTTGGTAAGAAACCCCGATGTACACCGCACTACTTCTCCTTCTTAGTCTTAAGCACAAACCGTAATCCAATCACGGAAGATGAAATACCAACTTCTCCCTCCGATGGTTGCGGAGCTATCGAATCATCATAATGTTGCGTACATACCGTATTACCTTCTTGATGCAATTTTCAAACATCATAGCTTGATCATAATTTCGTTGAGAATAGGTCGCACAAATACTCTCAATATACTTCTCTCAAACCAACCTTTTATCAAACCTCCTTTGAATTCACCGGCTAATTGTAATGACCACATATGGAGATAGCCCATTACGACTAACTTGAAAAAGAAGCAAACATCCCAACTTTGTGACTTACTGCTTGTTCTAAATTTTTGAACAATCCACAACGCCGTGTGACCTTGAGCACTACTAGCGTAACTCCTTAAAGTGATGGTTACACACTGTGAGTAGCACTACACGTAACTCCTTACCGGTTATAACGGATTGTCAAATTTCATAATGTGCTCCAATAAGTTATCTTGAGACATGCATCCAACCAACCATCGTCTCAAAGATAAAGAAGTCCACCCGTGAAATGTCACTTCAATTCCGCATCAATAATACCGTACAAAAACTCCGTAGTCATTATTCAAATTTTCCTCGAGCCGTGAATTTGTATCCCTCCGTGAATAATATACCATACCAAAAATCCTATTCGGATGACCAATATTAAAAAAATTGTATCCAAAAATTTGTAAAACAAAAGTTGGATAGCAAAATTTTTTACATCTATTTATCTCTAAAAAGAGAAAGAGACGTATAAGTTCACTCCATTGCATGCCAATGTTATTCATCCATATCAAGCCCACTTACGAGATCCATCAGCCCATCAAATAATACAGCCCATACACTATATTCGTGAAAGAACCCATGAATTACCAAACACACGAGTCACTTCTATTTTGTAACCGTGTATACTCACCAAAACCAACTGATAGGTTGAAACACCCACGATCCATTCACACTAAATAACCAGTAATATAATTGCTCAAGCCCACCAAGCAATTTCCCACATTCGGTTACCAATAAAACGTTGCACAACTTTTCATATCACTTAACCCTTTATCTAGCCTAAACCTACAGCACCCCCTTGTGATAACACATACGCCTACCACACATATTTCTCTCAAAAATAGATCTGAGAAAAGACGCATACCAACAAATACTATCTAAACACTTCTTACCTCAGATCAATCATCTTATCTCACACAACTCATATCTCAACCGCACCTTTACCATTATATTTCCATTGTGGTTCGAATCAAGAAGATGACTTCAAGATCCTATGGGTCTCGGGTAGGTTTGTGTGTTGTTGTAGACCGTTTTCATTTTCATTTCATGAACGAATTAAAGCAACGAGATAATATAGTTGTTATACTCGTTCTTTGTCTTCGAATAATATCACAATTAAGATCGATGAAGAAGTTGATTCATGTGAAATAATCTTGAGAAGATTACACAAATGGTAGAGATTAGATGAAATATTTTGAGTTTCGAATTGATTGTTTAATGGAGTTGAAGAGAGAATTGAGAGGGTCCTTTGGGTTGAGTCTAGTTAAGGTTAGGTTTTGGTTTTGGTTGTCTTGGGTGATGATGATGTTAATGAAACTGATGTCGAGTTGTATGTGGTATATGGTATATTATGTTTGTGGTCGTGGTCCTGTTTTACGCGTAACTTTTTATTTTTTCTTTCAAATCCTTATGCGTAAGACATGGTTTGGTCCTTATGCGTAGCTTTACGCGTAACGTCATGCTTAACGCGTAGCATCTGCGTAAACATATCGCGTGAGCCATGAAAGCGTAACGCATCTGTAACCCATTCCTTAAACTTCACGGCTTCACCGGCGTAACTTTCACTGTAGATATTCCTTATGCGTAGAAAACTAGGGTTTTGACCCAGTTGACTTTTTCCGGCGAGTTTTTCCGACCACATATTCCGTCCAGCTTCTTAGAAACCCAGAAGAGGCATAAAAGTGCTTCCTTTTTGACCCATATGACTATAAAACGAGCATTGACCAAATTTTGACCACAATAATTTTCACAGCATTTGGTACCAAAAAAGTCATTAAAGATGATACAAAAAATGTTTGGACAGATATGACCAAAACAGATATTGTCACAATAATAGACCGGATGACATATAAATTTTTGACCAAATAAAGATACACAAAAATAATGTTCAGACTGTTTACCCACAGAATAAACGGAAAAAAATTTTCCGAGCAACAAAAAATACCAAAAACAGTCAAAAACATGTATAAAAAACTCACATAAATCATCAAAAAGTAACCTTGGCTCGTTATACCAATTGTTAGGACCGAATATCATAAGATTTATGTGGTTTGGAGGTCTAGGTTGGTGGAAGAAGATGAAGATCTTCATCCTTTTAGAGAGAGAAACTAGAGAGAGGGAGGAGAAAACAAAGGAAACTTGAATAAAAAGAAAACAATACAATACACCTAATGATTCACCTCACCCCTCATGGAGAGTCATGAGGGGTATTTATAGGCTCTATCTTTGCCACTTACACGATACTAGTCCCTAAGGGCAAAGTATACTACGCATCTAGTCCATTTCACGTAAGTGACGTTATCTTTAGAAAAAGCGAGGCTAACAAAAAGATTTTCCAGAAAAAGGATGTCTCCCTCCGAATCAAAGCAAGTATTTTCAATCCCCGTTGGAATTGACTCATCACTAAGAAAAGCATCGACCTCCTTCCAAAAGTTGTCATCTTCCTCATCTGGAGTGAGATAAGGAATGGAAGAGTCGGAAATGGGACAATAAATGAGTGAATGATCATTATATAGGAGACTTTCAATTTCTCCAAGATTGGCTTCGAAATCAAAGAGATCATCATCACTTTCTGATAAAAGTGGACTGATGTGAGTGAGTTCATCAGTGAACTCCTCAAGAAGAGGATGAGGCGTGGGAGTGATGCCTCAACATACTCGATGTTTCCTTAGGAAGCACAATCGTCGCTAAGATCGGAGAAAGTTTCAAAATGATCTAGAGAATACTCAAGAGGGTAAAGAGAATCACACATATGCTCAGAAGTTCCCTGTGACTCTCTCAGGATTGGGACAAGGTTCTCAACACTAGACTTTATTAATTGTCGATTCCTTTTCAGAACAGTGTCAAGATGTCCCCATGTTGAGAGAGAGTGGGGAATATGGGGTGTGATAACAAAAGACTGAGGGATTTGAGAAGGACTAGCATACATATGTTTTACACTTTCCATTTGTTCTTCCGCTAGTAATTCCATCATAGTCTTTTCTCCCTGATTTTTCATGGAAGGAATTTCAACTGATGAACTTGATGAACCCGTACAAAATTGACGAATATCAAGGGTAACTTCATCATCATATTCATCGAGAAGAGAGCAGCATTGCGAAATAACACGCGTGTTAGCTGCTTTCTTCGACAAGTAATTCCTCCATACTCTTTTCGTTTCTAGCATCTCGTTCTTTTGCAAGTAATTATGCCATAGATTCCTCACGAGAGTTTTGAAACGATATAGCCGATTCTTTTAATAACTCCAGACTCTTCAGTAGAAGGTTTGTCGTAGTTTTATGAGGAGTTTCTTGAATCATTTGGTATTGTGGAGGTTGGTCTTGAAATGATATGTCAAAATTGTCACAAGGAAATGTATTCCCGTTTGACAATCCGTGGACCTGTACACAGTACTCACAACAAAATGATTGTTGTGGCTAGACATGTGAATAATATGGAATTTGGTAATTTCCAAAGTCTGAGTGTTACCAGCTGTTCATAGACAAACGCGTTTCCGGATTGACACTCAAATCCTTGGTGAGGACTTCCACAAAACTCACACAGATATGTCAATATCTCATGATATGGTGGCTGGTAGAATGAATCAGATGTGTCATGGTAAGGATAGGGAGCTTGGTTATAGACATACCCATCTCCTGATTCTACCATGCTACAGCCGGGACAATTCCCACCATTATGAGGACCACCACACCATTGGCAACCAAAATGGTGTGGATACGACATAGGAAAGAATCAAGTTACTGAAGGGTTTGGGATGAAGAATCAAAGATGTGAGAGGGTAAAGATGGATATTTTTGGATTTTTGGATAAACATTTTGTAAAAATAAGAAAGAAAATCTTTTGGGTTTTGTTCGTTGGCGATTTTAAAATGTTTTCGTTTTGTTTTATATGATAATAATAAGAAAATATGAACAAGGAGGGTAAATATACAATGGATGTATATTCAACAACACTGATGCCTCAAATTCGTAGTACGCACACACCTCCGGGCGGCGCAAAATTTGATTCGCTCCAAACGGTCTATCTTTTATTAGTCAACCACTTGTGAATGGTCAACCATAAAAGTCAAACAGCTCAGAACAAAATGCAATTAAGTCCGGAGGAGTTTAGTGTATCCCTCGGTCGTTAAGTCCCAACGAGGTGTGTAAACTGTAATACAACGAATCTGTGATCGGGTGAATATTGAACAGGAAAAGGTTATGATTGATTACACTAAGGAAATTAAATCTAATAAAGACTTTGAAGTCATTTTAATTCTATATTTAAAATCGATTAACGTTTAAAACCTAAACGTGCGTTTAAATAAAATTACGTGAAATTCGAAATAAAACGTGAAAATAAAGAAGTAAAATACCTACGGATATGAAAAATACATTTTTACAATCCTAATGATGCAAGAAAATTATTGGAAAAATAAAATTATTTTTATGACTATTTATTTAATTATTATTAATTAAAAACTATTTTTAACTATTTAATAATACCCTAAAATATAAGAAAATATGAAATAAAGCTAGAAAAGTGAAATTATGACTTAGAAAAATCTAAAATATTATAAAACTGAAAATATATTTATTACACTTTTTATCTATTTATTATTAATTAATTACTATTTAATGATTATTTAAACTATTTTAAATGAACTCTAATAAATATGAAACTTTTTCTATAAATACTATATGATAGCAGAATACTAGGAAAAATATAAAAAGGTAGATAAGCTCACTAATAAGGTGAATTGGGCAAATAAGCAGATTAAATAAGCACTTGAAATAAGCAAATAAGCACTAGAATGCACCGAAAGCTCAGGTATAGTGTAATAGACCTAAACAAACCTAATTCAACTCAAAAAACTAAAATAAGCCTAGGCCGTCAGCCAGAAAGCTCAGCCGCAAGTCCTACAGCAAAACAGCTTTGGGACAGATAAGATGGCTCAAATAAGCTGTCTAAATAAGCTTTATAGTGAAAACTAAAGGTGGAATCTTAGAAACAGCTAGGTTTCCTATCTTTTGCCCCAAATATCTCACCTAAAGCTCTATTAGATTGCTAGAAATTTGTTTGCAAAGATGGGCTTATTATGTGTAGCAGGGGAGGTTTGTGAAAAAGAGCTTAAAAGAAGCAAACAAATAAGCAGTCTATAAGCTAAATAAAAATTAACTAAAAATAACCTAATCAAGATGAGCGACAAAATATTATAAATATAAAATCTTAAGTCCTATCTCCTAATATTAAGCCCTACACGAAATTCACAAGTTTATTCAAAAATGGGTTTCTATGAAATTTTGACTTGCAGCAGTATAGGATTTTTGACCCAAAACCTGTTAAAACTCAACGAAACAGTTCCAAAACCTGGATTCTTACTTTTACACTCTAAATGCACTTAAAGTTACCAAAAACTAGGACTAAAAAGGCCTTAGCTTATTAGAAGCTTATATGAACACTTAAGATTCCAAATTTTACCATATTGATGTAAAACCTCCAAAAGCTTGAAACAAGCTCAAATCCAACTTAAAACTGCCTAATTAACTTCCAATAAGCTTATTCTAAACTCACCAAAGTGTCAGTGAACAGTAATCTAGCTAATTTGATCAAAACTGTTGTTTTACCAAACACCCCCTTAAGATTCTGAATTTGCAATTTTGGGCTGTTTTAGCTAATTTAAGCCACAGATTTTATTCACAACTAATTAAGTTACATATATTAATACTAGACAAGCATATCTGAGAACAAAATAAGCACTGATTAAGCTATACTAGGAAATGGCTAATATGGATTGTTTTTAACTTTTAAAAGTGAAAATGAGATTTATGCTAACACTAACTATCAAATTGACTTAAATTAACTCAAATAACATAAATAAGTATTGAAAACACCAAGAAGCACATAAATAAGCAGTTGTACAAAAACTTGGAAAATTAAATAAAACTTGGAATTTGGCTTACAACTAAAAGAGCTTATTGAACAAAGAAACAAGGACCAGAACACATCTAGCTTGTTAAAAACAAGCTAGAAAACCCAAATAAAGCCTTCCAGAATAGCTTATACCCCAGACAAGCTTTTTGGAGCTTATGTTGACTTTTCTAGAAACTTGAATTCAGTCCATCAGAAACCTCCCATGTTCTTATTGTAGCTTTAATAAGCTCAATAGAAGCTTATTTGATCATTCTAACAACTTATAATTAAGAAAACTTATAATGAACAATTTGGCTGGAAATTCTGTTTTAACTGGAATCATGAAATTAATCTAATTAAACGCTTGTATTACAACTGAAATGACTTATACAATTTAGAAACTAAGAAACCCAGAAAGGTTTTACATTAAAATTATACTAACGACATTAATTTAAAATTCTTAACTACAACTAAAATCTATTCTAAAATCTAACACTTGCTTCTCTGTGTCTTTGGTGTTTTATTGACTCCAAAAGCTTTCTTGGGTCCCTCTGATTGAATCCCAGTCGTTGGATTGTTCTAATTCATCCCAATCGTCCAGTTGTAAATTTGGCGCCAAAAGTGGTTTTTGCAATTAATGATCTTCGGGTGATTGTGGAGGTGGAGGGGACAAAGAGGAGGTAGTGGTGAGAGTAGGTAGACAGCTGGGGGGATAAGGTGGGAAAGGTTGGTGATGAGGTGGTGGGAGCAGGTGGCAAAACCAGGTGGCTATGGAGGTTCAGTGAGGTTGGTGTTTGACCTGTGGTCAAACCACAGGTTTAGTAACTGGGTTTTGTTTGGTGGGCTTGGTGTTGGGCTGAGGTTTATAAGGGTATTGGTTTTATATATATAATAAAAAGGATCCGTTTGGTTTAATTGGTAAAAGCCCAAGGACCAAAATTGTAAATTTCTGAATTGTGAAAGGTTGAAACTGTAAATTCCCAAAAGTTATCAAAAGGGTTAATATTTCCAATGATTAATAGTACAAGGGTAATATTTGATAAATTTCCATTTTTAAATACCCGAGGACTAATTTTGCCATTTTATGAAACTAGGGGACTGAAAATGATAATTATGTGAACTTTGCTTGTTTTTCACATGTTTTCAATCTTTTTGTGTCTGAATCACATAAAAACACATTCCAATGATATTTGTAACATTTATATGGTCATTTGTGTGTTTTTGGTCGTTTTTGTGGGGTTAAACAATATAAAATATATGTGTATTTAGACACATATCACTTACCCTGTATCACTTTTAATTCATCACACCCACATCATACCAATCATTAATCACAATGGCGGAAAAGTATTCCACTTCACATAACCTTGTTGCTATTCTCACCAAAGATGCTCGATCTGAAGGGTTTCATCAAATGATTGATTTCCTGGTTCATAGTCCCATTCACTATGCTTTAACTGTTAAACCCACCATTCTTAAAGCCTACATACATCAATTTTGGAGGAATGCTACAATTGAAAAGGTTGCTGGCATAGAGGTGTTTCATATTGTTGTGGATGAGCATGCTATTTCTGTTACTGAGGAGATCATTAGGGTTGGTTAGTTATTTCGTTAGTCGATTAGTAAAGGTGATGATGACGAAAAACTTTGTTAATAATAACAAACGACGTTTTCTTATTCCGATGTGCATTATAATTGTTGTTATTATTATCCCCTAGAGCTCATAAACGGTCTTATCAATTGGTATCATTTACCCTTCTTCCTAAAGATTAGGGAGGTTTTGAAGTTTGATGATGCTGATGGGGTTGATAATCTTTCAGATGCTGAGATTGCTGTTGGTTTAGAGAGATTAGGTTATACACATAAGGGTGAAAAGGTACAATTCTTTAAGAGTTTGTTTTCAAAACAATGGAAGTTTTTAATTCACACCCTGTTGATGTGCATGAGTAATAAGACCACAGGCTTTTATGACTTTCCTTCAAAAATTGCAACTGCTATTATTTGTTTCTCTGATGGAAGGAAGTTCAATTGGTCTAGAATGATATATGAGGGGCTAGTTCAAAATATTAGGAAGAAGGGTAAATATTATTTATATCCTAGGTTTGTTCAACTTATTGTGGAAAGCCAAATCCAAGAACCTGTTGAGCATACTAGAGAATATGAAGTACATCATATGCTTCCTAAAGTTTTTGCACATATGAGTAATCAGCCACAGAATGTAGAAATTATAGATGTTCCTTTATTTCCTCTCATGATTGCTTTGCATACTAGTTCTGAGTTTGATGAAGGTTTTGAGTCTCAACCACTTGTCACTACAACTGCTGATGGTACTTCTGAACCCACTGCTTGTACACCTCAAACAACTGACAGTATCATAGTAACCACTTCTAGTCAAACCCAAACCACTGTTACACCTATTGTATGGACTAGGAGACGAAAGGGCACTAAGCTTTCTCAGGCTAGTGTTAGTGGTGTTGTACATGAGGCTGTCACAAGGAGTGCAGGTGACATTATTGGAAGGGCTTCCACTACTGATTCATGCTTAGATGCTGGTCAGGATAGTGGTAACATCAATAAGACCTAACCTTTGGCAACTCCTAATGTGGCGGGTTCTTTGGAAATCAATACAAGTGGAGGAATCCCTTGCCAACTGGCTGATACAGGGTACATAGATGTTCAGGCAAGGTCTGATGCTATGTTTTCTTTATCCAAGGATTCACCTCTCGGATCAGGTTACACAGCTCGAAGTGATGAGGATAGTTTGGAACATGCAAATGAATTGACAGATCCTACACAGGTACATGATGACTTTTCCAATGAACACCTCTCGGACCAGTTAACAGTGAAGTGGGGAGGATATGAGAAGCTTAAATGAATTGATGGTTAAATGTACCACAATGGAGAAGACAATTTGGTCTGAGGGAGTTAATGTGTTTCAGGGTAAGGATATTCGAAGGAAGCATAGGGTCTTGGTTTTGAAAAAGTGAAAAGACCTGGATTGCGTGTTGAGATCCATGAGGAGAAAGAAAAAGGTGGTTTCCTCTCCAGCTCTGAATGTGGAAGATGTATCCAAACAGGGGAGGAATGATGGCATGAATTAGGGGGCGTGGATGTATCTGCTGATGTCTCTATGAATGAAGATGGTGATAGTGGAGATCAAGTGTTTTTGGTGTCTAATAAAGATGGGAATGAGGTTGTTCTTGAAAAATTGAAGAATGTTGAAGTAGTACAGAAAACAAAAACAACTGATAGTATGGCTGAAACCACGGTTAGTTATCTTGCAACCCTTTGCTATAGTTTCAGACTTAGCTATTGTACCCACTCCTGTCATACCTGTACCCACTGCTATCCAAACCACTTCCACTGTTGTCACAACTCTCTCTGTATTACCACCTAAGCCTAAAGAAGTAGAGAAGGAAGCTTCAAGTACATTGATTAACATGAGCAAAACATCATCTATTTCTACACCCATAATTACACCTGCTTTATCTGTTCAATCTACTGCAACAAAACCCAAAGGAAAGAGTTTAGTTATTGGTGAACCATTGAAGAAGCAAGTAGTTCAACCAGATATTGGAAAAGGAAAAAGGGTTGCTGTACCTGAGCTGAAGTTTAAAAATAAAGCAGAACAAGAAGCTTATGATGCAGAGTTTTCAAGAAACTTGGTTGCTGAAGAAAAAGCAGCTTTAGAGAAAAGAAAGCAAGAAGAAGAGGAAGCTAGTGAAAGATTGTTAGCTATATGGTATGGATCACAAAACTATCTTTAAGCTTCTCAACAAATACACAATGAATTTACTGCACAAGAATGGGCACTGTTGGATGATGAGGAGAAAGCAAGACTAATAACTGAATGGGCAAGGAATGTTAGTAAAAACAGGAAGCAAGTTATAAGGAAGAAGCCTCCTTCTATTGCTCAAATTAGGAATGTTTTGATGAAGATTATTAAGAATTTAGGCATTCAAGTTACTGATAATCTTAGTAAATGTTCATTTGAAAGAATCTTGGAGATTTATGAGAGATGTATGAGAATTAATAATGAAGATTTCTGTCCAATGAATTCTCAGAAAGAAGAAGAATGGATTCAAAGTAGAAACAAGAGAAAATCTGAGCTTCAAGAGTCATCTGGTTCTAAAAGGTTGAAAGTTGTTGAAGATGCTAATCTTGAAGATACCAATCAAATTATTTCTTATGAGTTTCATATTCAAGGTGGAAGTGAAGGTGTTTGGAAAATTCTAAGACTCAACAATGAAGTTTATGAGTATAATAAATTTTCACAGATGCTTCAATATTTTGACAGAGATGATTTGATGAATCTTTGGGTGCTTTACAAGAACAAATTTGGTAAAGAACATCCAAATGATTATCATGAGAGACTGGTTTATCACCATTTGAAGATTTTATTTGAACCTACTCATGATGAACCTGAATGGCAAGGACTCTACAATGGACATGTTACAAGATGGTTTTTATATCAAACTTGTGGAGTTCATGTTTTAACTGTTTATGGGAAGATTATTCACATGCTTGTAGAAGGTGATTATCCTCAGTTGAATAAGCATCCTGGAATCATTTCTCAGATGTTAAAGCCTGGTTGTATCAAATTGTTGTTGCCCTATGATGATCAAGCTTACCAACTGTTGCTGAAGTATGAGAACATTCTCAAGGCTAGTAAGTGTTTGGCTACATCCTCCAATTCAGATGTTTTGAGCTTAAAAGAAACTTGAGAATTATGTTGGAATGTATCAAGTTTAGGGGAGGATTGTTGGGTTTTAGGTTCCTTGAATCATGAATTACTCTAAGTACTGGAACCACGGACAGGTTTGGTGTAACCACGGACAGAAGAGAGTAACCACGGATGAAGACAACCGCGGCTAGTAGTATTGTGTAACTACAGGTAGTATATTGTAACCACTGCTAGTTTTGTATAGTTGGTTAGTTTATTGTATTAGATAAATATGGAAAAGTTATTTATCTTGTAGGTTACGTATTGTATAATGTATAGGACTCCTTAGTCTATAAAAGGAGGTTCTAGGTTAGTTTAGATATAGGTAAGTTTATATCTAAGGTCGATACACTTTAAGGTTGCAAAACCCTAATACTGTAAGAGTATTCGTATTATCAATAATATTGAGGTGTTGAATGTTAAGTTGTTCTTCTTCTTAAGATTAAGTGTTAAATTCCGCGTAATACTTAATAAGCGTTTGTTACAATTCAGTTTCTATATTAGATCGTTTGCTCAACTGGGATCAACAAGTGTGGACATGGTTCCAAACATGAATACCACAGGGATGTTTCAGAGGAATATTATCAACGCCATGAGATTAAACTTGTTCATTGGTAGGCTTTAAATTAATGTTATTCGTATATACTTCTTAAATTTAAACGAAATTAGAGGAGAAATGACAACTGCATAGTTGTTGTTTCTTATCTGTTTTGGTTCGAATAACATAACGAAGGTAGACCTCAAAAGAATCGGTGAAGAAATCTACTTTGTGTGGCCACTTGTTTTGATGAACTTATGTAAGTCCCACGAAAGTAGAAATCTGAATTCAATGACTTAGTTTACCTTTTCACATGTATATGATTAGTGATGATATATCATTCCTTTTTGTTTAAAAGACCTAGAGTCTTTATGATATGCATAATAGATAAACGAAAGGATTTGAACTGAGATCATTTGTCCTTTTGATTAATAACGAGTCTTGATTTAGTTTGTTGAGGATCGATGATGGTTAACGTTCTTTTTGTGTGTTTGGAGATCTATTAAGGTCTTTCACATGAGGTTAGTATCACAAAAACAAAGAACACACTGAGATCTAGTCATTTCATTTTATCATATATGTATGGGTCTCGTTGCAGTTTGTTTTGATTTGGTATGTGAGGTCAAGTGGTCAAGGTCTTTCATCTCCTTCATCCTTTCTGTCAAGTTGCCATTTGGAGTCAAGTCGCTAACTTTTTTTTGAGTCAAGTTGCTAATCTTTTTGAGTCAAGTCGCTAACCATTTTGAGTCACAAGTTGCTACCTTTCTGTATCAAGTCGCTAATTCTGTCAAGTCGTATTGACTTTATTTGACTCAATAGTCAAATAAGCTTCACCAAAAACTAGTGTACAAATCGCTTTATGTTAAATAGCACAAATCGCTATCTTAAGTGCACAAGTCGCTACCTTAAACCCAACTCGCTAGACTTCAGATACATTGTATCTGGATGAGTAGACAAGTCGCTAAGTCATTTAAACATTTTCCGGCGAGTTTTTTTCGACCAAAAACCGTTCAGCTTCATAGCAAACCCAGAAACTTATCATAAAGATGCAACTTTTTGACTCATTTTGACCTCTGTAATGACCAGGTGTATAACACTGAAACGGATGTATAACATATTTTGTGACCATATTTTGTGATTGACAGATGTAAAACAGTTTGGACATAATCTTTGGACTTATTTATGAGACAAAAACGGATGAATAACACTGAGCAAGCAAAAGACATATTATGACCATTTGAAACAATATCAAGAAACTGTTAACACAATGAATATGAGAAATATTTCAGGTCCGAAAAACATGTTAAAAAAAGCTTCAAAACATCATACGAAAAGCACACAAATCAACAATACACAATAAACCTTGGCTCTGGTACCATTTGTAGGATCGTAATATTTATTGTGTTGATGATTCGGGTGGTCTTGGATGATGAAAATACATGTTAGCCATTTAGAGAGAGAAAGTAGGGAGATGGGTGTTCTAGTTAGAGACTTGCTTTGTAAAATGTAAAATGTTAGATTGAGAAGCACCACCCCTTCCATGGATGTAAGGGGTATTTATAGTTACACAATACACAACCTCCTATCGGCCTGTGGATCAGGCATACAGTGGGTAAAGACCCGTCCTTCCTCCACGGTGTTACACTAAACTATTCTATGCTACTAATTGACTAATTAACTACTAAACAACATAAATAACTAAAAGTCTACGAGCTAACATATGCTAGACTATAATTGGGGTGACCGACACTTTAACATGGAATTTCCAATTCCTAACAGTCATGATAAATGTGTTGCTAAGGCTATCTTGAATCGTAAGCAGAATAATAGAAAACGAAAGACCTCTAGGCCCACTAATGCTTCTCAGTCTGTGCTAGGTAAACCGCCTTCTACTATTCTCGCTACAATCATTGATGTACCTAGTGAAATCCCCTCACCTCCTAGGAAGAACTTATCACCTAGTGGATTCACTAAGACCAAAGCTAAGACTAGTTGGAGATGGCAGAAATGGTTACATAATACACTTGGATTTAAATGTATACCTAAAATCATAAACATGTATGTTTCAACTATAACTGTATCCGAACCCTTTAACTCTTCGGGTTCCACATCTACTTCTATTCCACATGTGTCGTCTGTGTGTAATGCAGGTGATACTAATCATCCTCTGGGTTGTTGATAGCGGATTTTCCTGACACATGACAGGAAATCTCAAACTATTATCAAACTTTGTTTCAAAGTTCATTGGCACTGTCAGATTCGGGAATGATCACTTCGCAGCTATCATGGGCTTTGGAGATTACATCAATGGCAACATCGAAATTAGCAGAGTTTACTATGTGGAAGGCCTCGGTCACAATCTATTCTCAGTTGGTCAATTTTGTGATGGAGATTTGGAAGTTGCTTTTAGGGAGAAAACTTGTTTCATTCGTGATCTACAAGGAAATGATCATATGTCTGGAAATCGCACATCAAGCCTTTGCACAATCTCAATGCAAGACATGATTGCTTCATCTCCCATATGTATACTTTATAAGGCTACATCTACAAAATTTTGGTTATGGCACCGTCGTCTTTCACACCTAAACTTTCAAACCATAACCAATCTTGCACGTTACAAACTTGTTGAAGGTCTCCCAAGAATTCGGTATTCTAAAGATCATCTATGCTCAGCTTGTGAACAAAGGAAAAGTACTCGTGCTCATTTTCCTTCAAAGATGGAACACATGTCTCAGCATGTGCTTCATCTTCTTCACATGGATTTATGTGGTCCAATGTGCGTGCAGACGATTAGTGGCAAACTTTAAATCTCGGTAATTGTCGTTGACTACTCAAGATGGACTTCGGTTTATTTTCTTCGAAGTAAAGATCAAGCTCCATAGATGATCATCACCTTTCTCACAAAAATTCAAGTTCAGCTCTGGAACACAGTAAGACAAATCAGAACAGACAAAGGAACTAAATTTGTGAATTAAACTCTTCGTGAATAGTGGAAGCTGCAAGAACGATGTTGATAAATGAAAAACATCCAGATTACTTGTGGGCTGAAGCCGTGTCAACTGCATGTGTAACACCCCAACCCGTCAAGGGTAGAAGTGTCACATTCTAGTGTCATATCAGAACATACAAATAAAATTTTACAAGCGGAAGCATCTTAAAATAAATTACCAAGTCATATAACGGATGACTTACAAAGAAAATAAAAAATCCAATATGTCCAAAACGAAATAAAATCTAAAAACAATAACTTTTCAAATTAAATCCAAAATGATAAGGTAGCTAAGGTCGGTCTACTCAAATAATCCAACTCTCGGCCCAACAAGCCCATCTTCCAACCTAGAACCAGCCGCAGGAAAAGAAATGTGGCTGAGCTTAAAAAGCCCAGTGAACAGATATAAAAAAACAAAAGCTAAATAAAATCAGAATTTCGAAATGAAATAAGGAAGCTGATAACAAGGTCACAGCGAAATGAGAACAATGAGTAAATGAGGATCCAAAAGGAACATATAACAAAAGAGGACAAGCACATATCACATTGATGACATATACGCAAGCACATCTAAATGACCAGGCATGCAATAACTCAGGAAGTAAGAGTACAAACAAGCCAAACGGAAGTCCCAATGCTAGCGGAAACAATTAACAAGAAAGTGAGCATGGCAATCACACAAGTCAAATTATTCACAGTCAATAACATAACCAGTATCATAACAGCGGAATTACTAACAATAGTCGAAATACAGTAGCCCCATGTATCAAGTAGGAACGAACATTATAATTGAATGAATTATCTAAACAAGGTCCTAGTACATCAACTAAACAAGTTAGCAAGCCAGACCACATACGATGAACCATTTACCAAATCAAACAAAGGCATAAGCATAAATGTAACATAGAAGGTCAACAATCAGCAGCCAAGAATACTAACGTATAATCATAGCCCATGAACATAACAGAACGAGATATACATGATAAACAGATAACTTAACTGCCTTCACACAAGCATGGTCACCAGAAAAATCAAAGATTCACTTAACCGTGTGATAAACGGTTGGTTAGTTATTAGCATGACAATAGATGAATCAGAAAATCACGTACTAATCATATAGTAGCAGGGCAAACAATAGTCACGTAAAACATGTAAAAGCATAATAAAATTCAATAATCATATAATACCCCGGTACGTGAATAGAATGATAGTCTAAAGTAACGGAATAAGAGTATGACAGATCAATGCAATAGGGTATAACATGGTAGTAGCGTGAGTCCCATAAATGGTACTGAGTAAAGGACAATCAATACAGAATACGGTGCGTTAGGGAATACAGAAGGTACAATATAGGTATATCAAAGGTGTAAGGTTTGTCAGAAATCTATCCCGAGCCAACAATACAATACAATACAATCAATAGTGGCATTAGCAGCCCAATATCCAATAGTAACCATTGTATTCAGAGGGGTGACCTCGAAATACCAGACAATAGGAGGGGAGACCTCAGTAATCAATGGAGTAGCTAGCTCCCACACTGTGAGGGGGTGTATTGCACACATGCACCACATCACCAATACAATATCAATATCAATCCAATACAATACAAATCTAGGAAGCATCCATAAGCCCCCTACAATACAATAATGGCGAATACAATATATCTGAAGCACGCAATAATCAATACAATAATGGGGACGGTGTGGAGCATCACTCAACCACACTAGAGTCATGCCATTGGTGCATCAATGACACAACCATGTTACCTTCATGGCTAGGATAACAATATTTGGCTCGGGTATCAATCTGAAGGGTCAGAAAAAAGTTCAAAGTGTAGCAATATATAAGTTTTCATAAGCAAAGGTGCAATATCAATAGTTCACAATTCACAGGTCCTTAGCAATAGTTCAATATCAAGGTCCAATATCAATGTTCCTATATCAAAGGTTCATTAGCACAGATTCAATAGCATAGGTTAATAGCAAAACTTCAATAGCAAAGGTTCAGTAACAGAGATTCAATATCATAGGTTCAGTAACATTGGTTCAATAACAGAGGTTCAGTAACAGAGGGGTCAATAGCAATGGTTCATTATCAGAGGGTCAATAGCAAGGAATCATAGCAATGGAATATCATAAACGAACAAAGTCAAAGGATCGGAAAGTCATGAGAAATCCCTATTGAAAAGGGATAGAATATTTGTACCTCATTAGAAGCAAGCAAAATAGGAAGTACGGTCACACGATGAATCAATCCCGCCACCTAGAACCTATGAATTAGATAACGCTTATTAAGATCAGATTACTCATTTTAGACGGCTTTACGTTTTTAGCAGGTTTCCACTTTTAGTAACTTACCATTTAAGGTAACTTTTTATTTTAGGTAGGTTTCCATAATTAGCAACTTTCCATAAATAGCAGATTTATATATTTAGTAAGTTTAGCCATTTATAATGCATGTAATGTCATATTAGGTTAAATGACGCATAAATGAGTATTATAATAGTTGAAGGATCATTCATGCCAAATTACACAATTTTAAGGTCTAAAGTGTAAATATCAAAAAGTGTAGGGTCTTAAGTGTAAATATATCATTTTTACTTATGTTACTTATTTAGTCCACGTCTTTACCAATTTAACTAATAGGCCTCCAAGTTTTATTAATTACAAAACTAACCTAGTAACTTTTAATTAAATCGTATATACATGAAACTCTAGTTTTAGTTTTCGATTATCAGTTATGTTATAAACCATTTGAACTCGATTACCACAAGATTATACGACCCCTTTGTGTGCTAGCTTATTGGGTCGAGACACCCTAATTCCTATTAAATCCATTCGACATAGTGAAAACCAAAAGAGACCCCTTTGTTAATAGAAATAAGCCGTAAAAACGTTTATTTATATTTTACGATCTTCTAATGTTTTGTCGATAACAAACGTAAAATCATGTTAACGAAACAATTAAAATACGTAAATGGTTTGAACTAATAGTTTCTAACATATTCACACTTTCACATAAAACACTAAAACAAGTATAAGTGGTTTTATGATTTAGATATATATGTACAACAACTAGTGTTTACATATTGGATTAGCATATACTTAAACTAAGTATACTAAAATGGGTAAAAATACGTATATACTAAAATGGGTAAAAACAAGTATATACTAAGGTAAAAACTAGCAAATGGTATTGACCCTTAATCCATGGTTTTATATATACCACTTAACCAAGTTCATTGTATCCTTAAGGTACATTGTATCTAGAAAGAAAACCATGGATCAACCCATAACCCATGACCCACGACCCATAACCAAAAATACCCATGGGCAAAGAGGAGCGTTCCACGGATCCCTGGCTTTGTGCTAGCCGGATCCCAAGTGGAAGGGATCCGTGGGATCTGGGGAATAGTAGGATTTTTGCTCTATAAATAGGGAGTCATTTCTTCATTATTTCTCACCCCTTTCTAACATACTTTCTCTCCTGAGTTAAATCTCACTAACCTTAGATCCAAGAGATCTATGTTTGTAGTTTTGGTTTTGTGTGATCTTTTAGGTTCCTCTTAAAGGCAAGATCACCACCTTTGAAGTCAAGCAAGCTCAAGTCCATGAGTTGCCATGCTTCCTCATCATCAAGGCTACTGAAGTCTTCTTGTTGATGATTCCTTTCTTACTTCAAAGAAGTGTAGTGTTGAAGACATTAGTGAAAGATGTCTCAAGTGTCAAGACGAAGATATTAGTGAAGGGTATCTATCGCCTATAGGATAAGCACTTGTGGTAGGTGCTTAGAAGTCAAGACAAGAAGCATTAGTGAAAGGTGCTTAGAAGTCAAGACTAGAAGCATTAGTGAAAGGTGCTTAGAAGTGAAGACACAAGACATTAGTGAAAGGTGTCTTGTAGATCTAGTCAAGGGCATTAGTGAAAGGTGCCTTAGATGTACATTAGGTATGGTGTGTTTCGATGTAAAAGATAGACTAGTATTAGATCCAAGGATATTGATATCCTTGATGATGTTGTAAAGGAGTAGATCTCCTTTGGGATTAGTCGTTGGTGTAGTGTGGTAGTAGTCCCTCCATTGCAATAGAACATGTGCTTAGCCTAGTACCTAATAAAGGGTAGGCGATGTTGTGAAGGTGTAGTTCACCTTGGAGTGAAAGAACTAGGTACTTAGCCTAGTACCTTATAAAGGGTAGGCGATGATGTGCAGGTGTGGTTCACCTTGGAGTGAAAGAACCCGGTGGTTAGCCTAGCACCGGAAAAAGGGTAGGCAACGTTGTGAAGGCTTCTCCACCATAAGGAGATTGGTGTAGTGATTACGAACTCTCGAGTAGGTGACTCGGGGAGTGGAGTAGGGCAAGGAAGGTGTCCTTGTAGCCGAACCACTATAAATACTCGGGTTGTGGTTTTGTGCTTCTTACTCTTATCTTTTCATTACTTACCTTATATGCTTGTTTATCAACATCCAACACACACACCCAAATAGATTGACATAAGTCGATCTAAATAATTTAAAAGGAAGTTTTAATTGGCAAAACTATTCAACCCCCCCTTCTAGTTTTCCATAATTAGTATCAGAGCTTCGTTACCAAGTTTCTTGAAGTATATTGTACTTTAAAAACTTGATACGATCCATGGTTAATTGAAAACTACAAAGAAGGTTTTTCATAAAAGCAAACACCATGTTTTTCAAAACTATATGTTTGGATGTTGAGTTGATAACAACATTTTTTATTTACCTTTTCATTTAATTGCACTAATCTTCTTTGTCATGTTGATTAGTCAAAGCTCATACCCACCAAGCTTTAGGAGTCGCTTGGTAACAAGAATACCTACCTTAATAAGGTATCGTAAACGCAAAGGAGCGGGAATCGTCTAAGTGACATTTGCTGTGTTATTTGTAAAGACATTCCTAAGTGCGCTAGAGGTATGATTTTCTTTTTACTTTGCTTGATAATTAAGTATACCTATTTAGGTATTTATATGATTATATTTTGTGCTTATACATGTTTTACATGAAGCTTCATTAGGAAGACCTTTTCTCACATACGTGTTATATTTCTCGTCTATAGTCGTAGTATATAAAACTTATGTTTTATTTCTTTTAATCCTATAATAAAACAAAAACACGAATTTCAAAAATTCCTCCTTACCTATAAATAACCCCACCATTGACCACTCTACCAAACCTTCACTTTTTCAAATTTTCCAATTTCAAAAATTCCCTCTCGCTCAAAACTTTATCTTCCTCTTCACTTCATCTCAACCGAAACCAAGGAGGATCATCTTCAACATGGTTTACATCGCCTTCGTACTCATCGTCTTAACACTTATCGTACTTGTGTTCCCTATGATAAAGTTCACATACGGATACATTTAATTTGCATTGTTAATCTACATTGGGGTTATATACCCAATCCTTTGTATCATTCTTAGTATTGAAATGAAATATTACTAATAGTCTAGTTATCTAGGTTATTATGTGTTTGTCATTTTTCTTTGTTTTATGTCTTTCTTTTCGTGATACATTAGAAGTCATGTATGCATGTTAAAAGAAAATGTAGGTTAAAACACATATCTTGGTATAAAACTATGAGATCTAAAAACCTTTGCTTTTCATAAAATCATTTCGTATTACAGGACCTGAGATCCCGAAGTTAGACTAGCCGGATCCCTTTTGAAAAGGAACCGTGGGATCCGTCCTCTATGGAAAACAGTTTTCATGCAAATTAAAAACCACCATCTTTCTAAATGTAATAATCCACTAGATAGTCAAAACCCTGAGTAAGTTAAAGTGTTAAATAGCATTGTTAATAAAAATCTAGTAAAAAACATTAGATCATCATAGGTTGACCACAAACATCTCTTTTTATTAACTTATCATTTCTATAGGTTCAACTATGACGCATGAATATGAGTTTGATTTTTCACTCTGTAGCGTCTACACTCCTAACATCTCTCTCGAACCCAACACACCTGGCAATCATGTCCCTGGGTTCAATAATCTCGAAAACCATCACTTCCATGAAGGACGTATTGTAGACACCTCTCTACATTCGAAGAAGGTATCAATACCTCCTTCCGAGCCATAGGACTAGAATGTCTTCTTGAAATCAAAGAGAAGATATGTCCAAGGTTCATAATGGAATTCTTCCGTCAAGTCGAACTCGTTCGTAACGAGGATCGCTATCTATCACTTTAGTTTTATATCAAAAACCAAAAGTTCACCCTAAGCCTTGGGCATTTTGATCACATCCTCCGGATTCCAAATAATGGACAATGTGCCTTCACCGAAGATTGTTCTCTTGATTCTCTCTTCAACTTTCGGGAAGAAAATAGTCCATATTGTTCACACATACCCTCTCTGGAAGATTTAAATCGCATAATATGCAAACCTCGACCATATTACTCCGATCCAAACATTATCTTTACAAGGGATATCCGAGAAGAGTACAAGCCTCTTGCACTCATCCTACGTGAAAATGTTTGGATCCTTAGGGGAAATCGAGAAGTTCTTCCCGCTTGTTGTGCTCACATGTTGTACTGTTTGCTAACACAACAACCATACAATCTTGCCTACTTCTTCGCAAGGCGAATTGCCAATCTTCAAGGATCCAAGAACAAACTTATTTCTTATGGAATGTTCTTGACGAGCCTTTATCATAACCTCATGTTTCACCATCCTCAATTTCAAAGTCCGTTGTACGTACTTGTGAACAAGATGATGGAACCACTGAACAATTCTCAGATGAAGACGTTCTTCATTCCTACATCCGCCAACACTCATCAACCATTTGATGATCCATCTAGCGAAAACACTTAAGGAACTTAGTAGTCTTTCAAATAGGATCTGTAAAACCCTAAAAGCGTAAATGCGTTAAAAGACTAAAATACCCTCAGCTAATAATTCGCGAAATACAACAAGCTCGTTAATATCGTTGGTCACGTAATAAAAATTGATTTACACAAGACTTTCAAATAAAACTTAAACTTATGATAATAAATGATCATCACACATAAAAGGTTACATGTACATTATACTAGAGAAAATAAATTAAAGGTACAAAGTTAATCTTGGAAAGTGTATTATGGTGATTTGATCCTTGGCTGTTTTTTTCCTTCTCCACGCCAATCCCATAATTCTTGGGCCTAATTGATACGCTCCATTCCACCCTCTTTAAGTCTTACCATAATTACTTTTGTGTACATTCATAATAAACGAATTTAAACCAGTATATCCTCCCAAAAGAATACACGACAAACACTTCTCCATCTCCTCCTTATTTTTCTGTCGATTCTAAGCAGCCAAGGTGAGTTCGAAACCTTTTTTTTTTCTTTTTTATTGTCACGCATACTAGCTACGTAGTAAAGTGATTTCGTGGTATCTCTTTGCTTGCTGCTTTTGTCGGGGTGTTTCAGGACCTAAATAGGGCGTTGGGTTTGATTTTCCGTCCATTGATTTCTTCCTTTGTTTCACGCCTAAAGGTAACCATCATGCTCGCTTATTCTTCATACTTTTTCCATGTTTCTGGTCGTGTGCCTTTCAGGCCATGCACGAGTTGTTTTGTCTTTTAAAAGCCATGCTAGACATGTATGAAAAACTTAAAACTAATAACTTGGAAATAAGGCTACACTAAAACTATGGTACAGCCTATAAATATGTCGACAAGTAAAGAATCTGGTCCCTTGTTTTTAATTGTGGTCGTGGGGTTGAAGACCCCTCTTGTGCACTGTCTAGCCTTAAAAACTTTGTCTATTGTATGCTATGTTATGGGGTTTATAAACCTGAATGAAAGGGGCTAAGAAACAATGAAACTAACCTATGTTTTGTCGACTATACACCTTGATGAATCTGCTTTTGGGGCCCTTAAATCTGGCCATATATGGTGTTTTCTGGTCGTGAGGTTGCCATGCAACCTACGCCATTTTGGTCCTTAATCTTTGAGTAATAAACTTGTATAACTTAACCTACGTATAACCTATCTATTAACATGTGAAATCAGGCCTTATACCTCCTTTACTTGGCATTTAAAATGACTAATAAATCTGTTTATATTGTACTGAATCTGGTCGTGAGTTGGCACCCCAAACACGCATGCTTTGTGCTTAAAACATGCAAATTGAAGGTTTAACCTAAGACCATTGTAACGTGCTATCTAACCACTTAAAATCAGACCCTACACCTTATTTATATGATCTTATACATGTGTTGGGAATTAGGTTCCTTGAGTTGATAAGACAAAATAGTATGAAAGACGAAGGACTGTTTACGACAAGGAGGATAACTTCAAAGAAGAGAATATTCAGAAGATCAATTTACTTGTTAAAGAAGATATTTTGTATATTCACATTTATCTCTTTGTAAACCCTAGCATTCTCTAGTATATAAAGAGATGCAGGGTACGTAGGTTAGATATAAGTGTCAAACAATGTAAACATAAGACATAGGTGTGTGTGTGTGTCTAGGGCGTGAGTTTATGTAAACGCCTAGACTAGTGAATGTCGACATGTAGTTGGTCAGCCTCAAGGATCATGGATCCCTGTTAGAGTGTAACCGTCTTAGAGTTGATCGTCTAGGATTGGGGCTGTAGATGTGTTTTGTAGAACACATGATGATGAGGAAGAAACCTTTAGCAATAACAATGTTGTTTTGATTTATTCCACTGTGCATTCTATTTGTTGTTGTTATTGTTATTCCTAGATGAGCTTCAACGATTCTTAACAACATGTATAAAAACTGGTCTATAAGACGCTTATTAAAACCCTTATTATTCATTGTCTTGGCCCTTAACACACGTATAAACGAGCATAATAAATGGTACATTAAATTGGTATTAATGTGTTATGCATAATTATTGAGATTGTAGGGTTAATTTACAAATATAATGACTAAAGGGGCTAAATGAGTAAAAAGAGATAAATGGTATATTTACACTTAAGACCCTACACTTTATGATAATTACACTTTAGTCCATAAACTTGTGTAAATCGGCATAAATGATCTTTAAAACAACATAAAACACTTATTTATCTTAGTGTGTCCTTAAATGCTTCATGATCGACTAAACTTTCTAACTACTGAAACCTGTTAATTATGGAAACCGGCCTAAAAGAGAAAGTTACCTAAAATAGAAAGTTACTTAAAATGGAAAGATTACTAAAAGTGGGAACCTGCTAAAATTGGAAAGCCGTCTAAAACGAATAATCCGATTCTTATGGAACGTTATCTAATTCATATAGGTTTTGGGCGACGGGGTTGATCTCATTTCTTGATTTTGCTTTCATTGTTGATTTGCTTCGAATAAGGTACAGATATTCTATCCCTTTTCAGTAGGGGTTTCTCATGATTCGTTTACATCTTTCGATATTAGCTTTGAACCGTTATATTTTACTCTGAGCCTTCTTACTAGGGTTTCCGTATAACTCTGCTATGCTCCCTTTGATTGAATCTCCTATGTGAACTGTTTAATGTGAACCACTGATATGAACCTTCTGATTATGAACCTTTGATATGCACCTTTGATTATGAACTTTTCTATGGACTTTGATATGAACCTTTGATATGAATCCTTTTGATATGACCTTGCCTTGACCTGTCAGTTTGAGACCCGAGCTATCACTAGGCATGGGGGTTCCATGTCTGTGTCATTGATGCACCAATGGCATGACTCTAGTGTGTACGAGTGATGTTACATGATTCGTTGTGAAGTGAGTGTGTGAAAAACAAAATATCAACGTATATCAAATAAATCGCAAAATTCGACAAATCAACCTTTTAGGAAAAAGGTTAACGTATCTAATCTCACGGGTGTGATAAAAGTGATACCGGGAAAGTGGTTTCCCCGGGTCGTGTCCCAACGAGGTGTGAAATTGACGGAGTCGTTGAGTTTCTTGATTTGAACTTGAATGGGGTTTTATATGATTTGTTTGGTTTTGGTTTTAATCTGACGTAATTAATGAAACGCGAATTAAATACAAGAACGTCTAATCTAACTCCTAAAAATGATCTAAAATTACTTTTACTCTAGAAATGAAATTGGAAAACTATTTATGAATTAAAACTAATTTTTAGGATTTTTATTTTATTTATTTTGAATTAAAAACTAATTTTAAACTTTTAAAACTAATCTAAAATACTAAAAATTATGAAAACTAAAGGAAAAATTGTGAAACTATTTTTCGAAAATCTAAAATAACAAAAGAGAATTTTAAAAACTGAATTTGTATTTTTCTGATTATTTTTCTATTTTCTATGAATTAAAAACTGTTTAAAACTAATTAAATTGCCAAAAATTACAAATTAAACTAGGAAAAATCTGAAAAAATTATTTTTTTGCTTTTTATATTTTTCTTAACCTAGGAAAAATGAAAAATTATTTTTTTGAAACTTTTCTGATTTATTTGCAATAAAAGCTAATATAAAAGTCCTAAAAACTGTTTTAAATTAGGAAAAATACTAAACAGTACTGGAAAATTATGGAAAATTTAGGGAAAGTCTAAACTAGTATTCTAATTCTAAGAAAAATAACAAAACCTATGCTAGTGTACAAGAATCAGGTACTGCAGTGAAATGTGCTTATAAATAAGCACTAGTAAAAATCTATAAGCTGAAAATAAGTACCAACTGTAAGCAGAAGCTATACTTTGCTAAAACAACTCAAAACTCACTAATTTCAACTAACCTAATCATCCAAAACCATGACTGGAATGACTTGACTTAATGCATCACCAAGAGGATAAACAGTCCACTACTCCTACTTTAAGCTAATGCACAAGCTTATTTAATAAGCTGTAGTCAAAAACAGAAGTAAGATCCTCTAGTCCACCAACCAAATAGTTTATAAACCAAACTTGAGCCCTAGAGAAGCTGTAATAAGCTCTCTAGAGCTTCTGCAAAAAGCTGAGAAAACCCTTTTTGGTAACTATGCTCTGTCTCAGGGCACATAAGCTGAATTGACAAGCTTATTTGAAGGTCAAGGAGCTTTTGGAAAATTTCACAAAAATCGATTATAGAAACTAGACCAGCTCAACTTGTTGAATCCAAAATCTCAATAACTCATGATCAATGTTGAGGATATGAAAAATCCACAAAGATTTGGAAAAACTATTTTGAACCAATTTTTGACTTTTGAAACAGGGTCAAGAGCTTTGACTAAAATGAATTTTGAACTTGTGATTCTTGATGTGAATGATGTTTGATGGTGAGATAGACCTAATGTCAGCTTTGTTAACTACTTGTAAACCTAAATGCATGAATTGAGCTACATAATTTAACAGATGAGAAAATTACATAAGATGCAATTCTATTTTGACTTCCTCTATCTTAGGATGCAAAATTATGATCCTAGAAACTCTAATAAACTTAATTTAAGCTACTGCAGTTTGATTTATCCACTGATAACACCTTTAACTCTACTTAACCACTTGATCCAAACACTAGATTTAAACACTAAATGTGACACTTAATACTCTAAAACACAAATCTCATCTACTGAAATGCTTATTCTAGATTCAAAATGTAATATTAACACTAACTGAGCTATCCTAATCAACTAGACTGCACTTAACTAAGTCTAAGCTATCTATGCAAAATTAAACTTAAAACAATGACTACTAAACTGAGGTAGCAATGATGTAAATGAAATACCAAGAGATCAACTAACAATTAACCAGATTAAACTAGATTTAGTGCAGATTAAGCTACACTAACAATCTTGATAACCTTATACAGATTTAAAGGAGAATTAAGCACTCACATAAGGTCCTAGCCACAATGGCTTGAGATCAATCAAACAGTAACATGGGTTCCTATTGACCCAAATTCAGACCTATTCTCAACTCAATTCCACTGCATATCAACCCACATTGACTGAATCCAACCCATTTTCAGTTCTGCATTATGAATTCAATCCCACAGTTGACCATTTTGACTATTTTTAATATGTGAGTGAATTGAAAAGTAAACAAGTTTAGACCTTAACTAAGCTATAAAGAAGCTTAACAAGGCCCCGGGTAACAGTAGCAAAGCTTGGTACCAGCTTATAAGAAGGTTAAAAACACCCTTTTTTATTTTCATTTTTACTATATCTCTTTTTTTTTGAATTCTTTTTCTTTAGATAAATGATAGGGACAAATTGAGATTAATTGTGAAATAAGCTAAAATGATGTAAGAAATGATAATAAGCTAAAAGCAACAAGTATTAAACGCTTAAACAAAGATTTGAAAACAAACTGGATTTTATTAAGCTTTAAAAATGGAGATTACAAAAGGGATTACAAAAAGTGAAATTACTTCAAAACATAAAAATTGGAATTGAAATTACAAGTATACTACTGAAAAATAAAAGGTGCTTAAAAACTAAAAAAACTAACTCCCCAAACAACTCATAGCTACGAGCTATTTAAGCTCGGGTACAAGCTCTTCTTCTCTCTCTCTTCCACTGAGATAAACGTGCCAAAACACGCGTGCCTCTGCCATTTGCCAGTCCTCTCTGTCTCGTTGCCACTTTTCTTCTTTTTTTTATTTTTTTATTTTTATTTTTTTTCTTTCTTGATTCGTGTAAACAAACACAATTATCAAAATATCAAAGTAACCGTAAAATTAGACAAATCAACCCTTTAGGAAAAAGGCTAACGTATCAAATCTTACGGATGTGATAAAAGTGATACCGGGAAAGTGATTTCCCCGGGTCGTGTCCCAACGAGGTGTGAAATTGACGGTGTCGTAGAGCTTCGTGATTAGAACTTGAATTGGTTTTGAGAAATGGTTTGTTTGGTTTGAATTACGTTTTCTACGAATAAATTAACGGGAAGGAAATTAAGGCAAGGGAACCCTAAGAAAATACAAATTAACTATTACTAAGCCTAAGGAAAAGTAAAACGAAGCTAAATTACATCCTATGGTGTTAAAATGCAAAAACGCGAGAACCCGAGCTAATCCCGAGCCTCGAAAGTGAAAAATATGCAATTTAAGGTCTACGGGTGCAAAACTAATTTTCCTACATTCTAAATGACTAAAAATAATTTTAGGAAAAAGCCGGGTATTTTTTTGACTTTTACTTTATTTTCTACGAATTAAAAACTAATTTAAACTAATTAATTAATTAAAAATACTAAACATTTTTTAAAAAATCTAAGGAAATTACAGAAAATACTTTAAATGAAACTGAATTTAAGAAAAATAAAAAGTGATGCTACTGCTTTTGTAAATAAGAAGTTAAAAAGGCAAAGAGAGTAATAAGCTATAAACTGAAAATGGTGTTAAGTATTAAATCTGAGAACATATAACCAAGAAATGACCCAAGGGCAACTGGTTATAGGCTCTGTGTGTGAGGTCGTTGTTGGACAGACACAGGTTCAAATCCTGGTTGTGTCATTTTTTTGCATTTTAATTTCTTTCGGGTTTTAAAACTTTAGAATTCAAAATCCCTTAAGAAGTTAATGATGCGGGTTTATAACAAAGGAGTCCAATAGAGCAGATGGACTTTGCTGTTGTGTTGTGTACGTGGGCAGGTATGCAGGAGGTACTGGGTTCGAGTCCTGTCCTCCACGCTTTTATTTTTCAACCCATTTTTTCATTTAGCTTCGTCTTTTGCAATGAACAATCAATGGCAACTAAGGGACCGTTTGGATAGGTGCGGTGAGGGACTTTTGGACAGTTTGGATCTAGTGGCGATCAAGGGGCAAACAATGCTACAAGTCTACAACAAGCCGTCAAACAAGCTAAGAAACTAAGTACACGCCATCCTAAAACTTCAACTAAGAAATATGGTACTTCTAATATGCTTTAGCTAACGACCTAAAAGCAAAAAAAGGGAAACATCTTTGCCGTTTGTTGTTGGTACCGCAGTCCCAAACACACCTTATAGACACTAATAAGCATAAGCGAAGGTTAACCAAAATCGGTTCACAAAAAAAAACTATAACAGACTTATTCAAACTACTTTAAACTACAAAAAGCAAGTTTAAGGAAAAAGTTATTCTGTTCTCTTTTTTTTTTTTAGCTTTTGAACATTGAAGATACAAACCAAATGAGCAACTTTTACAAAGAACTGCACTTATAAAAACCAACCAACAAGCTGTTTGGACAGCTTATTCCCAACAGATGGCAAAAACACCCACCAAACAATCCTAACTCAGAACTTGTGGCGAATAAGCGTACAATAAGTACTTAAATTATGAAACAAATAAGCCTTCTAATTACTCATTTTGAGCTTAACTTCTAAAGCAGTGATTACCCTATCCTAAAAAGGGAATAAGCAATGTTCGGTTGGCTAATCCATGGAATCCTAAGCTAAAGATAAATTAAGCTAAACTAGCAATAAGCAATTAAGGAGTAAATAAACTAAGATAAGCTGAAGACAACCTAACTTAATTTAATTATACTAAAAGCAACCTAGATTAAGCTAAAAGGTGCTCTTAAAAAGCCCTAAAACCTACTGTGACTGTTTGTTGTTGGCTTGAACATGAAAGCATTCACCTCGGCTTCTTTTGGCGTATTTTTGAGCTGTGAAATAAGCTTCCAAGGCCAAGGCAGATAGAACACATCAAAGTTAGTATAGAGGAGATTATAGAAATATGATTGGGACTCACAACCAGGACACTAAACAGCTTAAAAATAAGCTAGATCAGGTCCTGTTACAACTCCTTTTTAAACCTGATGCAGTAAAAATCCTTCAATGAACACTTAATTTGACTAAATTTGAACCAATATAAGATAAAAGACTAGAATTCCAAACTAATTTGTACTAAAATGGATTGCAAGGATTGGAGAAAAAACAAGTTTTGAACAATTTTAACATCAAGGAAGCAATTTAATACCCTCGAGATCAGCAGCTATAGCTGCTGATGCAATCTGCACAAACAGTCTTTTTTTTATTCTTGACCAGACCTTATGAACACAATTTTTGTACACGAAACAAATTCCTATGTGAAACTAATGAAACACTTTTGACTCTTAAAGTCAAACGGGTAAAGAAATTAGTCTTTGACCTTATGAACCACATAAACCGAACACACTTAACTGATTTTTGGTAAGATCTGTTTCACCCCTATCTTTAACTTAAAATCTATAAATCTTCGAATGAAATTAAACATCAACTGAACATAAAGAGATTGAATAAAAACTGAAAATTTCATTAACTTTAAATTAAAGATTACACTGAAAATAAGATTGAGCTAGAACTAAAAATTCTAGACTAAAAACTAAAACTGAATTAAAACTAAAAAAAAAACTAAAAACTAAAAAACTAACTTCTGGTACAATGGTATTACGAGCTATTTATGCTACAGGGAAGGGTCTTCATCTCTTCTCTTTCTTGTGTTTCCTCTCTGAGACAAAAGCTAGCCAAAGGCACGCTTGTGTGCTATCTGTCGAGTCAATGGGGAGACAAGAGATTCCCAAGGTGCGGTGACTCCACGTGAGGGATGGGTTGGAATCTTTACAGGGTGGAAGTGATGAGTTTAATCTTTTCTTTGTGTTTTCTGGTTTTGGTGACAGGGGAACGAGGGAAGGATGTGGGAAAAAGTATGGGTAGGATTTTTTTATTTGTAGTGTGTCTGGTTTTGGTAGGGAAGAAGAAAATAAATAGGTAAAAATAAAAAGGGTTTGTAGTTTTATTTTATTTTTGTATTTTTGGGTTTAAGAAAAATGGTTTAAAGGGTTAAAATGGATTTTGGGATTATAAAGTGTTTTGGATATTTTTGGGTATTGGGATAGGAAAAATGGGTGATTTTTGTTTTGGTTTAGATTTTAAGGTTTGTTTCCCCTGCTCACTCTAAAACGCAGCGTTTCGGCCTCTAAAAATATAGAAAATCTACTCTCGGCTCCATCTGTTTTAGCATATTTCTGATTTTGGCTCGTTTTCTCTCTGTTTTTCATCCTTTTGTACCTGCAAGACACAAAACACACTCCGAGGATATTTTTAACATATTTTGATCATATTTGGGTGTTTTTGGTCATTTTTGCTGTCTTAAGTGGGTAAAAATGATGAGTGAATAAACACTCATCAAATTCCCCCACACTAGGCAATTGCTAGTCCCTAGCAATCTTTTGAGAAAACTTAATGGATTTGAATCTCTTTACCAAAAGCCATTGCTTTTGGAGTAGCCAATTGTTTCAGTTCAAGTAAGAACTATGGTATACTGATAACCATATGATTTTGAGCAAATCACTAGCTTTCAACGGATTTGATTTGTCTTTACCAGAAGCCGTTTGCTTTTGGACTAGCCAACTCTTAGATAAAATATCTTTGGTGAGTTGATTACCAATTATGGTTTTCCAACTGCCTTTACCACAAGCCATAAACTTGCGGGCTAGCCAACTCTTCACTAATTGAAGATATGGTGAGCTGAACACCATACAATTTTGGGCAAATTGCAAGCCGTCAACGGATTTGATAAATCTTTACCAAGAGCCGTTTGCTCCTGGATTAGCCAATCCTTTTGCTTGTTAGACATGGTGGACTGATAACCGTAAGCTGAGTATGTGCAAAACACTTACTCCAAAAAATTTGGCCAAAATGGGGGTTGGGTGGTATAATTGCATGATAAAATTAGTTAGAATTCCCCACACTAGAAATGAATATTTCCCTCAATATTCAAAGTACCGTTATGCCTAAAACTGAGAACGTAAAGGGAAATACTACGGCCATTATTTGTGATTTTTTTTTTTTTTGTTAGAAAACTTATATATACAACGTGGGCAACTCCCCCACATTAGGGTGGTAGAAAGTAGAAAGAAATCAGAAATATGGGTGAAAACCCATATAATGTGCTACTGTTTTTGTTCCTCGAGTCGCTAGCTTGACTCGACCCCGAATTCATTGGTCCATGGGGGAGCAAGTGGAAGAGATGATCTTTATCGGTCTTTCATTCAAATAGGTTGGATAAACATTGAATGTGTTGAAAGTTCCACTCCGATGAGATATAACCGGCTCAAAAGAATGAGAAATGCCGAGGTCAAAGATGGTATCCTCACTCCCGAAGGAGTTAAGACATGGAGAAGTCACACCATATGTGACGAAAGGAAGAAAGGTTCGGATGATGTACGTTTCAAGCTCAAATATCTCATTAAAATTTTCATCCATGTGCATTTTTCTTCCAACGAGTATCCCTGGATTAAAATTTTTGTCTTCGCTAGATGGCTCAACGGGATACTCGAAAGACAACTCATCAGTGAGGATAGAATCGTCATCACATGATGGAAGAGATGAGTCAGAATACAAAGGTGGGACAAGTGGTGTGCTCTGAGAGCTAGCAATTTCCACCACTTCCGTTATGGTCTCTGTATTGAACTCAGACATTTCATCGAAAAGAGGATTTACTTCGCAAAAAGTATAGTCATCATTAAAATCAAAAAGAGGATTTGAGAAAATCCCGGAAGTAACTTCAGAAATGTCTAGAGAATCACAAAAAGGCAAATCACAATCACTATCGGATATATCCTCAGACTCACTTGGGATTGGGTCAAGGCTCTCAACACTAGACGATTCCGTTTTTGGAATGGTGCCAAGAGGCTCGTCCCCCATTATGAGAGAGTCTTTGGAAGCAAAAGTAGGTAAGATAGGTGTGATAGCAATAGACTGAGGGAGTTGAGAAATAACATCATTCAATGGAATAGCACTCTCCTCGTCATAATCATAATCGGCGTCAACCTTAACTTTAGCATATAAAGCTCGTATATGACGCATCTGCTCCTCAGCTAATAATTCTTCCATGCTTCTGTTATCCGGCTCTTCGAGAACAGGTGTGATAGCAGCAGATGAATTATAGAACTTCCCGATTGGAATGGTTTCTTCATCATCGTCATCGTCATCATAATCGTACACGAGAGGTTTCCAATATTGGGAACTTACTCTAGCTGCTTGTTCTTCAGCTAGAAGTTCTCCATACGTTTTCTGATGAGACTCTTCTTAGGCACGTTTATTAACCAATTCTTTTAAATCCTTTAATACATCTAGAAAATTTTGGAGAAGTTCTTGAGGAATTTGTGGAGGTTGTGTTTGAATCGTTTGGTATTGTGGAGGTTGGTTATGATAAGAATACTCATAATTGTTACAAGGATCATGCTCATAGACAAGTGGATTCCTCATTTGACAATCAGCGTTATAGTGCGGACCTCTACAGTACTCACAACCGTATGATTGATGTGAGTGATTTGGTGAATCATATCGATATTGGTCAAAACCAAAATTTTGGTTGTTACATGGTCCTTGCTCATAGACAAGCATGCTCCCTGCTTGACACTCAAAACTCGGGTGAGGACCTCCACAATACTCACATGAATATATCTCCATCTCATGGTGCGGGGGTTAGTTAAAGAAATCTGTTGGTTCATTGTACGGAGTGGGATTTTGTTCATAGACAAACCTACAACCGAGGCAATTTGGAGGTCCCCCACACCATTTACAGCCATATTGGTAAGACGAAGACATTACGAAGAATTAAACGGATAGAGGGTAAAAGAAATAGAATTATACGGATAAGAGGAATGAGAAGAATATTTTTGGGATTTTTGAAAACGAGTGCACATGCACTTTCAAAAACAACACTTTCAATTACAACAAGACCGAGGCAAAACACAGTGAACTTAAACCAATAATCACAAGCGAATTCACGCAAGTGACACATAGGCAAGTTTTGAATCTTTTGTTCGGGAACTTATAATGATAACACCTCAGTTGAGAATGTTATATTGATTGTGTGTTCTATTTTATTTAAAACAACAAACAAAGATCTTTTTGTATTTTTAATCTTTTACATATATACAAAGAAAAGAAAAATATTTTTGTATTTTTGTTTTATAAAAACAATAACTTCACGAGGAAGGTTCTTCAAGTCACTAATCGCAAAAATCACGATATTGTCGCAACACACCTCCCCGGTAGCGGCGCCAAAATTTGATTCGTGTAAACAAACACAATTATCAAAATATCAAAGTAACCGTAAAATTAGACAAATCAACCCTTTAGGAAAAAGGCTAACGTATCAAATCTTACGGATGTGATAAAAGTGATACCGGGAAAGTGATTTCCCCGGGTCGTGTCCCAACGAGGTGTGAAATTGACGATGTCGTAGAGCTTCGTGATTAGAACTTGAATTGGTTTTGAGAAATGGTTTGTTTGGTTTGAATTACGTTTTCTACGAATTAATTAACGGGAAGGAAATTAAGGCAAGGGAACCCTAAGAAAATACAAATTAACTATTACTAAGCCTAAGGAAAAGTAAAACGAAGCTAAATTACATCCTATGGTGTTAAAATGCAAAAACGCGAGAACCCGAGCTAATCCCGAGCCTCGAAAGTGAAAAATATGCAATTTAAGGTCTACGGGTGCAAAACTAATTTTCCTACATTCTAAATGACTAAAAATAATTTTAGGAAAAAGCCGGGTATTTTTTTGACTTTTACTTTATTTTCTACGAATTAAAAACTAATTTAAACTAATTAATTAATTAAAAATACTAAACATTTTCAGAAAAATCTAAGGAAATTACAGAAAATACTTTAAATGAAACTGAATTTAAGAAAAATAAAAAGTGATGCTACTGCTTTTGTAAATAAGAAGTTAAAATGGCAAAGAGAGTAATAAGCTATAAACTGAAAATGGTGTTAAGTATTAAATCTGAGAACATATAACCAAGAAATGACCCAAGGCAACTGGTTATAGGCTCTGTGTCGTGGTTGGACAGACCCAGGTTCAAATCCTGGTTGTGTCGTTTTTTTGCATTTTAATTTCTTTTGGGTTTTTAAACTTTAGAATTCAAAATCCCTTAGGGGGCGTTTGGTTCACAAATTTAAAATCCCTTAGTTTAGAAATCTGGAGTATTTTAAACATTGAGGTGTTTTAATTGGTGGGGTTTAAATATGAAATCATGTTTGGATGACACAAAACATGAAACAAGATTTGCAATAAATAATGATAATTGACAAGATTATCCTTTTTAGGTTATCTTGTTTGTTCTAAAACTGAAATAGTTCTTCATTGGTGCAGAACTGCAGACTCCTTTTTACATCATGATGAATTAAGAAACCACAAAATCAACTAAATAAAACATGAAGTAACCAACCAAAAATTGCTTGAACTATACCGTTTGACATGAACATGGTCAAATAATAATTAATGGCTAACACAATAAAAACGTATCAACAAGATCCAAGTGACACTCTCATCCAGTTAGTTAATATATTCTTAAGAAAAATCCAACAAACCTTAAAAACTAAACTGAAACAATCAATGACAAAATAAAAAAAACTACGACCAATTCAAAACAAAATCGAACAATTAATTTGATTTGCCTTTAATAGGAATTAATTTGATTTGACCAAATTTTTACGGACAAACTTCACCTTCATCATTAAATTTATTAAACTTGAATTAAATGCAAAATTAAATTCTACACTCACCTTAAGCATTTCACCCAAATTACCCAAAAGTCCAAAATATATTTAGAAATCAAAGTAGCAAACCAACAAAGAAAAATGTAATGACAGAATATGAGTGATGAAGGAAAAATGGAGATATGAAGAGCTAATGAGTAAAACGAGATTGATGATGAAAGCAAGATCTACAGAATGAGTGATGGAGGTGGAATATGTTATGAGGTAAAGGTGTGAAAAGATAAGGAGTACTTTTGTCTTTTTTATACAAATTAAAGTCCGGGTTTGAAGTACTTTACCAATCCAATGAATTATAAAAACACCTTTTTGATGAGTTAAGATTACATTTTGAAATTCAAAAACGCCCCACTTTTTGAACCAAACATGCTAGAAGAGTGATATTAAAATTCAAAACCACCAAAAACCTCCCAATATATGCCAACCAAACAACCCCTTAAGAAGTTAATGATGCGGGTTTATAACAAAGGAGTCCAATAGAGCAGATGGACTTTCTTTGTTGTGTTGTGTACGTGGGCAGGTATGCAGGAGGTACTGGGTTCGAGTCCTGTCCTCCACGCTTTTATTTTTCAACCCATTTTTTTCATTTGCTTCTGTCTTTTGCAACTGAACAATCAATGGCAGCTAAGGGACCGTTTGGATAGGTGCAGCTGAGGGACTGTTTGGACAGTTTGGATCTAGTGACAGTCAAGGGGCAAACAATGCTACAAGTCTACAACAAGCCGTCAAACAAGCTAAGAAACTAAGTACCTGCCATCCTAAAACTTCAACTAAGAAATATGGTACTTCTAATATGCTTTAGCTAACGACCTAAAAGCAAAAAAAAAAGGAAACATGCTGCCGTTTGTTGTTGGACTGCACAGTCCCAAACACACCTTATAGACACTAATAAGCACATAAGCAGAAGGTTAACCAAAATCGGTTCACAAAAAAAAACTATAACAGACTTATTCAAACTACTTTAAACTACAAAAAGCAAGTTTAAGGAAAAAGTTATTCTGTTCTCTTTTTTTTTTTTAGCTTTTGAACATTGAAGATACAAACCAAATAAGCAACTTTTACAAAAAAAAATGCACTTATAAAAATCAACCAATAAGCTGTTTGGACAGCTTATTCCCAGCAGATGGCAAAAATCACCCACCAAACACTCCTAACTCAGAACTTGTGGCGAATAAACGTACAATAAGCACTTGAATTATGAAACAAATAAGCCTTCTAATTACTCATTTTGAGCTTAACTTCTAAAGCAGTGATTACCCTATCCTAAAAAGGGAATAAGCAATGTTCCAGTTGGCTAATCCATGGAATCCTAAGCTAAAGATAAATTAAGCTAAACTAGCAATAAGCAATTAAGGAGTAAATAAACTAAGATAAGCTGAAGACAACCTAACTTAATTTAATTATACTAAAAGCAACCTAGATTAAGCTAAAAGGTGCTCTTAAAAAGCCCTAAAACCTACTGCTGACCTGCTGTTGTTGAGCAGACATGAAACAGCCTGCTCTGGCTTCTTCTGGCGTATTTTTGAGCTGTGAAATAAGCTTCCAAGGCCAAGGCAGATAGAACACATCAAAGTTAGTATAGAGGAGATTATAGAAATATGATTGGGACTCACAACCAGGACACTAAACAGCTTAAAAATAAGCTAGATCAGGTCCTGTTACAACTCCTTTTTAAACCTGATGCAGTAAAAATCCTTCAATGAACACTTAATTTGACTAAATTTGAACCAATATAAGATAAAAGACTAGAATTCCAAACTAATTTGTACTAAAATGGATTGCAAGGATTGGAGAAAAAACAAGTTTTGAACAATTTTAACATCAAGGAAGCAATTTAATACCCTCGAGATCAGCAGCTATAGCTGCTGATGCAATCTGCACAAACAGTCTTTTTTTTATTCTTGACCAGACCTTATGAACACAATTTTTGTACACGAAACAAATTCCTATGTGAAACTAATGAAACACTTTTGACTCTTAAAGTCAAACGGGTAAAGAAATTAGTCTTTGACCTTATGAACCACATAAACCGAACACACTTAACTGATTTTTGGTAAGATCTGTTTCACCCCTATCTTTAACTTAAAATCTGGAAATCTTCGAATGAAATTAAACATCAACTGAACATAAAGAGATTGAATAAAAACTGAAAATTTCATTAACTTTAAATTAAAGATTACACTGAAAATAAGATTGAGCTAGAACTAAAAATTCTAGACTAAAAACTAAAACTGAATTAAAACTAAAAACTAAAAAACTAACTTCTGGTACAATGGCATTACGAGCTACTTATGCTACAGGGAAGGGTCTTCATCTCTTCTCTTTCTTGTGTTTCCTCTCTAAGACAAAAGCTAGCCAAAGGCACGCTTGTGTGCTATCTGTCAGTCCAATGGGGAGACAAGAGATTCCCAAGGTGAAGTGACTCCACGTAAGGGGATGGGTTGGAATCTTTACAGGGTGGAAGTGATGAGTTTAATCTTTTCTTTGTGTTTCTGGTTTTTGGTGACAGGGAACGAGGGAAGGATGTGGGAAAAAGTATGGGTAGGATTTTTTTATTTGTAGTGTGTCTGGTTTTGGTAGGGAAGAAGAAAATAAATAGGTAAAAATAAAAAGGGTTTGTAGTTTTATTTTATTTTTGTATTTTTGGGTTTAAGAAAAATGGTTTGAAAGGTTAAAATGGATTTTGGGATTATAAAGTGTTTTGGATATTTTTGGGTATTGGGATAGGAAAAATGGGTGATTTTTGTTTTGGTTTAGATTTTAAGGTTTGTTTCCCCTGCTCACTCTAAAAACGCGTTTCGGCCTCTAAAAATATAGAAAATCTACTCTCGGCTCCATCTGTTTTAGCATATTTCTGATTTTGGCTCGTTTTCTCTCTGTTTTCCATCCTTTTGTACCTGCAAGACACAAAACACACTCCGAGGATATTTTTAACATATTTTGATCATATTTGGGTGTTTTTGGTCATTTTTGCTGTCTTAAGTGGGTAAAAACGATGAGTGAATAAACACTCATCATTTCTTCGCTGGAAGAGATGAGTGGTTAACATGCGTGGGGTTATTATAATTTGGGGTTGCAGGGAGGAATGGGTGAAAGGGTTTTGTCAGGGGAAGTGGGTTTATTTAATTCGAAGTGTTGCAGGTTTGGTTTAGGCAGGAACGGGGGGGAAGAAGAGAAAAGGGTTTAACCCTTTGACCGGGTATAAAAGGTTTGACCATGGGTTTGGACCGGGTAAAGGGTTTTGGATTGGGTAGTGGATATTGGGCTTGGGTTTAAGTAGTAATAGTTTTGGACTTAGGATAGGATATGAACCCGTTTAGTAGTTTAGGGACTAGAACTGCCAAATCTAATTTTACAGGGACTAAACATGTAGATTCTGAATTTATAATCCAAGGGCCTTTCTTGCCATCTCAAATAATCCAAGGATCACAATTGCCAATTTTGAAACTTGAAGGACTGAATTAGCAATTTTCCAAAATTTATCAAAAGGACCAAATTTGACAAGTTAGAATTACCAAAGGACTAAAAATGTTAATTTTCCAATTTAAAATGTCCAGGGGTAAATTCTATCAATCTTTGAAATTTCAGGGACTAAAGTTGCCATTTTTGAAAGTTGGGGGATTGAAACTGCCAATTATGCAATCTTTGTTCGTTTTTCATTTGTTTTCAATAATTTTGCATCTGAAACATATAAAACACCATTTTGAGATATTTTCAGTATTTTGATGCATTTCTGAGTGTTTTTAAATGTTTTGCAGTTCAGATTTGACCAAAAATGATGAGTTTTTACACACTCATCAATCCCCCACACTAAACCATTGCTAGTCCCTAGAAATCTTTTGAGAAAACTTAATGGATTTGAATCTCTTTACCAAAAGCCATTACTTCTGGAGTAGCCAAATGTTTCAGTTCAAGTAAGAACTATGGTACAATGATAACCATATGATTTTGAGCAAACCACCAGACTTTCAACGGATTTGATTTGTCTTTACCAGAAGCCGTTTGCTTCTAGACTAGCCAACTCTTAGATAAAATATCTTTGGTGAGTTGATTACCAATTATGGTTTTCCAACTGCCTTTACCACAAGCCATAAACTTGCGGGCTAGCCAACTCTTCAGCGATTAAAGATATGGTGAGCTGAACACCATACAATTTTGGGCAAATTGCAACCCGTCAACGGATTTGATAAATCTTTACCAAGAGCCGTTTGCTCCTGGATTAGCCAATCCTTTTGTTTGTTACACATGGCGGACTGATAACCATATGCTGAGTAAGTGCAAAACACTTACTCCAAAAAATTTTTGGCCAAAAATGGGGAATTGGGTGGTATAATTACATGATAAAATTCGTGAGAATTCCCCACCACACTAGAAATGAATATTGCCCTCAATATTCAAAGTACCGCGGTTATGCGAAACATAGAACGTAAAGGGAAATACTACGCCATTTTTTTTTTTAATGAAACTTATATACAACGTGGGGGCAACTCCCCCCACACTAGGGTGGTAGAAAATAGAAAGAAGTCAGAAATACGGGTGAAAACCCATATAGTGTGTTATTGTTTTTGATTCCCGAGTCGCTAGCTTGACTCGATCCCCGCATTCATTTGTTCTTGGGAAGCAAGCGTGGAAAACCAATCTCGATCGGACTTTCGTTCACGGTGTTAATGAATATATGAACATCGAAAAAGTTCCACACCGATGAGATACAACCGCGGTATTGTTAATAGTAGAAACTATAAAGGATGATACAGGGTCAAAGATGGTGTCCTCATTCCCGAAAGAGAAAATGGAAAGAGCAACCACACCATCTGTGAAGAATGGAATAAAGATGTGCATGAGAATGCAAGTCCATTCCTCATCAGTAAAAAGCAAATCACCAATTTTGACATTTTTAAGCTTAGTCTTGAAGTTTGTATGGTGATTGTCAACGGAATTTCCGGTAGGGAGGGTTGGAAACGGTTCTTCAATCAACAGATTTTCCAGAAAAAGGATGTCCCCCTCCGAATCAAAGTAAGTATTATCAATTCCTGTTGGAATCGACTCATCACAAAGAAAAGCATCGACTTCGTTCCAAAAGTTGTCATCTTCCTCATCCGGAGTGAGAGAAGGGATGGAAGAGTCGGAAATAATAAGACTAGGAGATGATGGAACATTTTTGAGCAATTCTTCAATGGTAAGAATGTCTCCCATTGGATCACGAACATCATCATCCAATCCAGATGAAACCGAAGAGAGCTTGGTTTCATCCACGAGTTAACAAACTCGATACGATAAACTGATTCCAGAGGTGGGACAAGTGGTGTGCTCTTAGAGCTAGCAAGTTCCACCACTTCCGATAAAGTCTCTGATTCCAGATCATCATCATCAAGAACACTCTTGACTTCCTTGGTACAACTTTCAAACCATTTGTTTGAACCAGGGTTGATTTTTAAAGCTTTTAGCACAACACGTTTTTGGTGACTCCTCTTAACCGTGAAATTTGAGAGTGTTGCATCGATTTTTTCAGATTTTTGATCGATTGTGGCAACACTATGTTTGGATAGAGGTTTGGAGTTCTGGTTGATATTAAATTGAGTTCTTCGTTGTCAACCCGTATGGTCAACTCTTCAGCAAATACATCAATTAGAGCACGGCTCGTTCTCAAGAAAGCTCTCCCTAATATGAGGGGAACTCTAGGATCTGCATCAAAGTCTACTACAACAAAGTCAGTAGGAAAGTGAAACTTTCCTACTTTCACCACGACATCCTCGGCTATCCCAAGTGGACGAGTTTTGGTACGATACGCTAGCTCGAGTGTCATACAAGTGGGTCGTAGTTTGGGAGGAGCAGTTTCTCCCATCTTGAGAGTGGCATGAGGTTAATGCTTGCGCCAAGATGGCCAAGGCGAACATTGAAACATCCCCAAGAAATCACATGGGATTAAAAACCTGCCGGGGTCTTCAAGCTTTTTGGGAAGCTTATTGAGAATGACCGCTGAGCAGTGCTCATTTAGTTGGGTTTTAGCCATCTCGGATAACTTATCTTTGTTGCTCAATAAGCCTTTAAGCGTGGATGCAAATTTGGGCATTAGAACGAGAGCATCAACGAAGCTTATATCAAAGTGCAGTTCATTGAAAATTTGGAAAAATTTCTCCATTTGCTCTTTGGTTTTATCTTTGAGCTTCTCATCATGCAATCTTGATGGGTAAGAAGTGACTAGACTTTTGAGCGGACGGAAGTCATTTCGGCTCGAATTTGTCTTCGAACCGGGTTCGGACTTAAAGCTTGACTACCGAAGGTGGGGCGTGTGCTTGACCGTGGGCTTGAAATGCACCTTGTCCGTTGTATCCTTGGTAACTTGACTCATTGCTCTTGGTGGAGGAGGCATTGGAGTCGAAGGTCCATTGTGCGTCTTACCACTACGAGTGGTGACGGCTTTTAACTCGGCATTTGGATTTGGAATTTTATTGCTTGGGAGTCCTCCAGAAGATGACGAAGCATGGTTCATATTCATGTTCATGAAACTGCTCATCATATTCTTCAACTCATTTGTTTGCCGAGACATTGTGGTATCAATTTCCCTTTTTAGCTCAACTCTCATGTTATTGATCTGAGTTTGCATTGAACGAATGCTTGACTCAGTAATTTTCACGAAGTCATTTGGTAGGGGAGCTTGAGAAGGTTGTAGATAACTTTGATAACTTTGGTGACTTTGGTGATTTGGAGCTTGATATGGTTGGTTGAAATTGTTCCGGTTCTGATTGAAATTTTGAGAGTTATTGAAGTTTTTTCCTTGATTCGAAACAAAGCGATTTTGATTGCCATGGTTTTGCACAGGAGGAAAACCAGGTGGTGTCATACCGCTAGGTGCACGGTAGTGAGGATCTGCTTGTGGTCGGTATTGATTGTGGTTTATCGAAGCTACGTGATGAGTGTGTAAATACTCATCATTTTTGTACAAAATAAACTGCAAAATCATCTGAAAACACTCAGAAACACATCAAAATCATCAAAATATCACAAATCAGTGTTTTATGTGTTTTAAATGCAAAAATATCAAAATCAGATGAAAAACATATCAAATTTGCAAAAATTGCAGTTTTAGTCCCCCAAGTTTCTAAAATTGTCAAAAATAGTCCCTGAGCCAAAATTTCAAAAGAAAAGTCACCAAAGGTCTTTTTAAAATCATAAATTGTCATATTTAGTCCTTTGGTGGAAAATCTAAAAGTTTTGAGAAAATTCCAGTTTTGGTCCCTGAGCTTTTAAATTGGTCAAAACTAGTCCTTGGGAATTTCAAAAATGTCAAAGTTAGCCCTTGGATTATTTAAGTTGGCAAAACCAACCCTTTGACTACTCTTCATAAGTTACATGTTTGGTCCCTGGGAATTAAAGTTTTACACAATTGGTCCCTATGTTATTATTTAGCCAAAACCATCCGGACCCTAATAATTCCCCAAGCCCAAATAAACACCCCTGGCCCAAATATGTTTACCCGGTCCGTTAACCCAACCCGACAACCCAACATTTAAATAATACAAAACCCGCCCCCCTAAGCCCTGTCATCCCCGACCAAAATGCCTGTCTCCCCCCTCCTCCAGCCACCTAAAACAACTCTACTTCACCATATTGTCTCCCCCACCTCACCTACCCATCCCACCACAATTAATGCACCTCTTTCCTGTCCCAGATATCCAAAACAGAATTTGGCGCCAAAACAAGATAGACGACCAAGATTGCTCAAGAGGCATCCAAGGGCTCATATTCATGCTGGGATTTGACCAGAAGAGAGAGAGAAGCACTTTTGAGCTTATAAGAAGCCAAGAAGAAGCAAGAAGAGTAGTTAGTTTTAGTTTTTCATAAAATGTATGTCGTTTTACTTATTATCATGTCTTAAATAGTTTGTAGTTGTAATTTCCATTTCATTTGTCTCAAACAAAAGTATTTAAATACTTTGCAACTCTGTTTAAGTGATAATTTCAGTTAATGTTCAATTTCCATCATTTATGTTAACTGTTGAGATTTTTATTTTCAAACCCTTTTGATAAAGCTTTTAACAGCTTTGTTTCAACATCAAACAAGCTTATATAAGCTTAAAATAGCTTTTTGTAAGCTTGTAAGCAAGTTTAAAGCATTTTAGTTAATAGTCAACAAAAAGTCAACTGATGAATGAAGATTTGATTTCTTTGGTTCTAGATCTGGTTTGGATAATGCTAATTGGAATATGGGTTGAATCTGAGTAGTGTAGTGGTATTTTGGTTCTGAGATTGGTTTCTAATCAGCTGGACTTTTGTAAGTTGCATTATCTGATCTTGTAGTTTATGATAAACTGAATATTTAGCTTAGCATTATTCTGTTAGATTATGTTGTTGTTTTTGCTTTCATTAGTTCTATTTCTGACAGTAGATCACTAGTTTAAATTGATATAGATTGATGTTATAGATTTGATAAGAGTAGATTGCAAATCTGTTATAGAAATAGTGTTTGGATTAATCTGTTTTCGTGATGAAAGTGGATTGATGGATTAGCTTTCTTTGCATTAGGTTTATTTAGATCTGATATAGTCATTTAAGCTTAAATATTGCATCAAAGAACTCACAAAGTCAAATCAATTCAAAACTGCTTCTGATTGCAAATTTCTGTTTGAACCAGTAGTGAGAATTTTGCTTATAGGTTTGATAGAGGTTAAGTTTGCTTGAAACAGGTTCATTACATCTTAGCTTATCATTTTCAGTTTATAAATTTGATTCTAAACTCACAAAAGTCAACATAGCATCTGTTTTCAAAAAGTCAAATCAGGTTCAAACCAGTTTTTCTCAGAACTTGCAGCTTGTGCATTAGGTTCATTTCAAAGAATTAGTGCCTGAAATTTTGGTTAGTAGTAGCCTTCTTGGTGGTCTTGAGATCCACTTATCTGTTTTGAGCTTTTGCTTACTGAATAAGCTGGTGCAACAGCTTAAGTAGGGGCCTGATTCACTGAATTGGTAGAATTAACAGTTGGTATAGATCATTAGTCTGGGCTTATAGCTTGTTAGGAGTAGGCATAATCAGTTGCATTTGGCTTATTTTAGCATAAAATAACTTGAGTATCTGTTTGGTAGCTTATTTCACTTGTATGCTCATTTTCTTTAGCTTATTTATAAGCAGTTTGTGCATCAGCCTTAATATCTCACACATAAGCTGTTGATCTCTCATTTTTCATAGATTTAGATATTAATTTTAGAATTTTCCTGAAGATTTCATAATTTTTGGTCATTATTTACTATTTTTCTTAATTAAAAATAGTTTTTAATCACTTTTAATTAGCTTTAATTGCAATTAATTAGGAAAAAGTTCAAAAAAATAATTTTTCATTTTCTTAGATTTAGATAAATATAAAAAGTAAAAAAGTAATTTTCCATATTTTTCATAGTTCATTTGGTAATTTTTAGTAATTTAATTAGTTTTAAATAGTTTAAAATTCCTAGAAAATAGAAAAATAATCAGAAAAATTCAAAAATAGTTTTGAAAAGTCTATTTTGATATTTTAGACTTTTCTAAGTCTTAATTTTATTTTTCAAGCTTTATTTCCTATTTACTTTCATTTTAGGTTATTATTAAATAGTTAAAAATAGTTTTTAATTAATAATAATTAGATAAATAGTTGTAAAATAGTTTTCTTTTTCTAAAATTTTCTTTTATCATTAGGATTGTCAAAATGTATTTTTCATATTTTTAGGATTTATATTGTATAAGTTTCACTTTTTATTTTATACGTTTACATAATTTTAATTTTAAGCGTAAGTTTTTAGTTGTAAGTTTTAAACGTTCATCATTTTAAATATAGTGATAGCGTTTATTTAATAGGTTTTATCTTTCTAATTTCCTTTAATTTTCATTTTAGCCCTTGTAGTTTATGTCCTTTTTCCGTAGTTATAATAATTCCAAATCTCCTTTTCGTTCAAATCTCTCGATCACTATTCGTTTGATAATCCATTGCATAGCTCGCTGGGACATAACGACCCGGGGAAACATTGTACTCCTCAGATCTTCATTGCATTCGTGCTTAAGCTGTTTTAAGTCTGTTACGACTTGACGGTTTGGCACGCATCAAATTTTGGCGCACGTGATTTGTCTTTGATAATCTTACGTCTTGCAGATTAGTGATTTGGATATTCACTCTTTGTTCATACCATCCATCTGTATATGTTTATGTTTTCTTATCCAAAAACCACAAAAATACTCTTCTCATTCCTCTTATTCGTTGATTCTATTTCTCTTACCCTCTTTTGCCATTTAATTCTATTCTTCGTATCCTCTCAACCATTTGATTCTCTTCTTAATCCTCTATATGTTTAATTCTTATGTCGACATTCGTCAACTTCATCGTCAGAAATATGTGTGAGCGGTGTGGAGGTCCTAGTTCAAGCGAATTTTGCAATTCGTGCGAATTATCCATCAAAAATGCTTTTCAAAGTTATTTCGACCACCCGCCACAACTTGAAATACATTCTAATCTTGACAAACCAGTTCAAACGTCGGAGCTACCCCAAGCACCCACCGAGGATTACGAGGACTATCTCTTTGAATCTAGAGCCTGTAATCTAATCGAACAAATTTATGCCGATGAAAAAAGGTCGAGAATTAGAATTGATTACGATGAACCCGTTCAAACACCGGTGACTAGCAAGCATGACTTGCCTAATCTTCCACGTTTCTCAAGAACGAGCTTAGGAGACCATAACGGAAATAGTGGAAATTGCTAGCTCTCAGAGCACACCACTTGTCCCACCTCCTGATTTTTCGAATGTTCTTGAGACTTGATAGTCATTCGGATCACCATGTTGGTTTTGATGATTCTTTGAATAAACCGATTCCTCTTCATAACTATCAAATGCAATCGTTTATTCCTTGTGTCGGTTGTGGTGAGCCTCTTTATGGTTCACCATGTCGTTGGTGTACTTGTGTACAATGTGGTAATGATATCCATAACGGGAGTTGTTTGTTTTGTGGTTCAAGGAATTCATTTGATTATGATCCTAATCAGAACTCATTTAACGACTCCTCAAACTTTTCCAATTACCCACCACAACCCGACTTATCATCATATGACCAACATATCTGTTTTGAATTTTGTGGAGGTCCTCACCAAGGATTTGAGTGTCAATCCGGAAACACGTTTGTCTATGAACAGTTTTCGGTGATGCTCGAACTTTGGTTATAACCAAAATCCATATGATTCACCATCCGGACTCAACAGTTTTCTGTTGTGAGTAATGGTGGAGGTCCCACTCAATGCGATTGTCAAATAGGGAACCCAGTTCCTTGTTGCAATCATGACTCTTACATGTTTGACAATCTCCAACCTCCACAGCACTATACGGTTCAAACTCCACCTGAGCCGTTGTCTCAAGAAATCTCCCAAGATTTTGAAACCGCAATGAAAACACTTGAGGATATGATGAGTAACTTTAAGAATCAAGTGAGTGGTGAAAAGACCATGGGAGAATTGCTTGCCGAAGAGCGAGAGGCCCGCCAATCTAGGGAAGAATTATTAGCCCTAGAGCATGCAGCTCTAAGGCGTTCCCAATTTCTTAAGGCAGCTCTATATGATGATGACGAGGAAGGTTTTTATCCTTTTAGAAATAATATTTCTCAACCTCCTCGATCAGGTTGATATTCCGCAGTTGAGATTCCATCTCAAACAACTGCTATCACACCCGAGATTCACACTCACTCTCTTATTATGGGGGCGAGCATCTTGACACTTGTTCTGCGAAAGGAATCGGACGAATTAATAAAGTCTAGTGTTGAGAACCTTGTCCCAATCCCGAGAGAGTCACAGGGAATTTCTGATCATATGTGTGATTCTTCTTCCCCTCTTGAGTGTTCAAATGATCATTTGGAAACTTTCTCCGATTTTAGCGATGATTGTGCTTCCCATGGAGACATTGAGTTTGTCGAGGCATCACTCCCACAGTCTGATCCTCTTCTTGAGGAGTTCTCCGGTGAACTCACTCACATCAATCCACTCTTTGATTTCGGCCGATCCGGGAGGCTGAAAGTCTCATTGATAATGATCGTTCACTCACTTCTTATCCTAACAGTCCAATAGAGAATGTTGCTCGCTTTGTTCCCGAAACATTCAAAGCTACTTTCACCAATCCTCTATTTGAATTCGACTCTGAATTCACTTTAATTTCTGAGAATCCACTCTTTGATACTCAGATTGAGGATAGTGATGAGTCTACAGTGGAACAAGAGTTCACAAATTCACATCATGTGAATGATTCTCTTCATGAGGAGTTCGCCGGTGAACTCACTCATATCATGACTCCTTGGGAGTATGATTGCTTGGATGGCAAAAATCATGATCGGGAGGAAAAGTTCTCAATCATGAGAGTTTGTATTTCTATGACAAATTTTCCAACCCTCCCTCTCGAGATGCTTTCCAAACCAAAGAGCTCAACCGATAAAATCCAAACGAGTGCAATCTGCACTTGATCACGAGGAAGAAGATCTTCTCATGATCGTCATCATGATTTTCCTTCTTTTCTTCACCTACCTGGTGACTTCCTCTCTTCTTCACTCCTTCGGGAGTGAAGACACTATCTTGACCGGCATTTTCATTTTATCATTTGTGGTAGGCGGTTCTCTATATATATCTCGTCGGTGTGGAACTTTCACGTGCTTCAAATGTTTGTCCAAACATCTTGAATGAAAGTCCGATGGAGATTGTCTATTCCACTTACTTCCCCATGAACAAATTAATTTGGGGTCGAGTCAAGCTAGCGACTTCGGTAACCAAAAGCATAGCACGCAATATGGGTTTTCACCCATATTTCTGACTTCTTTCTATTTTCTACCACCCTAGTGTGGGGGGGTTGCCCACATGTTGTGTATGTACCAAAAAAATCTTCTTTCAAAATAATGGCCGTAGTATTTCCCTTTTACGTTCTTTGTTTTGGCATAACGCGGTACTTTGAATATTTAGGGCAATATTCATTTCTAAGTGTGGGGGGGATTCTCACGAATTTTATCATGTATGATCTACCCAATTCCCCCGTTTTTGGCCAAAATTTTTTTTGGAGTAAGTGTTCTACACTTACTCATTTGGTTATCAGTCCGCCATGTCTGTAAGACAAAAGGATTGGCTAATCCAGGAGCAAACGGCTCTTGGTAAAGATATCTCAAATCCGTTTATATGGCTTGCAATTTTCCCAAAATTGTATGGTTCTCAACTCACCATATCCTAAAAAGTGAAGAGTTGGCTAGCCCGCAAGTTTATGGCTTGTGGTAAAGGCAGTGGAAAAACCATAATTGGTAATCAGCTCACCAAAGATAATACTGATAATTTATCTAAGAGTTGGCTAGTCCGAAGGTGCGGCTTCGGTAAAGACAAAATCAAATCCGTTGAAAGCGGTGGTTTGCTCAAAATCACATGGTTATCGATTGTACCATGGTTCTTAATTGAACTAAAACATTTGGCTACTCCAGAAGTAATGGCTTTTGGTAAAGAGATGAAATCCATTAGTTTTTCTCAAAAGATTGCTAGGGACTAGCAATAGTTTAGATGTGGGGATTGATGAGTGTGTAAATACTCATCATTTTTATACAAAATAAACTGCAAAATCATCGAAACACTCGAAACACATCAAAATGATTAAAATATCACAAATCAGTGTTTTATGTGTTTTAAATGCAAAAATATCAAAATCGGATGAAAAACATATCAAATTTGCAAAATTGCAGTTTAGTCCCCAAGTTTCAAAAATTGTCAAAAATAGTCCCTGAGCCAAAACTTCAAAAGAAAAGTCACCAAAGGTCTTTTTAAAATCATAAATTGTCATATTTAGTCCTTTGGTGGAAAATCTAAAAGTTTTGAGAAAATTACAGTTTGGTCCCTGAGCTTTTAAATTGGTCAAAACTAGTCCTTGGGAATTTCAAAAATGTCAAAGTTAGCCCTTGGATTATTTAAGTTGGCAAAACCAACCCTTTGACTACTCTTCATAAGTTACATGTTTGGTCCCTGGGAATTAAAGTTTTACACAATTGGTCCCTATGTTATTATTTAGCCAAAACCATCCGGACCCTAATAATTCCCCAAGCCCAAATAAACACCCCTGGCCCAAATATGTTTACCCGGTCCGTTAACCCAACCCGACAACCCAACATTTAAATAATACAAAACCCGCCCAAGCCTGTCATCCCCAGACCAAAATGCATGTCTCCCCCTCCTCCAAAGCCACCTAAAATAACTCTACTTCACCATATTGTCTCCCCCACCTCACCTACCCATCCCACCACAATTAATGCACCTCTTTCTGTCCCGGATATCCAAAAGCAGAATTTGGCCAAAACAAGATAGGCGACCAAGATTGCTCAAGAGGCATCCAAGGGCTCATATTCATGCTTTGGATTTGACGAGAGAGAGAGAAGCACTTTTGAGCTTATAAGAAGCCAAGAAGAAGCAAGAAGAGTAGTTAGTTTTAGTTTTTCATAAAATGTATGTCGTTTTACTTATTATCATGTCTTAAATAGTTTGTAGTTGTAATTTCCATTTCATTTGTCTCAAACAAAAGTATTTAAATACTTTGCAACTCTGTTTAAGTGATAATTTCAGTTAATGTTCAATTTCCATCATTTATGTTAACTGTTGAGATTTTTATTTTCAAACCCTTTTGATAAAGCTTTTAACAGCTTTGTTTCAACATCAAACAAGCTTATATAAGCTTAAAATAGCTTTTTGTAAGCTTGTAAGCAAGTTTAAAGCATTTTAGTTAATAGTCAACAAAAAGTCAACTGATGAATGAAGATTTGATTCTTTGGTTCTAGATGCGGTTTGGATAATGCTAATTGGAATATGGGTTGAATCGGAAGTAGTGTAGTGGTATTTTGGTTCGAGATTGGTTTCTAATCAAATTTGGACTTTTGTAAGTTGCATTATATCGATCTTGTAGTTTATGATAAAGCTGAATATTTAGCTTAGCATTATTCGTTAGATTATGTTGTTGTTTTACTTTCATTAGTTCTATTTCTGACAGTAGATCACTAGTTTAAATTGATATAGATTGATGTTATAGATTTGATAAGAGTAGATTGCAAAATGTTATAGAAGTAGTGTTTGGATTAATCGTTTTGTGATGAAAGTGGATTCATTAAGTTAGCTTTCTTTGCATTAGGTTTATTTAGATCTGATATAGTCATTTAAGCTTAAATATTGCATCAAAGAACTCACAAAGTCAAATCAATTCAAAACTGCTTCTGATTGCAAATTTCTGTTTGAACCAGTAGTGAGAATTTTGCTTATAGGTTTGATAGAGGTTAAGTTTGCTTGAAACAGGTTCATTACATCTTAGCTTATCATTTTCAGTTTATAAATTTGATTCTAAACTCACAAAAGTCAACATATAGCATCATTTTCAAAAAAGTCATCGGTTCAAACAGTTTTCGAACTTTAAGGCTTGTGTGCATTAGGTTCATTCAAGAATTAGTGCCGAAATTTTGGTTAGTAGTAGCCTTCTTGGTGGTCTTGAGATCCACTTATCTCATTTTGAGCTTTTGCTAAATAAGTAGTTACCTTGGCTTAAGTAGGGGCTTGATTCCTTGAATTGGTAGAATTACTTGTTGGTATAGATCATTAGCGGGAAACATAGCTTGTTAGGAGTAGGCATAATCAGGTTGCATTTGGCTTATTTTTAGCATAAAAATAACTTGAGTATCTGTTTGGTAGCTTATTTCACTTGTATGCTCATTTTCTTTAGCTTATTTATAAGCAGTTTATTCATCACCTTAATATCTCACACACATAAGCTGTTGATCTCTCATTTTTCATAGATTTAGATATTAATTTTAGAATTTTCCTGAAGATTTCATAATTTTTGGTCATTATTTACTATTTTTCTTAATTAAAAATAGTTTTTAATCACTTTTAATTAGCTTTAATTGCAATTAATTAGGAAAAGTTCAAAAAATAATTTTCATTTTCTTAGATTTAGATAAATATAAAAAGTAAAAAAGTAATTTTCCATATTTTTCATAGTTCATTTGGTAATTTTTAGTAATTTAATTAGTTTTAAATAGTTTAAAATTCCTAGAAAATAGAAAAATAATCAGAAAAATTCAAAAATAGTTTTGAAAAGTCTATTTTGATATTTTAGACTTTTCTAAGTCTTAATTTTATTTTTCAAGCTTTATTTCCTATTTACTTTCATTTTAGGTTATTATTAAATAGTTAAAAATAGTTTTTAATTAATAATAATTAGATAAATAGTTGTAAAAATAGTTTTCTTTTTCTAAAAATTTTCTTTTATCATTAGGATTGTAAAAATGTATTTTTCATATTTTTAGGATTTATATTGTATAGTTTCACTTTTATTTTATACATTTACATAATTTTAATTTAAGCGTAAGTTTTTAGTTTTAAGTTTTAAACGTTCATCATTTTAAATATAGTGATAGCGTTTATTTAATAGGTTTTATCTTTCTAATTTCCTTTAATTTTCATTTTAGCCCTTGTAGTTTATGTCCTTTTGGTAGTTATAATAATTCCAAATCTCCTTTTCCGTTCAAAACTCGCGATCACTATTCGTTCGATAATCCATTGCATAGCTCGCTGGGACATAACGACCCGGGGAAACATTGTACTCCTCAGATCTTCATTGCATTAGATGCTTAAAGACTTTTAAGTGCATTGCGACTTGGCGGTTGTACGCATCCTACTGAGCTTGGTAAAAAGTAGCATCGGTTGCTTGACAATCATAATACGCGTGTGGACCACTACAAGTTTCACACACCTTGATCACGGCTTTGATTGGTTCCGGATTATGAATCTCGCTTTTGATCTCCTTTACCTCTTTCATCATACAGGATGGCGTCCGTGAAGCGGCTAACGGGCGGCTAACGGAAGAGGTATCGGATGAATAAGCAGGAGTGTTCGGAATATTGATTTTGTTGCGAGAAATAGGCACTTTTGATTTGTTTTCGCAAATCTCAATCACATCTTTATGCCTACGATTCAAGATATTGCCACCCGCGGATGCGTTCAAAGAATCTTGATCGTTACCGTTCAACCCATTATAAAGATATTAACTTCTTCGAAGCTCCGTGAATTCATGATGGGGGCATTTCCTGAGGAGATCTTTGAATCTCCCATGCCTCTCCAAAGTTTTCATCGAAATTTTGACGAAATCCAGCAATTTCATTTTAAGATTAGTCGAGTCTTTGATGGAGGAAAGAAATAATTGACAAACTTTTGAACAAGATCCTCCCAAGTTTCGATGGATCGAGGGTTCTTTTCGACCAAATCATTTCAAGTGAAACGGGAAATAGCCTCAATTTGATCACTTTTTGTGTACATCCTTGTAATTGATAGTTGAGGTTAAATGGTTGAACCAACGGATGTGTGCATACGGGTCTTCACGATCAGAAGCGCGGAATTGATTCGTAGACACAAGTTGGATCAATTGTGTCCTCAATTCAAAGTGATCAGAATTGATTGGTGGTAAAACGATGGCATCTCCATAACCCTCGGTGGGTGCACGGAGCATTTCGCCATAGTTCGTTCGTACGCCATATTGTTGTTGTTTAAATATGCGAATCTCGGGTTCGACTATTCGGGCGTACGTCTACGAAGCGTCTTCTAGGAATTTCGATAGTTCTGAAAAGGACTTAATGATCTAGAAGAAGTCGCGCAAGCACTAGACGTAACTCGAGGAAATAAAGAGAATTATGAAAATGGGAAGAAAAATCTTTTTGGGTTTATTGTTTTTGAAAGTAAAAAGATAACAACAAATCCAATTAAAACAATATCGAGGCAAGCAACTGATGAACAAACCAATAATAAAAAGATGAATGCTTCTTTGAAAAAGGTACACCACTCACAAGGACACAAAGGCAAGTTTTAATCTTTTGTTCAGGAACTTATTATGGTCGTACCCCCAGTTAGGTAGTACTCTGTCTTGGTTCTCGATGGTAAATTTTTATTGTTGTTATTATTAGACAAAGAAAATGACAAATATTTTTGTATTTTTATCTTTTATATATATAGAAACAAAAGAAAAATATTTTTGTATTTTTGTATTTTTTTATAAAAACAACAACTTCACGAGGAAGGTTCTCCAAGTCACTAATCACCAAAAACTTCACGATATTGTCGCAACACGCCTCCCCGGCAGCGGCGCCAAAATTTGATTCGTTGTGAAATGAGTGTGTGAAAAACACAATATCAACGTATATCAAAATAATCGCAAAATTCGACAAATCAACCTTTTAGGAAAAAGGTTAACGTATCTAATCTCACGGGTGTGATAAAAGTGATACCGGGAAAGTGGTTTCCCCGGGTCGTGTCCCAACGAGGTGTGAAATTGCAGATCGTTGAGTTTAAATGATTTGAACTTGAATGGGGTTTTATATGATTTGTTTGGTTTTGGTTTTAATTTGACGTAATTAATGAAACGCGAATTAAATGAAAAAACGTCTAATCTAACTCCTAAAAATGATCTAAAATCACTATTACTCTAAAAATGAAATTGGAAAACTATTTATGAATTAAAACTAATTTTTAGTATTTTTTTCTTGATTTATTTTGAATTAAAAACTAATTTTCAACTTTTAAAACTTAATTAAAATACTAAAATTATGAAAACTAAAGGAAAAATTGAAACTATTTTTTCAAAATGTAAAATAATAAAAAGAGAATTTTCAAAACTGATTTGTATTTTTAGATTATTTTTCTATTTGCTATGAATTAAAACATTTTAAAACTAATTAAATTGCTAAAATTACAAATTAAACTAGGAAAAATCTGGAAAAATTATTTTTTTTCTTTTTATATTTTTCTTAACCTAGGAAAAATGAAAACTTATTTTTTTGAAACTTTTCTGATTTATTTGCAATAAAAGCTAATTTAAAAGTCCTAAAAACTGTTTTAAATTAGAAAAATACTAAACGATCTTGAAAATTATGAAAAATTAGGAAAGTCTAAAATAATATTCTAATTCTATGAAAAAATAACAAACCTGCTAGTGTACAAGAATGGTCTTTGTGAAATGTGCTTATAAATAAGCTTAGTAAAACTATAAAATTTGAAAATAAGTACCAACGTAGCGAAGCTATACTTTGCTAAAACAACTCAAAACTCACTAATTTCAACTAACCTAATCATCCAAAACCATACTTTGCAATGACTTGACTTAATGCATCACCAAGAGGATAAACATGTCACTACTCCTACTTTAAGCTAATCACAAGCTTATTTAATAGTCGTAGTCAAAAGCAGTAAGATCCTCTAGTACACCAACCAAAGAGTTTATAAACCAAACTTGAGCCCTAGAGAAGCTGTAATAAGCTCTCTAGGAGCTTCGCAAAAATGAGAAACCCTTTTTGGTAACTATGCTCGTCTCAGGGCACATAATTTGAATTGACAAGCTTATTTGAAGGTCAAGGAGCTTTTGGAAAATTTCACAAAAATCAATTATAGAAACTAGACCCATTTCAACTTGTTGAATCAAAATCTCAATAACTCGATCAATGTTGAGGATATGAAAAATCCACAAAGATTTGAAAAACTATTTTGAACTAATTTTGACTTTTGAAAGCAGGGTCAAGGCTTTGACTAAAATGAATTTTGAACTTGTGATTCTTGATGAGAATGATGTTTGATGGTGAGATAGACCTAATGCCGACTTTGTTAACTACTTGTGAACCTAATGCATGAATTGAGCTACATAATTTAAGGATAGAAAATTACATCATCTGATTCTATTTTGACTTCCTCTAACTTAGGATGCAAAATTATGATCCTAGAAACTCTAATAAACCTAATTTAAGCTACCGCAGTCTGATTTATCCACTGATAACACCTTTAACTCTACTTAACCACTTGATCCAAACACTAGATTTAAACACTAAATGTGACACTTAATACTCTAAAACACAAATCTCATCTACTGAAATGCTTATTCTAGATTCAAAATGTAATATTAACACTAAGCGAGCTATCCTAATCAACTAGGCGCACACAACTAAGTCTAAGCTATCATGCAAAATGAAACTTAAAACATGACTACTAAACTAAGGTAGCAATGATGTAAATGAAATACCAGAGATCAACTAACAATTAACAGTTAAACTAGATTTAGTGCAGTTAAGCTACACTAACAATCTTGATAAGCTTATCTGATTTAAAGGAGAATTAAGCACTCACATGAGGTCCTAGCCACAATGGCTTGAGATCAATCAACTTAACATGGGTTCTGTTGACCCAAATTCAGACCCATTCTCAACTCAATTCACTTGCATATCAACCCCATTGAATGAATTCAACCCATTTTCATTTACGCATTGTGAATTCAATCCCATTGACCATTTTGACATTTTTAATATGTGAGTGAATTGAAAAGTAAACAAGTTTAGACCTTAACTAAGCTATAAAGAAGCTTAACAAGGCCCCGGGTAACAGTAGCAAAGCTTGGTACAAGCTTATAAGGAGGTTAAAAACACCCTTTTTTTATTTTTATTTTTACTATATCTCTTTTTTTTTGAATTCTTTTTCTTTAGATAAATGATAGGGACAAATTGAGATTAATTGTGAAATAAGCTAAAATGATGTAAGAAATGATAATAAGCTAAAAGCAACAAGTATTAAGCGCAAACAAAGATTTGAAAACAAATGGGATTTTATTAAGCTTTAAAATGGAGATTACAAAGGGATTACAAAAACTGAAATTACTTCAAAACATAAAAATTGGAATTGAAATTACAAGTATACTACTGAAAAATAAAAGGTGCTTAAAACTCAAAAACTAACTCCCCAAACAACTCATCACGAGCTATTTAAGCTCAGTACCAGCTCTTCTTCTCTCTTCCATTGAGATAAACGTGCCAAAACACGCGTGCCTCTGCCATTTGCCAGTCCTCTCTGTCTCGTTGCCACTTTTCTTTTTTTTTTCTTTTTTTTTTTTTATTTTTTTTCTTTCTTCGCTGGAAGAGATGAGTGGTTAACATGCGTGGGGTTATTATAATTTGGGGTTGCAGGGAGGAATGGGTGAAAGGGTTTTGTCAAGGGAAGTGGGTTTATTTAATTCGAAGTGTTGTAGGTTTGGTTTGGAAAGCGAGGGGAAAGAAAGAGGTTTTACCTTTGACCGGGTATAAAAGGTTTGACCGTGGGTTTGGACCGGGTAAATGGTTTTGGATTGGGTAGTGGATATTGGGCTTGGGTTTAAGTAGTAATAGTTTTGGACTTAGGATAGGATATGAACCCGTTTAGTAGTTTAGGAACTAGAACTGCCAAATCCAATTTTACAGGGACTAAACATGTAGATTCTGAATTTACAATCCAAGGGCCTTTCTTGCCATCTCAAATAATCCAAGGATCACATTTGCTACTTTTTGAAACTTGAAGGACTGAATTAGCAATTTTCCAAAATTTATCAAAAGGACAAATTTGACAAGTTAAATTACCAAGGACTAAAAATGTTAATTTTCAATTTAAAATGTCGGGGTAAATTACATCAATCTTTGAAATTTCAGGGGCTAAAGTTGCCATTTTTGAAAGTTGGGGATGAAAGCGCCAATTATGCAAACTTTGCTCGTTTTTCATTTGTTTTCAATAATTTTGCATTTGAAACATATAAAACACCATTTGAGATATTTTCGGTATTTTGATGCATTTACGGTGTTTTAAATGTTTTGCTTGATTGATTTGACCAAAATTGAGTTTTTACACACCTCATCATTACACCCGATCCCTACTTGTTATCGATTATGAGCTCGATATATATTGTATGTACTATAAATCTTAGCAGGCGTATGGATGCATCCTAGATTTGTTAATTATCGATATATTATGATTTGTGCTGTGAATGATGTGGTGTGCAATAGCGTCTTCACAATCGAGTGATCACTCCATGTGCGGTATATGGTTATATTGGTTACTACAGGTTACTATGGATATATGATTTGATTTGACTTGTTTTGTTGGCTCGTGGTGGATAACTGACCCCTTTTCCTATGTTTCATTTACCCTACTATGTTCCTTTGATAAAACAGATTTATTGATTGACTTCCCTTCTTTGATTCTCAGTTCAGTTTTATTATTATTGTATCGTTATATCATTCCTTTGGGCTTTTTAAGCTCAGCCGCTTCTTTTCTGCGATAGGTACATAAGCTAGGGTGGGAGTTGTTTGGGTTTGAAAGATGGTGATATAGAGACCATGCCTAGTCATCTTAGACTTCATTTGATTTTGTTATTACATTTTCATTTTGGAGTTTTTCCTTTTGTATTTATGTATTGATAAGTCTTGTTGACTTGAATTCTCTTGAGATTTATTATATAAGACTTCATTGTTTGATTTATGTTCATTGTGTATGCTTTGATATGACACCATACTGTGATACTTCTACCCTTGTCGGGTTGGGGTGTTACAATTATGGTATCGAGCCAGGAGTTTACGACTTGTAGTCGGGGACACATGACATATGGACCTAAGCGTTGACCCGTAGAACTTAAGTTTTGACTGGTGAGGTTTGGGTAGATTTTAGGTTTCATTATCATCATTTCCGTTCATGATCTTCATCTTATTTTCCTAACCTTTGCTAATCGTTTAATGACCGTTCAGATGGTGAACACCCGAAGAAATGGCGACGATAACGGGGATGGTCATCCCAACTTTGAAGCTTTGATTGCCGTGCTCGGCTCTACTATGCGGTGTAAATACATCTTCGGAGACGTCCGGCGGTGCTAGCTCCTCCGGCGGAAATGATGGTGGGAGTGCCAACCCACCTACTCCCATTCATGTTTGGATCGGCCTTCAACAAACTCAAACCGATCCCTTTTAAATGGCTGACGCTACACAATGATGGAGCGGAGGACTAGATTACCTTTTATGGAAAAGCTATTCAATGTCTTTGGGTTGTGGTGATGAAGTGAAAACCCGACTTGCTACCTTTAAACTTCGGTGATGCCCTCAACGGTGGAAGGCCTATCTCTTTCCAAGGAAGAGACTTTGGATACTTGTGCTTGGAATACTTTGGGGACATCTTCTATAGCGGTATTTTCTGGTCAGAACAACAACGATATGAAGGAGTACAACGACATCGTCAGTGGATGGGAAAATTCCATGAGTACATGCAACGGTTTATGAGGTTGGCTGGGTTTGTAGGTGCTATTCTGGAGATGCCGACGTCAGGAGCTCGAAGTTCAAATAGGGGTTGAAGAAATGGGTCTTTGGGCAGGGTGATAAACAACGAGTACTCTTGAGGTAGGCTGCTGCGATTCTGGATCTTTGCCATAACATTGAGTTGCTACATGAGGATCGTGGCTACAACAAGAGAACGAGGGCGGTGATCGTTATTCATCCTCGGGGTCGACATGACCAAGGCAGGGAGTTTAGGTCGAAACTCGACCGTGGGCGAGGACTTACTCGAGCACAGGTTCCTGAGGTATGATAGATCAGGAGCGGCCGTCGGGGTCGTGATAATAATAGCCAACGTCGGTTCGGGATCAATCTTATTGTAGTAATCGGCAAGACCGTTCTTGAGTTCTTCCTCTTATAAGGAGGCCCGCTAGATTTAAGCCTCCCTATTTCTTTGCAAAATTTGTGGTAAGCCCATCAGGCCCGAATGTTATAAGGCCTCGGGCGTGTTACAGTCGCGGTTCCACGGGCATAAGATTCAGGCGCCCCTAAGAAGAAAGCAAATGGAGTGAAGAAGGGTGACCCGTTTGTCACGCCCCGACCCGACAAGGGTAAAGGAATCACAAATAATGGTGTCATATCAAAGCAAACACAAATATCCAAAAGAAGTCTTAACATAAATGCGGAAATAATTCAAGTCAACATGACTTCAATATATAGGTCCCAAAGGAAATAAACTCCAATAAAATATCTGAAATAGTAAAGTCTTAAATGGCATCATAAGATCAAAGCTAAATATCTCTAAGGTAAGTCCACTCATGCACTCATCCCAAAGCAAAACCCAGCTCCATACTTAGATACACGCGGCGGAAGAAAGAAATGCGGTGAGCTTCAAAAGCTCGGTGAGCAGATATAAAAGCAAAGCGAATACGAAACGATATCGAATACGAAATATAATGAACGAAAGATAGCAAAATCATAATCATTTTCAAATTATAAATCAGAATTATCGAATAAAGTTTATAGTTAACTACCACGAGCCCAGAAACATATATCAAATCATAATCATATTCACATAAGGCAACATTTGTAGGGGAGACCTACCAGAGTTATGAAGGGCGTGCATGCCGCGCAGCATCAATCATCGGATAACATATAACGGATACAGGATAGCAGATCTAGGATGCATCCATACCCTGAGACGGATATTGGTCATATAATATAACTTGAGCTCATAACGGATAACAGATAAGGAACATGGCGAGAACATCACTCTAGTGCCCTAGAGTCATGTCGAGAGGTGCATCAGCGACACGGACATGGAACACCCATGACTAGTGAAATATTTGGCTCGGGTGTCAAACTATCTTAGGTCAAATCAGAATGTCAAAACATGACACAGATCATATTTTATCATCAGGTTAATCATATTTTCAAAATCAGAGTTTTCATATCTTATAGTTCAAAATCGGATGTTTCATAATTCGAAATTAGAGTTCGGATAATCAAACTCAAACAAGCGGAATGGGGTTCATAGCAAAGGCTTAGGAAACCCTAATAAAAACTAACGAAAAGCGTTATAAGGAACCTACTTGAAAGGTCGGAATATCGTACCTTATTCCAAAGCAAATGACCAAAAGCACAGGAAAGCAAAGGATTACTCCTTCTTCACAGAACCTATACACATACTTGATCGTACATGTTATTTATGATTCCATAATTGTCGAAATGATCTTTTAATATTTGGTGTTCATACTTAGTGTATTCAGTGATCTTAATACTTTAGGGTTTTATAATTAAATGAGACTTAAGTGTTTTATAATCAATATCGTAAATTAAGGTTCATTATGTCATTTATTAAAGTTTAGGGTTAAATGTGAAAATAGTTTAAATGTCATAACTCACACATGAAATAACGAATTATTATACCTAGCTTCAAACCCTAATCGACTCTCATTTATGTTCTAGGGTTTTCTTATTCTTTTAATATCACATTAATGCGCAATTACTTTACATGTTACATCATTTAATGACTCATTGCTAGACCTAGCACGTAATGAAAACAACCTTTCTTTTATGCTTCACCATGCGCTCACACAACTCATTAACTCTCGTTTATTTACTCAACACATTCATGACTTTAACCATACGTTACTTATATACATGTTATACGTCAACTTTTATATCCATGCACGTTTATGATTTCATGTGACAACAAAAGTTACTTATTATCCGGATTAGATACACATCGACACACACATGCACAATAGCATAGAATAGATATGAACACGTACTACGTTTACACATCGACAAGCTCACTTGACTCACAACACACGCGCATGGTACACGGTTCACAAATTACTTGGTTCGGTTCACACACCACTTACGGTTTAGGTTTTGCATGATCTTTACTCGTTTAACACATGTTCACAAACCTCACATGGTTCGGTTTGTACATATGTTTCGGCTAATATATTTTACGCAAAACCCTAGCTCATCATTATCCTACCTATTCACGTTTCATGTTTTACAACGGCGATTCATTTACATGTGGTTCGGTTCTATATGGCTCGACTTATTTAATACCCGATTCACAAAACACATTACAATACATGTTCTCTAATGTTTATAAGATCCGATTCATTATTGTTTGTTTTGGTTGCATAAGGTTCGACAAAAACATAAGCTTCGACTAAAACAAATCATGATACCACATATATTAACGTTAGGTATTATCAAAGGAAGACGAGAAGAACATGTTATACCTTAGCTCGTTGGAAACAAAGTCTCGACACCAAGGGGAGAGGCTTCGGCCGAATGAAAAAGAAAAGAAAGAGGCAAAGAAAAAATACCAACTTGCAAACTAGCGTTCCAAATTGTGTTAATGAGTTTGTATATATAGGTGGTACAAAATTCGGTTAGGGCTTTTGAGGGGTGGGCTTCGGCTTGGGTCCAACCAAACAAAACAAACACACCCATCATGGGCTCTCGGCTTGAGTCCAAGCTAACAAAAACAAACGGCCCAGTTGGTTCACCATTAAACGAAAACAAGGCCCAAGTATTTACGCGAGACGTTTAACTTTCATCGTACAATGTCGATCACGTACACATATTCGTTAAGTTTTAATATAGATAAGTTAAGTTTTAATTTTGTTAAATGAATATAAATGTATTTTACGTATTTTATAAATTTCGATGCCAAGGGTATTTTAGTCTTTATTTATGTTTTAGATTTTCAGGTTTTACAACTCTTCCCCTCTAAAAGAAGAATTTTCGTCCTCAAAAATTGAAATGAAACGAAACAAAAATGAAATGAGAACATACCAAACTATTCAAAGAAATGAGGATAACTAGCTCGCATCGACTCTTGGTTTCCCAAGAGCCTCACGCTCCGGGTGATTTTTCCAAGAATCTTAACGAACGGAATGACTTTATTTCTCATGACTCTTTCTTGCCTTACTAAAATAGCTTCCGGTTCTTGAGATAAAGACATATAATTGAATTTGATCAAGCGGATAAGAAGCAGCGTGTAGCGGATGATAGTTGTATCCCCTTAGGAGAGATACATGGAAAACATCATGAACATGCGATAACTAAGGCGGAAGTGCTAACCGATACAAAACTTCTCCTATACGCTCGAATTTCAAGCGGACCGATGAATCGAGGACTGAGCTTGCCCTTGATTCCAAGCGTTTCACACCTCTAGCGGCGATACTTTCAAAAATACACGATCTCCAACTCGAAATTCTAAATCACGACGATGCTTGTCGGCATAACTTCGGCGAGACCTAGCCTCCTTCAACTTTTCTCTAGCAACAACTACTTTCTCATTAGTGATCTCAATCATTTCCGGACCTTCAATTAAGCGTTCACCTACTTCATCCCAACAAGTAGGTGCTCTACATTTTCTACCATACGAAGTTCAAGCGGTCTTTGCCTTAATGCTAGCATGCCAACTGTTGTTGTATGCAAACTCTACTAGATACAAATATTCATCCCAACTGCCCGTCCATTCTAAAGCACAAGCCCTTAGCATGTCCTCTAAGGTCTGAATAGTCCTCTCTGGCTGACCATCTGTTTGAGGATGAAATGCCGTCTTGAAATTAAGTCGAGTACCCAAGCTTTTGCAAACCTTTCGAAGCGAAGTAAAAGCGTGGATCCTATCGGACACAATAGATGGCGGAGTACCATGAAGTCTAACGATCTCTTGCTGAAAAATCTCCGCCAATTTACCAATACCATAATCCTTTCTGATTGGTAAGAAATGAGCAAATTTGGTTAGTCGATCAACAACTACCCAAATCGCATCATGCTTCTTCCGAGTAAGAGGTAGTCCATTCACAAAATCCATAGATATCTTATCCCACTTCCATGTTGGAATATCCAATGGCGTAACAATCCACTAGCCCTTTGATGTTCAATCTTAACCTGTTGACAAATCATACACCGACACAGCGTCGCACATCTTGCTTCATGCCATTCCACGGAAGTCTTGCTTCAAATCCCTATACATCTTGGAAGAACCAGGATGGATAGTGAAAGGAGAACTATGAGCTTCATCATAACTTTCTCTAGAAGTACGGATCATTGGGAACACAAAACCTATCTTCATACCATACAATTCCGTCATTATCAACCTTAAACTCCGTCTGCTTACCTTCTTCAACATTTTAGCCACGGCCCACTCGCCATCATCTTTCTGAGCTTCTTTAATTTGCAGTATAAGGTTCGACTCCACCTTCATACTAGCCCGGTATCCATCAAAACCTCAAACGCACAACTCAACATCTAGAAGCTCTAAGTCACAAAGAATCCTAGGTTCAATCTCAATACTTGCAAGAATGCACGATTTCCGGCTAAGTCGTGTCGGCAACTACATTAGCCTTACGGATGGTGCTTGAATGTTGGTGTCAAAATCCTTAAGAAGTTCTAACCATCTTCTTTGTCTCATGTTAAGTTCTTTACGGTGAAAATATACTTGAGACTCTTATGGTCGGCGAAAATATCACACGTCTCTCCATACAAGTAATGTCTCGGATCTTCACGCGAACACCACTGCAGCTAACTCAAGGTCATGAGTTGGGTAATTCTCTTCATAAGGTTTTAGTTGTCTTGAAGCGTAAGCTATCACCTTTCCATGTTGCATCAAAACATAGCCCAATCCTTTCTTAGATGCATCACTGTAAATTTGAAATCCTCAGAACGGATGGAAGAGTCAAAATAGGAGGACACCAATCTCGTTTCAACTCTTCAAAACTCTTTTCTCGTTCATCCGTCCATACAAACTTTTCACCTTTTCTCATCAATTGGGTTAGGGGCAAAGCTAAGCGAGAGAAACCTTCAACGAAACGTCGGTCGTAACCAGCAAGTCCTAGAAAACTCCTAACCTCATCACATGTAGGTCTTGGCCATTTAGTGATAGCCTCAACTTCAGCGGATCCATGGTGATACCATCGGCAGATACAATATGACCAAGGAAGCGACTTGTCTTAACAAAACTCGCACTTCAAAATTTGGCGTACAACTTCTTCTTCCTCGAATCTCTAAAACTATCAGGAGATGTTGTTCATGCTCTTCTTGGACTTGGAGTAAACTAAAATGTCGTCGATGAATAACAAACTTGTCGAGGAACTCATGGAAAACACGATTCATTAGGTCCATAAACACCGCAGGCGCACTTGTCAAACCGAAAGGCATAACGAGAAATTCATAATGACCATATCAGTGCGAAGCGCGGTCTTAGGAACATCTTGCTCCCTCCACGTGGTGGTGATAACAGATCTCGGATCAATCTTAGAAAATAACTTAGCTCCTTGCAGTTGATCAAACAAATCATCAATACGCGGAAGAGGATAACGGTTTGGAATGGTAATACGGTTGAGTTCACGGTAGTCGATACATAGGCGCATGCTTCCATCCTTCTTCTTCACAAACAAAGCAGGTGAACCCCATGGAGAAACAGGGTCAAATGAAACCATTTTCTATCATCTCTTGAGCTTGCTCCTTTAACTCCTTCAGTTCTCACGGGTGCCATACGATATGGAGCCTTCAAATCGGTTCAGCGAGAATTAACTCAATGCTAAACTCAACTTCTCTAGCTGGGGGAAGACCGGGAAGTTCATTGAGAAAAACGTCGGTGAATTCACAAACAACATAAAGGTTTTCAATGTTAGGACTCTCCAAATATGTGTCATAACGGAGCCAGAAAACCTTGGCACCCATGAGCAAGCATGGTCCGTGCCTTCATAGCAAAAATGAGCTTAACATTTGAGGGTTGAGAACCATGATAAACAAATTGGATGCTTTATGTCTCAAAGATCCGCGTTCTAGCATAGCGGTCGATGGAAGCACTATGATAAGCCAACCAATCCATGCCTAGAATGATATCAAAGTCGACCATATCGAGAGGATCTGATTTGCGAGGCGAATCGATCATCAAAGCGAAGAGGCACTTAGCGTATTTATGATCAATGATCATATGGTTTTTCATAGGCGTAGAAATTGATAAGTGATTTGTTAGTGGTTTGGGCTTCATATTAAGTTTCTTAGCAAATGTGCAGATATAATGGAGTGTGTAGCACCGGTATCAAATAAAGCGAAGACAAAATAATCATCAATGAAAAGAGTGCCCGTAATGGTACCTGAAGTCGCTCGCACGATTCCGAGTAGTAGCATAAACGTCGGTAGTAGGTGGCGGCTTGATGTAGTTTCGGGAATCACCGGGTTCTTTTTAGGGCAATCCTTGATCTTGTGAGTAGTGGAACCACAAGAGAAACATCCACCGGTGGCCTTGAAACACGCCTGGATGAGCCTTTCCACAAGTAGTACATAGAGGTGGGGAGGCAAAACTTACGTCCTTTCTTGACCGGAAGATCACGAAGCACGACCACGATATGATCCTCGGTGATCCTTGTTGTAACGGCGGTTGTTGTTACCTTGATTACGGCGATCATTTCCATTTCTACCGTAGCTCGCTATCACGACTCCTCGCCTCGGCCTAGAGTCCACATTCCTTCTGGCCCGACGGCGATCATAACTCCTATCCACTTGACCCTCGAATCATAACTCCTGCCACAATTTCCCTTATAATCATTACTTTGAGTCCTACCTTGAATCCGATCACCATCGCGGTTCGCTTGTTGGAACCGAAACCTCATGAAATATCTCAATGTTACGAGCTGCGTCATTGTAGGCCGACACATCCTCATACTCAATATTGCGTCGGTCCAACACCCACTTCTTCATCCCCACTTGAAGTGCTTAGCTTGGCGCCTACCATCTCGGCAATCGTTCCCAAAACTTACCGACCTCATAAACCTACCCATGTACTCATTGGAGTTCTCATGATCAAAGCGGTAGATTTCACGATAATCCCTCTACCTTCTTTGCTTTCGGCATCGGGGAAATAACGGTTATAGAAGATAGTCGAAAATCAGGTCAAGTACAAGCAATAACAAAAGCATCTCCTCCTCTTGCCTGTTTGAGTGCCTTCCACCAATTCAAAGCATCACCCTCAACTTAAATGCACTAAGCGGGTCTTAAATTCATCTCCACAACCCAATACTTCAAGCAGCTTCTCAATATGAGTGATCAGGTCCTCGGCCTCGGTGGGAGTAGCGGCGGTGCTAAAACGAAAGAGGCTTGAGCTTACGAAACGCTTCGAGCCAAGTATGAATGCCGACGGGTTGATACCTCCACCACTTCCCGAAGGACCGTCGATTCGAATGTTGTTGATCACTGTGTCATCATCTGGTGTGGTAAGACCAGGAAAGAGTGTTGAGAGCATTAGCAATCGCGGCGCATCCAGTCGGAGCATCATCGTCTCCATCCAAGTTACCGTTGTTACGAGTTGAACCATGAGCGATATTCAAGCGATTAGCAAAATGAACAAAGGTGAGATCTGAAATGGAAGTTCGCGAAGGAAACCTAAAGTCTACCCAATCCTCACGGGTCATAGCAAGCTCTAAGGGTCTCAAACCTAGGGCTCACGATACCATAAATTATAAGCCTCCAGGCGACAAGGGTAAAGGAATCACAAATAATGGTGTCATATCAAAGCAAACACAAATATCCAAAAGAAGTCTTAACATCAATGCGGAAATAATTCAAGTCAATATGACTTCAATATATAGGTCCCAAAGGAAATAAACTCCAATAAAATATCTGAAATAGTAAAGTCTTAAATGGCATCATAAGATCAAAGCTAAATATCTCTAAGGTAAGTCCACTCATGCACTCATCCCAAAGCAAAACCCAGCTCCAATACTTAGATACGCATGGAAGAAAAGACGGCTTAGCTTCAAAAGCTCAGTGAGCAGATATAAAAGCAAAGATATACAGCTAAAGATATCGAATCTGAAATATAATGAGCGAAAGATAGCAAAATAATAATCATTTTCAAAGTATAAATCAGAATTATCGAATAAAGTTTATAGTTAACTACCACGAGCCCAGAAACATATATCAAATCATAATCATATTCACATAAGGCAACATTTGTAGGGGAGACCTACCAGAGTTATGAAGGGCGTGCATGCACGCGGCATCAATCATCCAGATAACATATAACAGATAACAGATCTAGGATGCATCCATACGTCCCACAGACAAATATTGGTCATATAATATAACTTGAGCTCATAACAGATACGAGATAAGGAGCGTGGCGAGAACATCACTCTCTTGCCCTAGAGTCATATGAGAGGTGCATCAGCGACACGGACATGGAACCCCCATGACTAGTGAATTATTTGGCTCGGGTGTCAAACTATCTTAGGTCAAATCAGAATGTCAAAACATGACCAGAATCATATTTTATCATCAGGTTAATCATATTTTCAAAATCAGAGTTTTCATATCTTATAGTTCAAAATCAAATGTTTCATAATTGAAATCGAGTTCAGATAATCAACAGCTCAAACAAACGAATGGGGTTCATGGCAAAGGCTTGGAAACCCTAATATAAAAACTAACGAAAGCGTTATAAGGAACCTACTTGAAAAGGTCGAATATCGTACCTTATTCCAAAGCAAATGACCAAAAGCAGAAATACGGAAAGCAAAGGATTACTCCTTCTTCACAGAACCTATACACATTAGCGATTAGTACATGTTATTTATGATTCCATGATTGTTGAAATGATCTTTTAATATTTGGTGTTCATACTTAGTGTATTCAGTGATCTTAATACTTTAGGGTTTTATAATTAAATGAGACTTAAGTGTTTTATAATCAATATAGTAGTAAGGTTCATTATGTCCTTTATTAAAGTTTAGGGTTAAATGTGAAAATAGTTTAAACGTCATAACTCACACATGAAATAACAATTATTATACCTAGCTTCAAACCCTAATCGACTCTCATTTATGTTCTAGGGTTTTCTCATTCTTTAATATCACATTAATGTAATTACTTTACATGTTACATCATTTAATGACTCATTGCTAGACCTAGCACGTAATGAAAACAACCTTTCTTTTTGCTTCACCATGCAGCACTCACACTCATTAACTCTAGTTTATTTACCAACACATTCATGACTTTAACCATACGTTACTTATATACATGTTATACGTCAACTTTTATATCCATGCACGTTTATGATTTCATGTGACAAAAAAAGTTACTTATTATCCGGATTAGATACACATCGACACACACATGCACAATAGCTTAGAATAGATATGAACACGTACATCACGTTTACACATCAACAAGCTCACTTGACTCACAACACACGCGCAATGGTACACGGTTCTAAATTACTTGGTTCGGTTCACAACACGGTTTTAGGTTTTGCATGATCTTTCGTTTAACACGTTCCAAAACCTCACATGGTTGGTTTGTACATATGTTTCGGCTAATATATTTTCGCAAACCCTAGCTCATCTATTATCCTACCTATTCGTTTGCATGTTTTACACTGGCCGATTCATTTACATGTGGTTCGGTTCTATATGGCTCCACTTATTTAATACCCGATTCACAAAACACATTACAATACATGTTCTCTAATGTTTATAAGATCCGATTCATTATTGTTTGTTTTGGTTGCATAAGGTTCGACAAAAACATAAGCTTCGACTAAAACAAATCATGATACCACATATATTAACATTAGGTAACATCAAAGGAAGACGAGAAGAACATGTTATACCTTAGCTCGTTGGAAACAAAGTCTCGACACCAAGGGGAGAGGCTTTGGCCGAATGAAAAAGAAAAGAAAGAGGCAAAGAAAAAATACCAACTGCTAGGGTTCCAAATTGTGTTAATGAGTTTGTATATATAGGTGGTACAAAATTCGGTTAGGGCTTTTGAGGGGTGGGCTTCGGCTTGGGTCCACCAACAAAACAAACCACCCATCATGGGCTCTCGGCTTGAATCCAAGCTAACAAAAACAAACGAAAACAAGGCCCAAGTATTTACGCGAGACGTTTAACTTTCGTCGTACAATGTCGATCACATACACATATTCGTTAAGTTTTAATATAGATAAGTTAAGTTTTAATTTCGTTAAATGAATATAAATGTATTTTACGTATTTTATAAATTTCGATGCCAAGGGTATTTTAGTCTTTATTTATGTTTTAGATTTTCAGGTTTTACACGTTAGTAGTTCTTTTATTTAGTTCTTTTATTTCTTTTCCTTGAAGCTAATGTTTGGCAAGTATTTCCTTGGATACTTTGATGTGACTTTTCGTTGGATAAGACTCCTTGAATAACAATTGTTCTCTTTTGAATGACCTTTCTTCTGTATAAATTCTGGGTTGGATGATTGTTTTAGCATTGAAGGACCTGATGCTATTTTCCGACGTATCTCATTCGATAATTTGCTATTTATGTTCAGATTCGTTCCTATATGTTACCTTCTCGATTTTGATTCTTTAGTGATGATTGTTTCGGACTAACCATAAGATGTAGAATGGACCGTTAGGTGGTTGATAGGATGATTTTCACAACTTGGGATAAATTATGGCATCATCATCAGGTATGCTCATATGATGCTGGTATTATGACGCTTGGTCAATGATAATACTTACATCATATAACGTACCCTCATTGAGATCATAGGATGTCTCGAGGGTGCCATAGAGCTTAGAATTCCGGCTGATTAAGGTTTTCTGAGTTAGCAAGACCTTAGGATCGGTGTAATATCGTTCATTACACTTCATTGTTATACGATATGATACGTTTGAATTCTCGGCACGCGTTTATCTCTATAAAGTTTCTACCGTTTGATCTTTGTTATCCTCATTTCGTTGTAATCTGGTATGTCTCCGTTGTTCTATTTCATGTTCACTTCAATTTTCGAGGGCGAAATTTTTTTTTAGAGGGGAAGAGTTGTAAAACCATAAAAGCGTAAATGCATTAAAAGACTTACCCTCAGCTAATAATTCGCGAAATACAACAAGCTCGTTAATATCGTTGGTCACGTAATAAAAATTGATTTTACAAGACTTTCAAATAAAACTTATACTTATGATAATAAATGATCATCACACATAAAAGGTTACATGTACATTATACTAGAGAAAATAAATTAAAGGTACAAAGTTAATCTTGGAAAGTGTATTATGGTGATTTGATCCTTGGCTGTTTTTTTCCTTCTCCACGCCAAATATGGCGTTGGGTTTGATTTTCCCTCCATTGATTTCTTCCTTTGTTTCACGCCTAAAGGTAACCATCATGCTCGGCCTTCTTCATGCTTTTCCATGTTTAAATCGGTGTGCCTTCAGGCCATGTCGCAGTTGTTTTGTCTTTTAAAAGCCATGCTAGACATGTATGAAAAACTTAAAACTAATAACTTGGAAATAAGGCTACACTAAAACTATGGTACAGCCTATAAATATGTTGACAAGTAAAGAATCTGGTCCCTTGTTTTTAATCACCGTGGGGTTGAAGACCCTCTTGTACATGTCTAGCCTTAAAACTATGTCTATGTATGCTATGTTATGGGGTTTATAAACCTGAATGAAAGGGCTAAGCTATGAAACTAACCTATGTTTTGTCGACTATACACCTTGATGAATCTGCTTTTGGGGCCCTTAAATCTGGCCATATATGGTGTTTTTCTTAGGTGAGGTTGCCATGCGACCTCTAATTTTGGTCCTTAATCTTTGAGTAATAAACTTGTATAACTTAACCTACGTATAACCTATATATTAACATGTGAAATCAGGCCTTAGACCTCCTTTACTTGGCATTTAAAATGAATAATAAATCTGTTTATATTGTACTAAATCTGGTCGTGAGTTGGCACCCCAAACACGCATGCTTTGTGCTTAAAAGATGCAAATTGAAGGTTTAACCTAAGACCATTGTAACATGCTATCTAACCACTTAAAATAAGACCCTACACCTTATTTATATGATCTTATACATGTATAAAAACTGGTCTATAAGACGCTTAGTAAAACCCTTATTATTCATTGTCTTGGCCCTTAACACATGTATAAACGAGCATAATAAATGGTACATTAAATTGGTATTAATGTGTTATGCATAATTATTGAGATTGTAGGGTTAATTTACAAATATAATGACTAAAGGGGCTAAATGAGTAAAAAGAGATAAATGGTATATTTACACTTAAGACCCTACACTTTATGATAATTACACTTTAGTCCATAAACTTGTGTAAATCGGCATAAATGATCTTTAAAACATATAATATATTTATCTTAATGTGTCCTTAAATGCTTCATGATCGACTAAACTTTCTAACTACTGAAACCTGTTAATTATGGAAACCGGCCTAAAATAGAAAGTTACCTAAATAGAAAGTTACTTAAAATGGAACGATTACTAAAAGTGGGAACCTGCTTGATGAGTATGTAAATACTCATCATTTTTGGTCAAATCTGAACTGCAAAACGTTTAAAAATGCTCAGAAATGCATCAAAATACTGAAAATATCTCAAAATTGCATTTTATATGTTTCAGATGCAAAATGTTCAAAATCAGATGAAAAATGAGCTAAGTTTGCATAATTGGCAGTTTCAGTCCCCCAAGTTTCAAAAGTTGTCAAAAATAGTCCCTGAGCACATAATTTCTAAAGAAAAATCACCAAAGGTCCTTTTAAAACCATAACTTGTCATAATTAGTCCTTTGGTGAAAAATATAAAAAGTTTGAGAAAATTACAAGTTTGGTCCTCCAAGTTTCAAAATTGGCAAAAATGGCCCCTGGAAATTGGAAAATGGCAAGTTTGGTCCTTGTACTTTTTGAGATTGTCACTTTTAGTCCTTGGAGCAACTTTTCAGAATTGGCAGAGAAGGTCCTTGATATTTCAGAAATTACACACTAAGTCCTTGTCATTTAAAACCCTTTTGACCTTTGGACCCTATCACAAACCAAATTGGACCCTGCCTTTCCCTTTGGACCCCTGTCAATATGCATTTTGGCCCCTTTGTATTATTAACCCACCGGTCAAATATCCAGTCAAACAAGCCAAGCGCGCCAAAAGTCTTCCCCTCCCAACTGCTAACCTGCAACACTCTTCTTCCCATCCCCCCTCCTCTCCTCCACTCAACCTTGTCCCCCCCACCTCAACAAGCCTCCAAGATGCATTTAATGCATCTCCTCCCACCTCACTCAACCTAACTGTTAAAATCTCAAATTGGCGCCAAAATCCATTCAATGGCCATGATCTTTTGAAGCCATCCAATGGCTGAGGAAATTGATGGGAACTATTCAGAAGAGAGAGAAAAGAGGTTTGGATTATAAAAGATAGCAAAAGGAGGAGAAGAAGAGAGTCTTGTAGTTTTTTAGTTTTTACTTATGTCGTTTTTAATACAAAGCTTTTAATTTAATGTAATATCTGTAATATTTTGTTTCTAAGTATCAAAGTAAGGTTATTGTATCAGTATAATCAACTTTTAAGCATCAATTCAAGTTAATGTTCATTTTCCACACTTTATGTTCACTGTTGAAATTTTCATTTTCAAACTCCTTTGTTAAAGCTTTTAGCAGCTCAGTTTTAATCTCAAACAAGCTTCCATAAGCTTATCAGAGCTTTTTATAAGTTTGCTTTTAAGTTTCAATCATTTTTGGATTTTGGTCAACTAAAGTCAAAATGGGCAGAAATTGAAAAGGAAATGGATAATAGGTGATGCAGACATGGATTTGGGTTGCTTTAAAGTCAGTTGGGTTGGTTTAGAATAGGTAATGGTTCTGGTTTTAATGGTGGCAAGCCATAGTGGCTGGGACAGTTGTAAGTGATTTTCAAAGTTATATAGCATAATCTGTTTTTGTATTCTTAAAGAGTTAAAATCTGTTTGAGTAGTTATATTTAGAGTAATTAAACTCATTTGGATCAGTATCTTGGGCTAGTTAAGTGTTTGGATCATTTAGAGTTCAAATCAGATTATTAAAGTGGTGTTTGGATCAGTGCTTAAATCTGTGTTCAGGGCTTGTTCAGTGTTTAACTCTTGTTGTTTTAAGTTTACTTAGCTCTAAATAACTCATACCTGTCTTAGATTGTGCCTGCAACACACTGAAAGTCAAAATCCCATGAAATCTGTCCTAATGACTCAACTGTTGGAGTTTTACAAATTCAACATCTTGTTTTGTGTTCAAATATCATAAGAAAAACTTGCAATAGCTTCATTTAATCTTATTACATCATTTTCAGTTGAGAAATCAAGGTCTAAGTTCAAATAAGTCAAACTTTCAGATTTGTATCAAAAGTCAAAAAAACCTGAAAAGCCTTTTTTGAGCCAACTGAGGTGAATTTTCTTGGATTTATTTCTGGACAAAATTCAGGGAAACTTGTTGTGTTTTAAAGTTCAACTGGTCTATTTTGTTATTAGCATTTTTATACATTTTTGTGAATTTTATATAAGTCTCCAACTGCTTATCAAAATGGGTGCATGTGCCTGTATACATGTACTTAGCTACTTATAGACTTAATACTTGTGTTCTTGCAGCCTACCTGAGAGTTCTCTAGAGCTTGTCTAGGTCTCTAATTTGGTATTTAAGTACTTATCCAGGTTATCTTGAGGTTCCAACATTTGCTCTTTAGTTTCCAGCTTATTTGAGTGCTTATTCTTCTGCTTAAACATGGTACCCTCACACTGTTTTTGTGCTTAAACTCAAATAAGCCAAATCTTGGTATCTTGCAATTCAGAGGTTAAGAGTAGTTGTTTTTTGTTGCATTTGGTCACTTTTAGTATATTTTAGCTTGTGTATCAGTTTGGTGCTTGTTTTGTCCCTTTAGCTTATCCAAGTGCTTATTTCATAAGCACTTTGCCTATGGATTTCAAATTCCTCCACACAACCCCTGTTTTTTATATTTTTCCTAGATTCCTCTTAATATTTTAGAGTTTTACTGAAATTTTCAGATTTTTCCAAGTCAGTTTGCTATTTTTCTTGATTTTAATTAGTTTTTAAGCATTTTTAAATAGCATTTAATACAAAAAAT
>OU343218.1:20122845-20240003 GCA_910596185.1 Chrysanthemum makinoi | reverse complement strand
TTTTGCTCTCTCAATGGGAGTCATTTCTTCATTATTTCTCACCCCTTTCTAACATACTTTCTCTCCGAAGTTAAATCTCACTAACCTTAGATCCAAGAGATCTATGTTTGTAGTTTTGTTTTGTGTGATCTTTTAGGTTCTTCTTAAAGGCAAGATCACCACCTTTGAAGTCAAGCAAGCTCAAGTCCATGAGTTGCCATGCTTCCTCATCATGAAATTTCTTGAAGTCTTCTTGTTGATGATTTCTTTCTTCAAAGAAGTGTAGTGTTGAAGACATTAGTGAAAGATGTCTCAGTGTCAGGCGAAGATATTAGTGAAGGGTATCTGTCGCTTTATAGGATAAGCACTTGCGGTAGGTGCTTAGAAGTCAAGACAAGAAGCATTAGTGAAAGGTGCTTAGAAGTCAGAAGACTAAGCATTAGTGAAAGGTGCTTAGAAGTGAAGACATTAGTGAAAGGTGTCTTGTAGATCTAGTCAAGGGCATTAGTGAAAGGTGCCTTAGATGTACATTAGGTATGGTGTGTTTGATGTAAAATAGACTAGTATTAGATCCAAGGATATTGATATCCTTGATGATGTTATGGAAGTAGATCTCCTTTGGGATTAGTCGTTGGTGTAATGTGGTAGTAGTCCCTCCATTGCAATAGAACATGTGCTTAGCCTAGTACCTAATAAAGGGTAGGCGATGTTGTGAAGGTGTAGTTCACCTTGGAGTGAAAGAACTAGGTACTTAGCCTAGTACCTTAGAAAGGGTAGGTGACGATGTGTAGGTGTGGTTCACCTTGGAGTGAAAGAACCCGGTGGTTAGCCTAGCACCGGAAAAAGGGTAGGCAACGTTGTGAAGGCTTCTCCACCATAAGGAGATTGGTGTAGTGATTACTGAACTCGAGTAGGTGACTCGGGAGTGGAGTAGGGCAAGGAAGGTGTCCTTGTAGAACCACCATAAATACTCGCGTTGTGGTTTTGTGCTTCTTACTCTTATCTTTTCATTACTTACCTTATATGCTTGTTTATCAACATCCAACACACACACCCAAATAGATTGACATAAGTCGATCTAAATAATTTAAAGGAAGTTTTAATGGCAAAACTATTCAACCCCCTTCTACTTTTCCATAATTGGTACGAGCTTAGTTACCAAGTTTCTTGAAGTATATTGTACTTTAAAAACTTGATACGATCATCAGTTAATGAAAACTACAAAGAAGGTTTTTCATAAAAGCAAACACCATGTTTTTCAAAACTATATGTTTGGATGTTGAGTTGATAACAACACCTTTTCATTTAATTGCACTAATCTTCTTTGTCATGTTGATTAGTCAAAGCTCATACCACCAAGCTTTAGGAATTAAGCTTGGTAACAAGAATACCTACCTTAATAAGGTATCTTAACATAAAGGAGCGGGAATCGTCTAAGTGACATTTCTTTGTGTTATTTAAAGAACATTCCTAAGTCGCTAGAGGTATGATTTTACTTTTACTTTGCTTGATAATTAAGTATACCTATTTAGGTATTTATATGATTATATTTTGTGCTTATACATGTTTTACATGAAGCTTCATTAGGAAGACTTTTTCTCACATACGTGTTATATTTCTCGTCTATAGTCGTAGTATATAAAACTTATGTTTTATTTCTTTTAATCCTATAATAAAACAAAAACACGAATTTCAAAAATTCCTCCTTACCTATAAATAACCCCACCATTGACCACTCTACCAAACCTTCACTTTTTCAAATTTTCCAATTTCAAAAATTCCCTCTGACTCAAACCTTTATCTTCCTCTTCACTTCATCTCAACCGAAACCAAGGAGGATCATCTTCAACATGGTTTACATCGCCTTCATACTCATCGTCTTAACACTCATCGTAATTGTGTTCCCTATGATAAAGTTCACATACGGAGACATTTAATTTGTGTTGTTAATCTACGTTGGGGTTATATACCCAATCCTTTGTATCATTCTTAGTATTGAAATGAAATATTACTAATAGTCTAGTTATCTAGGTTATTATGTGTTTGTCATTTTTCTTTGTTTTATGTCTTTCTTTTCGTGATACATTAGAAGTCATGTATGCATGTTAAAAGAAAATGTAGGTTAAAACACATATCTTGGTATAAAACTATGAGATCTAAAAACCTTTGCTTTTCATAAAATCTGTTTCTGTAATTACAGCCCTACAGATCCCAGAAGTTAGACTAGCCGGATCCCTTTTGAAAAGGAACCGTGGGATCCGTCCTACTGGAAAACAGTTTTTCATGCAAATTAAAAACCACTATCTTTCTAAATGTATTAATCCACTAGATAGTCAAAACCCTGAGTAAGTTAAAGTGTTAAATAGCATTGTTAATAAAAATCTAGTAAAAAACATTAGATCATCATAGGTTGACCACAAACATCTCTTTTTATTAACTTATCATTTCTATAGGTTCAACTACTTGGCATGAATATGAGTTTGATTTTTCACTCAGTAGCGTCTACACTCCTAACATCTCTCTCGAACCCAACACACCTGGCAATCATGTCCATGGGTTCAATAATCTCGAAAACCATCACTTCCATGAAGGACGTATTGTAGACACCTCTCTACATTCGAAGAAGGTATCAATACCTCCTTCCGAGCCATAGGACTAGAATATTTTCTTGAAATCAAAGAGAAGATATGTCGAAGGTTCATAATGGAATTCTTTCGTCAAGTCGAACTCGTTCGTAACGAGGATCGCTATCTATCACTTTGGTTTTATATCAAAAACCAAAAGTTCACCCTAAGCCTTGGGCATTTTGCTCACATCCTCCGGATTCCAAATAATGGACAATGTGCCTTCACCGAAGATTGCTCTCTTGATTCTCTCTTCAACTTTCGTGACGAAAATAGTCCATATTGTTCACACATGGAAGATTTAAATCACATAATATGCAAACCTCGACCATATTACTCCGATCCAAACATTATCTTTACAAGGGATATCCGAGAAGAGTACAAGCCTCTTTCATCCCTCGTGAAAATGTTTGGAGCCTGGAAAATCGAAAGTTCTTCCCGCTTGTTATGCTCACATGTTGTACTGTTTGCTAACACAACAACCATACAATCTTGCTTCTTCCATAGGGTGAATTGCCAATCTTCAAGGATACAAGAACAAACTTATTTCTTATGGAATGTTCTTCACGAGCCTTTATCATAACCTCATGTTTCACCATCCTCAATTTCAAAGTCCGTTGTACGTACTTGTGAACAAGATGATGGAACCACGAACAATTCTCGATGAAGGCGTTCTTCATTCCTAAATTCGCCAACACTCATCAACCATTTGATGATCCATCTAGCGAAAACACTTAAGGAACTTAGTAGTCTTTCAAATAGGATCTGTAAAACACTAAAAGCGTAAATGCGTTAAAAGATTAAAATACCCTCGGTAATAATTGCGAAATACAACAAATCGTTTAATATCGTTGGTCAAATAAAAAATTGATTTACATAAGATTTTCAAATAAAACTTATACTTATGATAATAAATGATCATCACCATAAAGGTTACATGTACATTATACTAGAGAAAATAAATTAAAGGTACAAAGTTAATCTTGGAAAGTGTATTATGGTGATTTGATCCTTGGTCATTTTTCCTTCTCCACGCCAATCCCATAATTCTTGGGCCTAATTGATACGCTCCATTCCACCCTCTTTAAGTCTTACCATAATTACTTTTGTGTACATTCATAATAAAAGAATTTAACCCAGTATATCCTCCCAAAAGAATACACGACAAACACTTCTCCATCTCCTCCTTATTTTTTCATCGATTAAGCACCAAGGTGAGTTCGAAACCTTTTTTTTCTTTTTATTGTCGCATACTAGCTACATAGTAAAGTGATTTCGTGGTATCTCTTTGCTTGCTTTGCTTTTGTCGGTGTTTCGGACCTAAATAGGGCGTTGGGTTTGATTTTCCGTCCATTGATTTCTTCCTTTGTTTCACGCCTAAAGGTAACCATCATGCTCGCTTATTCTTCATACTTTTCCATGTTTCGTTGTGCCTTCGGGCCATGCGAGTTGTTTTGTCTTTAAAAGCCATGCTGAACATGTATGAAAAACTTAAAACTAATAACTTGGAAATAAGGCTACACTAAAACTATGGTACAGCCTATAAATATGTCGACAAGTAAAGAATCGGGTCCCTTGTTTTAATTGTGGTCGTGGGGTTGAAGACCCCTTATTGTGTAATCTAGCCTTAAAAACTTTGTCTATTGTATGCTATGTTATGGGGTTTATAAACCTGAATGAAAGGGGCTAAGAAACCATGAAACTAACCTATGTTTTGTCGACTATACACCTTGATGAATCTGCTTTTTGGGCCCTTAAATCTGCCATATATGGTGTTTTACTTCGTGAGGTTGCCATGCAACCTCGCCATTTGGTCCTAATCTTTGAGTAATAAACTTGTATAACTTAACCTACGTATAACCTATCTATTAACATGTGAAATCAGGCCTTATACCTCCTTTACTTGGCATTTAAAATGACTAATAAATCTGTTTATATTGTACTGAATCTGGTCGTGAGTTGGCACCCCAAACACGCATGCTTTGTGCTTAAAACATGCAAATTGAAGGTTTAACCTAAGACCATTGTAACGTGCTATCTAACCACTTAAAATCAGACCCTACACCTTATTTATATGATCTTATACATGTGTTGGGAATTAGGTTCCTTGAGTTGATAAGACAAAATAGTATGAAAGGCGAAGGATTTCGACAAGGAGGATAACTTCAAAGAAGAGAATATTCAGAAGATCAATTTACTTGTTAAAGAAGATATTCTGTATATTCATATTTATCTCTTTGTAAACCCTAGCATTCTCTAGTATATAAAGAGATCGAGGGTAATAGGTTAGATATAAGTGTCAAACAATGTAAACATAAGACATAGGTGTGTGTGTGTCTGAGGCGTGAGTTTATGTAGCGCCTAGACTAGTGAATGCCGACATGTAGTTGGTCATCCTCGGATCATGGATCCCTCTTAGAATGTAACCGTCTTAGAGTTGATCGTCTAGGATTGGGGCTGTAGATGTGTTTTGTAGAACACATGATGATGAAAACCTTTGCAATAACAATGTTGTTTTGATTTATTCCTTGCATTCTATTTGTTGTTGTTATTGTTATTCCTAGATGAGCTTCAACGATTCTTAACAACATGTATAAAAGCTGGTCTATAGGCGCTTAGTAAAACCCTTATTATTCATTGTCTTGGCCTTAACACCGTATACTTGAGCATAATAAATGGTTCATTAAATTGGTATTAATGTGTTTGCATTTAGAGATTGTAGGGTTAATTTACAAATATAATGACTAAAGGGGCTAAATGAGTAAAAAGAGATAAATGGTATATTTACACTTAAGACACTACACTTTATGATAATTACACTTTAGTCCATAAACTTGTGAAATCGGCATAAATGATCTTTAAAAGAACATAAAACACTTATTTATCTTAATGTGTCCTTAAATGCTTCATGATCGACTAAACTTTCTAACACTGAAACCTGTAATTATTGAAAGGCGGCCTAAACGAAAGTTACCTAAAATAGAAAGTTACTTAAAATGGAAGATTACTAAAAGTGGGAACACCTTTAAAATTGGAAAGCCGTCTAAACGAATATCCGATTCTTATGGAGCGTTATCTAATTCATATAGGTTCAGGCGGAGGTTGATCTCATTTCTTGATTTTGCTTTCATTGTTGATTTGCTTCGAATAAGGTAGAGATTCCCCCGATGAGGTTTCTCATGATTCGTTTACATCTTTCAGTATTAGCTTTGAACCGTTATATTTTACTCTGAGCCTTCTTACTAGGGTTTCCCTATAACTTTGCTATGCTCCCTTTGATTGAATCTCCTATGTGAACTGTTTAATGTGAACCACGATATTAACATACGATTATGAACCTTTGATATGCACCTTTGATTATGAACTTTGCTATGGACTTTGATATGAACCTTTGATATGAATCCTTTTGATATGACCTTGCCTTGACGCATGGGATTTGAGACCGAGCTATCACTAGGCATGGGGGTTCCATGTCCGTGTCATTGATGCACCAATGGCATGACTCTAGTGTGTACGAGTGATGTTACATGATTCGTTGTGAAGTGAGTGTGTGAAAAACACAATATCAATGTATATCAAAATAATCGTAAAATTCGACAAATCAACCTTTTAGGAAAAAGGTTAACGTATCTAATCTCACGGGTGTGATAAAAGTGATACCGAAAGTGGTTTCCCAGTGCGTGTCCCAACGAGGTGTGAAATTGTAGTCATTGAGTTTCGTGATTTGAACTTGAATGGGGTTTTATATGATTTGTTTGGTTTTGGTTTTAATCTGACGTAATTAATGAAACGCGAATTAAATACAAGAACGTCTAATCTAACTCCTAAAAATGATCTAAAATTACTTTTACTCTAGAAATGAAATTGGAAAACTATTTATGAATTAAAACTAATTTTTAGGATTTTTCTTTTATTTATTTTGAATTAAAAAGTAATTTTAAACTTTTAAAACTAATCTAAAATACTAAAAATTATGAATTTTTCGAAAATCTAAAATAACAAAAGAGAATTTTCAAAACTGAATTTGTATTTTTCTGATTATTTTTCTATTTTCTATGAATTAAAAACTGTTTAAAACTAATTAAATTGCCAAAAATTACAAATTAAACTAGGAAAAATCTGGAAAAATTATTTTTTTGCTTTTTATATTTTTCTTAACCTAGGAAAAATGAAAACTTATTTTTTTGAAACTTTTCTAACTTATTTGCAATAAAAGCTAATTTAAAAGTCCTAAAAACTGTTTTAAATTAGGAAAAATACTAAACAGTACTGGAAAATTATGAAAAATTCAGGGAAAGTCTAAAATAATATTCTAATTCTAAGAAAAATAACAAAACCTATGCTAGTGTACAAGAATCAGTACTGAGAGTGAAATGTGCTTATAAATAAGCACTAGTAAAAATCTATAAGTGAAAATAAGTACAACTAGCAGAAGCTATACTTTGCTAAAACAACTCAAAACTCACTAATTTCAACTAACCTAATTATCCAAAACCATGACTGCAATGACTTGACTTAATGCATCACCAAGAGGATAAACAGTCCACTACTCCTACTTTAAGCTAATGCACAAGTAAGATCCTCTAGTCCACCAACCAAATAGTTTATAAACCAAACTTGAGCCCTAGAGAAGCTGTAATAAGCTCTCTAGAGCTTCTGCAAAAAGCTGAGAAAACCCTTTTTGGTAACTATGCTCTGTCTCAGGGCACATAAGCTGAATTGACAAGCTTATTTGAAGGTCAAGAAAATCAATTATAGAAACTAGACCAGCTCAACTTGTTGAATCCAAAATCTCAATAACTCCTGATCAATGTTGAGGATATGAAAAATCCACAAAGATTTGGAAAAACTATTTTGAACCAATTTTTGACTTTTGAAACAGGGTCAAGAGCTTTGACTAAAATGAATTTTGAACTTGTGATTCTTGATGAGAATGATGTTTGATGGTGAGATAGACCTAATGCCAGCTTTGTTAACTACTTGTGAACCTAAATGCATGAATTGAGCTACATAATTTAACAGATGAGAAAATTACATCAGATGCAATTCTATTTTGACTTCCTCTATCTTAGGATGCAAAATTATGATCCTAGAAACTCTAATAAACCTAATTTAAGCTACTGCAGTTTGATTTATCCACTGATAACACCTTTAACTCTACTTAACCACTTGATCCAAACACTAGATTTAAACACTAAATGTGACACTTAATACTCTAAAACAAAATCTCATCTCTGAAATGCTTATTCTAGATTCAAATGTAATATTACCTACTGAGCTATCCTAATCAACTAGGCACTAACTAAGTCTAAGCTATCTATGCAAAATTAAACTTAAAAGCAGTGACTACTACTAAACTAATAGCAATGATGTAAATGAAATACCAAGAGATCAACTAACAATTAACCAGATTAAACTAGATTTAGTGCAGATTAAGCTACACTAACAATCTTGATAACCTTATCTGATTTAAAGGAGAATTAAGCACTCACATAAGGTCCTAGCCACAATGGCTTGAGATCAATCAAACAGATAACATGGGTTCCTATTGACCCAAATGAACCTATTCTCAACTCAATTCCACTGCATATCAACCCACATTGACTGAATCCAACCCATTTTCAGTTCTGCATTATGAATTCAATCCCACAGTTGACCATTTTGACTGTTTTTAATATTTGAGTGAATTGAAAAGTAAGCAAGTTTAGACCTTAACTAAGCTATAAAGAAGCTTAACAAGGCCCGGAATACAGTAGCAAAGCTTGGTACAAGCTTATAGGAGGTTAAAACACCCTTTTTTTTTTTTATTTTTACTATATCTCTTTTTTTGATTCTTTTTCTTTAGATAAATGATAGGGACAAGTTGAGATTAATTGTGAAATAAGCTAAAATGATGTAAGAAATGATAATAAGCTAAAAGCAACAAGTAAAGCGCTTAAACAAAGATTTGAAAACAAACTGGATTTTATTAAGCTTTAAAAATGGAGATTACAAAAGGGATTACAAAAACTGAAATTACTTCAAAACATAAAAATTGGAATTGAAATTACAAGTATACTCTTGAAAAAATAAAGGTGCTTAAAATAAAAAAACTAACTCCCAAACACTCATCTAAGCTATTTAAGCTCAAGTACCAGCTCTTCTTCTCTCTCTCTTCCGAGATAAGCGTGCCAAAACACTGCGTGCCTCACTTATTTGCTGGTCCTCTCTGTCACCGTTGCCTTTTCTTCTTTTTTTATTTTTTTTTTCTTTCTTAGAAGAGATGAGTGTTAATCGTGGGGTTATTATAATTTGGGTTGCGGGGAGGAATGGGTGAAAGGGTTTTGTCAAGGAAGTGGTTTATTTAATTAGTGTTGTAGGTTTGGTTTGAAATGACGGGGAAAAGGGTTTAACCCTTTGACTGGTATAAAGGTTCCGTGGGTTTGGGCCGGGTAAAATGGTTTTGGATTGGGTAGTGGATATTGGGCTTGGGTTTAAGTAGTAATAGTTTTGGACTTAGGATAGGATATGAACCCGTTTAGTAGTTTAGGGACTAGAAGCTGCCAAATCAATTTCTGAGGGACTAAAATGTAGATGAATTTACAATCCAAGGGCCTATCTTGCCATCTCAAATAATCCAAGGATCACAATTGCCAATTTTGAAACTTGAAGGACTGAATTAGCAATTTTCCAAAATTTATCAAAAGGACCAAATTTGACAAGTTAGAATTACCAAAGGACTAAAAATGTTAATTTTCCAATTTAAAATGTCCAGGGGTAAATTCTATCAATCTTTGAAATTCTAGGGACTAAAGTTGCCATTTTGAAAGTTGGGGACTTGAAGCGCCAATTATGCAAACTTTGTTCGTTTTTTATTTGTTTTCAATAAATTTGCATCTGAAACATATAAAACACAATTTTGAGATATTTTGATATTTTGATGCATTTGAGTGTTTTTAAATGTTTTCGAGTTTAGATTTGACAAAAATGATGAGTTTTTAACACATCAATCCCCAACCATTCTTCTAGTCCCTAGCAATATTTTGAGAAAAACATAATGGATTTGCATCTCTTTACCAAAAGCCATTACTTACAGCGTAGCCAAATTTTTAGTTCAAGTAAGAACTATGGTACACTGATAACCATATGATTTTGAGCAAACCACCGACTTTCAACCAGTTTGATTTGTCTTTACCGAAGCGTTTGCTTCGGACTTGCCAACTCTTAGATAAAATATCTTTGGTGAGTTGATTACCAATTATGGTTTCCAACGCTTTTACCACAAAGCCATAAACTTCGGGCTAGCCAACTCTTCAGCGATTAAAGATATGGTGGTGAACACCATACAATTTTGGCAAATGCAAGCCGTCAACGGATTTGATAAATCTTTACCAAGAGCCGTTTTCTCCTGGATTAGCCAATCCTTTTGTTTGTTAGACATGGCGTTGATAACCATATCTTTGAGTAAGTGCAAAACAACTCACAAAAATTGGCCAAAAATGGGGGAATTGGGTGGTATAATTACATGATAAAATTCGTGAAATTCCCCCCCACACTAGAAATGAATATTGCCCTCAATATTCAAAGTACTGCGCCGGTTATCTTAGAAACATGAAATACAAAGGCCATTTTTTTAATGAAACTTATATACAATGACAACTCCCCACACTAGGGTGGTAGAAAATAGAATGAAGTCAAAATGGGTGAAAACCCATATAGTTATCTTGTTTTGATTTCGAAGTCGCTAGCTACTTCGACCCGAATTCATTTGTTCTTGGGAAACAACGTGGAAAACCAATCTCGATCGGACTTTAGTTCACGATGTTAATGAACATATGAACATCGAAAGTTCCACGGACCGAGATACAACCGCGGTATTGTTAATAGTAGAAACTATAAAGGATGATAGGGGTCAAAGATGGTGTCCTCATTCCCGAAAGAGAAAAGGGAAAAAGCAACCACACCATCTGTGAAGAATGGAATAAAGATGTGCATGAGAATGCAAGTCCATTCCTCATCAGTAAAAAGCAAATCACCAATTTTGACATTTTTAAGCTTAGTCTTGAAGTTTGTATGGTGATTGTCAACGAATTCCATGGGAGGGTTGGAAACGGTTCTTCAATCAACGATTTTCGGAAAAAGGATGTCCCCTCCGAATCAAAGTAAGTATTATCAATTCTCATTGGAATCGACTCATCACAAAGAAAGGCAGCGACTTCGTTCCAAAAGTTGTCATCTTCCTCATTCGAGATTGAGAAGGGATGGAAGATTCGGAAATAATAAGACTAGGAGATGATGGATCATTTTTGAGCAATTCTTCAATGGTAAGAATGTCTCCCATTGGATCACGAACATCATCATCCAATCCGGATGAAACGAAGAGAGCTTGGTTTCATCCACAGGTTAACAAACCGTCGCGATAAAGCTGTTCCGGAGGTGGGACAAGTGGTGTGCTCTTAGAGCTAGCAAGTTCCACCACTTATAAAGTCTGCGATTCTAGATCATCATCATCAAGAACACTCTTGAATTCCTTGGTACAACTTTCAAACCATTTGTTTGAACCAGGGTTGATTTTTAAAGCTTTTAGCTCAACACGTTTTTGGTGACTCCTCTTAACCGTGAAATTTGAGAGTGTTGCATCGATTTTTTCAGATTTTTGATCGATTGTGGCAACACTATGTTTGGATAAGATTTGGAGTTAGTTGATAGCGTGAGTTCTTCGTTGTCAACCGTATGGTCAACTCTTCAGCAAATACATCAATTGAAGCACGGCTCGTTCTCAAGCTCTCCCTAAGATAGGGAGGAACTCTAGGATCTGCATCAAAGTCTACTACAACAAAGTCAGTAGGAATGTGAAACTTTCCTACTTTCACCACGACATCCTCGGCTATCCCAAGTGGGCGAGTTTTGATACGGTCGCTTTGCTCGAGTGTCATACAAGTGGCTGTAAGTTTGGGAAGAGACAGTTTCTCCCATACTAAGAGTGGCATGAGGTTAATGCTTGCGCCAAGATCGGCGGCGAGCATTGAAACATCCCCAAGAAATCACACGGGATTAAAAACCTGTCGGGGTCTTCAAGCTTTTTGGGAAGCTTATTGAGAATGATCGCTGAGCAGTGCTCATTTAGTGGGGTTTTAGCCATCTTGGATAACTTATCTTTGTTGCTCAATAAGCCTTTAAGCGTGGATGCAAATTTGGGCATTAGAACGAGAGCATCAACGAAGCTTATATCAAAGTGTAGTTCATTGAAAATTTGGAAAAATTTCTCCATTTGCTCTTTGGTTTTATCTTTGAGCTTCTCATCATGCAATCTTGATGGGTAAGGAAGCTGACTAGACTTTTGAGCTGGACGGAAGTCATTTCGGCTCGAAATCTTGAACCGGGTTCAGTTTAACTTGACTAGAAGGTGGGACGTGTCTTGATGCCGTGGAGCTTGAAATGCACCTTGTCTGTTATATCCTTGGTAACTTGACTCATTGCTCCTGGTGGAGGAGGCATTGGAGTAGAAGGTCCATTGTGCGTCTTACCACTACGAGTGGTGACGGCTTTCAACTCGGCATTTGGATTTGGAACTGTATTGCTGGGAGTCCTCAGAAGATGAGAAGCATTGTTCATATCATGTTCATGAAGCTGCTCATCATATTCTTCAACTCATTTGTCACAGGACATTGTGGTATCAATTTCCCTTTTGCTCAACTCATGTTATTGATCGAGTTTTGCATTGAACGAATGCTTGACTCAGTAATTTTCACGAAGTCATTTGGTAGGGGAGCTTGAGAAGGTTGTTGATAACTTTGATAACTTTGGTGATTTGGAGCTTGATATGGTTGGTTGAAATTGTTTCGGTTCTGATTGAAATTTTGAGAGTTATTGAAGTTTTTTCCTTGATTTGGAACAAAGCGATTTTGATTGCCATGGTTTTGCTGGGAGGAACACCGGTGGTGACATACCGCTAGGTGCACGGTAGTGAGGATCACTTGTGGTGCGGTATTGATTGTGGTTTATCGAGCTACGGGAGCTTGGTAAAAGAAGCATCGGTTGCTTGACAATCATAATCTGTGTGGACCACTACAAGTTTCACACACCTTGTTCACGGCTTTGATTGGTTCGGCTTATGAATCTCGCTTTTGATCTCCTTTACCTCTTTCATCATACAACGGATGACGTCCGTTAGAGCGGCTAACGAGCTAACTTCGGAAGAGTTATCGGATGAAGAAGCGAGAGTGTTCGAATATTGATTTTGTTGAGAAAGGCGCACTTTTGTTTGTGCAAATCTCAATCACATCTTTAGGCCTACGATTCAAGATATTGCCACCCGCGGATGCGTTCAAAGAATCATGATCGTTACCGTTCAACCCATTATAAAAGATATTAACTGCTGAGCTCCGTGAATTCATGATGGGGCATTTCACGAGGAGATCTTTAAATCTCTCCCATGCCTCTCCAAGTTTTCATCGAAATTTTGACGAAATCCAGCAATTTCATTTTTAAGATTAGTCGTCTTTGATGGAGGAAAGAAATAATTGACAAACTTTTGAACAAGATCCTCCCAAGTTTCGATGGATCGAGGGGGTTCTTTTTCCAGCCAAATTCGGGCTGCCCCCTCAAGTGAGAACGGAAATAGCATCAATTTGATCACTTTTTGTGGCACATCCTTGTAATTGATAGTTGAGGTTAAATGGTTGAACCAACGGATGTGTGCATACGGGTCTTCACGATCAAAACTGCGGAATTGATTCGTAGACACAAGTTGGATCAATTGTGTCCTCAATTCAAAGTGATCATAATTGATTGGTGGTAAAACGATGGCATCTCCATAACCCTCGGTGGGTGCCTGGAGCATTTCCGCCATAGTTCGTTCGATGCATATTGTTGTTTGGAATATGAAATCTGGGTTGACTATTGGCAGGCGACGTCTCACGAGCGTCTTCTAGGAATTTCGATAGTTTACTGAAAAGGACTTAATGATCTAGAAAAGTCGCATGCACTAGAGCGTCTTCGAGGAAACGAGAATTATGAAAATGGGGAAAGAAAAATCTTTTTGGGTTTTATTGTTTTTGAAAAGTAAAAGATAACAACAAATCCAATTAAAACAATATCGAGGCAAAACGAAAGTGAACTTAAACCAATAATCACAAGATAAATGGCTTCTTTGAAAAAGGTACACCACTCACAAGGACACAAAGGCAAGTTTTAATCTTTTGTTCGGGAACTTATTATGGTCGTACCCCCAGTTAGGTAGTACACTGTCTTGGTTCTCGATGGTAAATTTTTATTGTTGTTATTATTAGACAAAGAAAATGACAAATCTTTTTGTATTTTTATCTTTGATATATATATAGAAACAAAAGAAAAATATTTTTGTATTTTTGTATTTTTTTATAAAAACAACAACTTCACGAGGAAGGTTCTCCAAGTCACTAATCGCCAAAAACTTCAAGATATTGTCGCAACACGCCTCCCCGACAGCGGCGCCAAAATTTGATTCATTGTGAAGTGAGTGTGTGAAAAACACAATATCAACGTATATCAAAATAATCGCAAAATTCGACAAATCAACCTTTTAGGAAAAAGGTTAACGTATCTAATCTCACGGGTGTGATAAAAGTGATACCGGGAAAGTGGTTTCCCCGGGTCGTGTCCCAACGAGGTGTGAAATTGACGGAGTCGTTGAGTTTCGTGATTTGAACTTGAATGGGGTTTTATATGATTTGTTTGGTTTTGGTTTTAATTTGACGTAATTAATGAAACGCGAATTAAATACAAGAACGTCTAATCTAACTCCTAAAAATGATCTAAAATTACTTTTACTCTAGAAATGAAATTGGAAAACTATTTATGAATTAAAAATAATTTTTAGGATTTTTCTTTTATTTATTTTGAATTAAAAACTAATTTTAAACTTTTAAAACTAATCTAAAATACTAAAAATTATGAAAACTAAAGGAAAAATTATGAAACTATTTTTTAAAAATCTAAAATAACAAAAGAGAATTTTCAAAACTGAATTTGTATTTTTCTGATTATTTTTCTATTTTCTATGAATTAAAAACTGTTTAAAACTAATTAAATTGCCAAAAATTACAAATTAAACTAGGAAAAATCTGGAAAAATTATTTTTTTGCTTTTTATATTTTTCTTAACCTAGGAAAAATGAAAACTTATTTTTTTGAAACTTTCTGATTTATTTGCAATAAAAGCTAATTTAAAAGTCCTAAAAACTGTTTTAAATTAGGAAAAATACTAAACAGTACTGGAAAATTATGAAAAATTCAGGGAAAGTCTAAAATAATATTCTAATTCTAAGAAAAATAACAAAACCTATGCTAGTGTACAAGAATCAGGTACTGCAGTGAAATGTGCTTATAAATAAGCACTAGTAAAGCTATAAAATTTGAAAATAATTACCAAGTATGCGAAGCTATACTTTGCTAAAACAACTCAAAACTCACTAATTTCAACTAACCTAATCATCCAAAACCATGATTTGGAATGACTTGACTTAATGCATCACCAAGAGGATAAGGTCCACTACTCTTTTAGCTAATGCACAAGCTTATTTAATAAGCTGTAGTCAAAAACAGAAGTAAGATCCTCTAGTCCACCAACCAAAGAGTTTATAAACCAAACTTGAGCCCTAGAGAGGCGTAATAAGCTCTCTAGCCTCTGGTGAGAAAACCCTTTTTGGTAACTATGCTCTGTCTCAGGGCACATAAGCTGAATTGACAAGCTTATTTGAAGGTCAAGGAGCTTTTGGAAAATTTCACAAAAATCAATTATAGAAACTAGACCAGCTCAACTTGTTGAATCCAAAATCTCAATAACTCCGGATCAATTTTGAGGGTATGAAACATCCACAAAGGTTTAGAAAAACTGTGTTGAACCAATTTTTGACTTTTGAAACGAGTCAAGAGCTTTGACTAAAATGAATTTTGAACTTGTGATTCTTGATGAGAATGATGTTTGATGGTGAGATACACCTAATGCCGACTTTGTTAACTAACCTAAATGCATGAATTGAGCTACATAATTTAACAGGATGAGAATTACATCAGATGCAATTCTATTTTGACTTCCTCTATCTTAGGATGCAAAATTATGATCCTAGAAACTCTAATAAACCTAATTTAAGCTACTGCAGTTTGATTTATCCTTGATAACACCTTTAACTCTACTTAACCACTTGATCCAAACACTAGATTTAAACACTAAATGTGACACTTAATACTCTAAAACACAAATCTCATCTACTGAAATGCTTATTCTAGATTCAAAATGTAATATTAACACTAACTGAGCTATCCTAATCAACTAGACTGCACTTAACTAAGTCTAAGCTATCTATGCAAAATTAAACTTAAAACAGTGACTATTAAACTAAGGTAGCAATCATGTAAATGAAATACCAAGAGATCAACTAACAATTAACCAGATTAAACTAGATTTAGTGCAGATTAAGCTACACTAACAATCTTGATAAGCTTATCTGATTTAAAGGAGAATTAAGCACTCACATGAGGTCCTAGCCACAATGGCTTGAGATCAATCAAACAGTAACATGGGTTCCTGTTGACCCAAATTCAGACCCATTCTCAACTCAATTCCACTGCATATCAACCCACATTGACTGAATCCAACCCATTTTCAGTTCTGCATTATGAATTCAATCCCACAGTTGACCATTTTGACTATTTTTAATATGTGAGTGAATTGAAAAGTAAACAAGTTTAGACCTTAACTAAGCTATAAAGAAGCTTAACAAGGCCAGGTAACGATAGCAAAGCTTGGTACAAGCTTATAAGGAGGTTAAAAACACCCTTTTTTTTTTTTATTTTACTATATCTCTTTTTTTTTAATTCTTTTTCTTTAGATAAATGATAGGGACAAGTTGAGATTAATTGTGAAATAAGCTAAAATGATGTAAGAAATGATAATAAGCTAAAAGCAACAAGTATTAAACGCTTAAACAAAGATTTGAAAACAAACTGGATTTTATTAAGCTTTAAAAATGGAGATTACAAAAGGGATTACAAAAACTGAAATTACTTCAAAACATAAAAATTGGAATTGAAATTACAAGTATACTCTTGAAAAATAAAAGGTGCTAAAAACTCAAAAACTAACTCCCCAAACAACTCATAGCTACGAGCTATTTAAGCTCAGGTACCAGCTCTTCTTCTCTCTCTCTTCCAGTGAGATAAACGTGCCAAAACACGCGTGCCTCTGCCATTTGCCAATCCTCTCGTCTCCGTTGCCACTTTTCTTTTTTTTCTTTTTTTTTTTTATTTTTCTTTCTTATTTGGAAGAGATGAGGTTAACATCGTGGGGTTATTATAATTTGGGGTTGCAGGGAGGAATGGGTGAAAGGGTTTTGTCAGGGGAAGTGGGTTTATTTAATTCGAAGTGTTGCAGGTTTGGTTTGGGCGGGAAAACGGGGAAGAAGAGAAAAGGGTTTAACCCTTTGACCGGGTATAAAAGGTTTGACCATGGGTTTGGACCGGGTAAAGGGTTTTGGATTGGGTAGTGGATATTGGGCTTGGGTTTAAGTAGTAATAGTTTTGGACTTAGGATAAGATATGAACCCGTTTAGTAGTTTAGGGCTAGAACTGCCAAATCCAATTTTACAGGGACTAAACATGTAGATTCTGAATTTACAATCCAAGGGCCTTTCTTGCCATCTCAAATAATCCAAGGATCACATTTGCTACTTTTAGAAACTTGAAGGACTGAATTAGCAATTTTCCAAAATTTATCAAAGGGACCAAATTTGACAAGTTAGAATTACCAAAGGACTAAAAATGTTAATTTTCCAATTTAAAATGTCCACAGGTAAATTCTGTCAATCTTTGAAATTTCAGGGACTAAAGTTGCCATTTTTGAAAGTTGGGGACTGAAACTGCCAATTATGCAAACTTTGTTTGTTTTTCATTTGTTTTCAATAATTTTGCATCTAAAACATATAAAACACCATTTTGAGATATTTTCAGTATTTTGATGCATTTAGAGTGTTTTAAATGTTTTGCAGTTCATTTGACCAAAATGATGAGTTTTACACACTCATCATTACACATCCCTACGTTATCGATTATGAGCTGATATATATTGTATGGCCACTATAAATGCTGGGCATATGGATGCATCCTAGATTTGTTACGTTATCGATATATTATGATTTATGCGGTGAATGATGTTGGTGCAATCACGCGTCTTCACAATCGGAGCGATCACTCCATGTCCATTATGGTTACTATTGGTTACTCCTGAGTTACTATGGATATATGATTTGATTTGTTTTGTTGGCTCGTGGTGGATAACTGACCCATTTTCCTATGTTTCATTTACCACTACATTTCCTTTGATATACAGTTTATTGACGACTTCCCTTCTTTGATTCTCATCCAGTTTATTATTATTGTATCATTATATCATTCTTGGGCTTTTTAAGCTCGGCCATTTCTTTTTTGGTAGGTACATAACTAGGGTGGGGATTGTTTGGGTTTGAGAGATGAGCTGATATACCATATTGTGACCATGCCTAGTCATCTTAGACTTCATTTGATTTTGTTATTATATTTTCATTTTGGAGTTTTTCCTTTTGTATTAATGTATTGATAAGTCTTGTTGACTTGAATTCTCTTGAGATTTATTATAAGACTTCTGCTGTTTGATTTATGTTCATTATGTATGCTTTGATATGACACCATATTGTGATACTTCTACCCTTATCGGGTTGGGGTGTTACAATTATGGTATCGAAACCAGTTTACGACTTCTAGTCGGGGACATATATGGACCCTAAGCGTTGACCCGTAGAACTTAAGTTTTGACTGGTGAGGTTTGGGTAGATTTTAGGTTTCATTATCATCATTTCCATTCGTGATCTTCATCTTATTTTCCTAACCTTTGCTAATCGTTTAATGACCGTTCAGATGGTGAACACCCGAAGAAATGGCGACGATAACGGGGATGGTTATCCCAACTTTGAAGCTTTGATTGCCCGTGCTCTGGCTACTACTATGCCAGAGATTGTCGCTACCATCACTCAGAACGTCCGAAACGGCGCTAGCTCCTCCGGCGTAAATGATGGTGGGGGTGCCAACCCACCTACACCAATTCATTTTTGGATCGAGCGCTTCAACAAACTCAAACCGATCCCTTTTAAACGGCAGAAGCTTCACCTAATGATGGAGAGGACTGGATTACACACATGGAAAAGCTATTCAATGTCTTTGGGTTGTGGTGATGAAGTGAAAACCCGACTTGTTACCTTCAAACTCGAGGGTGATGCCCTCAACTGGTGGAAGGCCTTATCTCTTGTCCAAGGAAAAGAACTTTCTGGATACTTGTGCTTGGAATACTTTCAGGGACATCTTCTATAAGCAGTATTTTCCTGAGTCAGAACAACAGCGATATGAAAGGGAGTACAACGACATACGTCAGCTGGATAGGGAAAATTCCCATGAGTACATGCAACGGTTTATGAGGTTGGCTGGGTTCGTAGGTGCTATTTCTGGAGATGCACGACGTCAGGCTCGGAAGTTCAAATAGGGGTTGAAGAAATGGGTCTTTGGACAGGTGATAAACAACGAGTACACTGAGGTAGCTGCAGTTACGGATGCTGCCCGCAACATTGAGTTGCTACATGAGGATCAGGGCTACAACAAGAGGAACAGGGACGGTGATCGTATTCATCCTCGGGGTCGACATGACCAATGACAGGAGTTTAGGGGTCGACACGACCGTGGACGCCAGGACACTCGAGCACAGTGTTCATAGAGGTATGATAGATCAGGGAACGACCGTCAGGTTCGTGATGACGGGAGCCAATGTCAGTTTCGGGATCAATCTTATTGTAGTAATCAGCAAGACCGTTCTTCAGGTTCTTCCTCTTATAGGAGGCCCGCTAAGATTTCGCCTCCCCCTCTTCTTTGCAAAATTTTTGGTAAGCCCCATCCGGGCGAATGTTATAAGGCCTCGGGAGCGTGTTACAGGTGCGGTTCCACGGAGCATAAGATTCAGGACTGCCCTAAGAAGAAAGCAAATGGGAGTGAAGAAGGGCCGACCCGTTTGTAATGCCCCGACCCGACAAGGGTAAAGAAATCACAAATAATGGTGTCATATCAAAGCAAACACAAATATCCAAAAGAAGTCTTAACATAAATGCGGAAATAATTCAAGTCAACATGACTTCAATATATAGGTCCCAAAACTCCAATAAAATATCTGAAAAAGTAAAATCTTAAATGGCATCATAAGATCAAAGCTAAATATCTCTAAGGTAAGTCCACTCATGCACTCATCCCAAAGCAAAACCCAGCTCCAATACTTAGATACCGCGCGGAAGAAAAAATGCGGTGAGCTTCAAAAAGCTCGGTGAATAGACATAAAAGCAAAGCGAATCTGAAACGATATCGAATCTGAAAATATAATGAACGAAAGATAGCAAAATCATAATCATTTTCAAAGTATAAATCAAAATTATCGAATAAAGTTTATAGTTAACTACCACGAGCCCAGAAACATATATCAAATCATAATCATATTCACATAAGGCAACATTTGTAGGGGAGACCTACCAGGTGTTATGAAGGGCGTGCATGCACGCGGCATCAATCATCGATAACATATAACGGATAGCGGATAACAGGATCTAGGATGCATCCATACGCCTGACGGATATTGGTCATATAATATAACTTGAGCTCATAACGTGATAAGATAAGGAACATGGCGAACATCACTCTACTGCCCTAGAGTCATGTCGAGGTGCATCAACGACACGGACATGGAACACCCATGACTAGTGAAATATTTGGCTCGGGTGTCAAACTATCTTAGGTCAAATCGGAATGTCAAAACTGACACAGATCATACTTTATCATAAGGTTAATCATATTTTCAAAATCAGAGTTTTCATATCTTATAGTTCAAAATCGGATGTTTCATAATTGAAATTAGAGTTCGAGATAATCAACGACTCAAACAAAAGAATGGGGTTCATAGCAAAGGCTTAGGAAACCCTAATATAAAACTAACGAAAGAAAACGTTTTAAGGAACCTTCTTGAAAAGGTCAGAATATCTATACCTTATTCCAAAGCAAATGACCAAAAAGCAGAAATACGGAAAGCAAAGGATTACTCCTTCTTCACAGAACCTATACACATTAACGGTCATACATTTTATTTATGATTCCATAATTGTCGAAATGATCTTTTAACATTTGGTGTTCGTACTTAGTGTATTCAGTGATCTTAATACTTTAGGGTTTTATAATTAAATGAGACTTAAGTGTTTTATAATCAATATCGGAAATTAAGGTTCATTATGTCATTTATTAAAGTTTAGGGTTAAATGTGAAAATAGTTTAAACGTCATAACTCACACATGAAATAACGAATTATTATACCTAGCTTCAAACCCTAATCGACTCTCATTTATGTTCTAGGGTTTTCGTATTCTTTTAATATCACATTAATGCGCAATTACTTTACATGTTACATCATTTAATGACTCATTGCTAGACCTAGCACGTAATGAAAACAACCTTTCTTTTTATGCTTCACCATGCACGCACTCACACAACTCATTAACTCTCGTTTATTTACTCAACACATTCATGACTTTAACCATACGTTACTTATATACATGTTATACGTCAACTTTTATATCCATGCACGTTTATGATTTCATGTGACAACAAAAGTTACTTATTATCCGGATTAGATACACATCGACACACACATGCACAATAGCATAGAATAGATATGAACACGTACTACGTTTACACATCGACAAGCTCACTTGACTCACAACACACGCGCATGGTACACGGTTCACAAATTACTTGGTTCGGTTCACACACCACTTACGGTTTAGGTTTTGCATGATCTTTACTCGTTTAACACATGTTCACAAACCTCACATGGTTCGGTTTGTACATATGTTTCGGCTAATATATTTTACGCAAACCCTAGCTCATCTACGTATCCTACCTATTCACGTTTTCATGTTTTACACTGGCCGATTCATTTACATGTGGTTCGGTTCTATATGGCTCGACTTATTTAATACCCGATTCACAAAACACATTACAATACATGTTCTCTAATGTTTATAAGATCCGATTCATTATTGTTTGTTTCGGTTGCATAAGGTTCGACAAAAACATAAGCTTCGACTAAAACAAATCATGATACCACATATATTAACGTTAGGTATTATCAAAGGAAGACGAGAAGAACATGTTATACCTTAGCTCGTTGGAAACAAAGTCTCGACACCAAGGGGAGAGGCTTCGGCCGAATGAAAAAGAAAAGAAAGAGGCAAAGAAAAAATACCAACTTGCAAACTAGTGTTCCAAATTGTGTTAATGAGTTTGTATATATAGGTGGTACAAAATTCGGTTAGGGCTTTTGAGGGGTGGGCTTCGGCTTGGGTCCAACCGAACAAAACAAACACACCCATCATGGGCTCTCGGCTTGAGTCCAAGCTAACAAAAACAAACGGCCCACTTGGTTCACCATTAAACGAAAACAAGGCCCAAGTATTTATGCGCGACGTTTAACTTTCGTCGTACAATGTCGATCACGTACACATATTCGTTAAGTTTTAATATAGATAAGTTAAGTTTTAATTTCGTTAAATGAATATAAATGTATTTTACGTATTTTATAAATTTCGATGCCAAGGGTATTTTAGTCTTTATTTATGTTTTAGATTTTCAGGTTTTACAACTCTTCCCCTCTAAAAGAAGAATTTTCGTCCTCGAAAATTGAAATGAAACGAAACAAAAACGAAATGAGAACATACCAAACTATTCAAAGAATTGAGGATAACTAGCTCGCATCGACTCTTCGGTTTCCCAAGTAGCCTCACGCTCCGGGTGATTTTTCCAAAGAATCTTAATGAACGGAATGACTTTATTTCTCATGACTCTTTCTTGCCTTTCTAAAATAGCTTCTGGTTCTTGAGATAAAGACATATCGGATTGAATTTGATCAAGCGGATAAGAAGCAACGTGTAACGGATGATAGTTGTATCCCTTAGGAGATACATGGAAAACATCATGAACATCGATAGCGAGGCGGAAGTGCTAACGATCGCGAAACTTCTCCTATCACGCTCGAATTTCAAGCGGACCGATGAATTGAGGACTGAGCTTGCCCTTGATTCCAAAATGTTTCACACCTCTAAATGGTGAGACTTTCAAAAATACACGATCTCCAACTCGAAATTCTAAATCACGACGATGCTTGTCGGCATAACTTTTCGGCGAGACCTAGCCTCCTTCAACTTTTCTCTAGCTTACTACTTTCTCATTAGTGATCTCAATTATTTCCGGACCTTCAATTAAACGTTCACCTACTTCATCCCAACAAGTAGGTGCTCTACATTTTCTACCATACATAAGTTCAAACGGTGCTGCCTTAATGCTAGCATGCCAACTGTTGTTGTATGCAAACTCTACTAGATACAAATATTCATCCCAACTGCCCGTCCATTCTAAAGCACAAGCACTTAGCATGTCCTCTAACGTCACGAATAGTCCTCTCGGTGACCATCTGTTTGAGGATGAAATGCCGTCTTGAAATTAAGTCGACTACCCCAAGCTTTTTGCAAACCTTTCGAAAGCTTGAGAAGTAAAGCGGGATCCTATCGGACACAATAGATGGCGGAGTACCATGAAGTCTAATGATCTCTTTCTGAAAAATCTCCGCCAATCTACCAATACCATAATCCTTTCTGATTGGTAAGAAATGAGCAGATTTGGTTAGTCGATCAACAACTACCCAAATCGCATCATGCTTCTTCCGAGTAAGAGGTAGCCCAGTCACAAAATCCATAGATATCTTATCCCACTTCCATGTTGGAATATCCAATGGCCGTAACAATCCACTAGCCCTTTGATGTTCAATCTTAACCTGCTGACAAATCATACACCTCGACACAAACGTCGCCACATCTTGCTTCATGCCATTCCACGAAGTCTTTGCTTCAAATCCTATACATCTTGGTAGAACCAGGATGGATAGTGAAAGGAGAACTATGAGCTTCAGTCATAACTTTCTCGCGAAGTACCGGATCATTGGGAACACAAAGCCTATCTTCATACCATACAATTCCGTCATTATCAACCTTAAACTCCGTCTGCTTACCTTCTTCAACATTTTGCGCCATGGCCCATAACTCGCCATCATCTTTCTGGGCTTCTTTAATTTGTAGTATAAGGTTCGACTCCACCTTCATACTAGCCCAGTATCCATCAAAACCTAGTACGCACAACTCAACATCTAGAAGCTCTAAGTCACAAAGAATCCTAGGTTCAATCTCAATACTTGCAAGAATGCACGATTTCGGCTAAGTCGTCGGCAACTACATTAGCCTTACGGATGATGCTTGAATGTTGGTGTCATAATCCTTAAGAAGTTCTAACCATCTTCTTTGTCTTATGTTAGGTTCTTTACGGTGAAAATATACTTGAGACTCTTATGGTCAATGAAAATATCACACGTCTCTCCATACAAGTAATGTCTCCAGATCTTCAACGCGAACACCACTGCTGACTAACTCAAGGTCATGAGTTGGGTAATTCTCTTCATAAGGTTTGATTGTCTTGAAGCGTAAACTATCACCTTTCCATGTTGCATCAAAACACAGCCCAATCCTTTCTTAGATGCATCACGTAATTTGAAATCCTCCAAAACCAGATGGAAGAGTCAAAATAGGAGCGGACACCAATCTCCGTTTCAACTCTTCAAAACTCTTTTCTCGTTCATCCGTCCATACAAACTTTTCACCTTTTCTCATCAATTGGGTTAGGGGCAAAGCTAAGCGAGAGAAACCTTCAACGAAACATCGGTAGTAACGGCAAGTCCTAGAAAACTCCTAACCTCGGTCATGCGTAGGTCTTGGCTATTTAGTGATAGCCTCAACTTTAGACGGATCCATGGTGATACCATCAGCAGATACAATATGACCAAGGAACGCGACTTGTCTTAACCAAAACTCGCACTACAAAAATTTGGCGTACAACTTCTTCTTCCTCAGAATCTACAAAACTATCCGGAGATGTTGTTCATGCTCTTATTCAGACTTGGAGTAAACTAAAATGTCGTCGATGAAAATGATAACAAACTTGTCGAGGAACTCATGGAAAACACGATTCATTAGGTCCATAAACACCGCAGGCGCATTTGTCAAACCGAAAGGCATAACGAGAAATTCATAATGACCATATCGATCTGAAAGCGGTCTTAGGAACATATTGCTCCCTCACGTAGGCGGTGATAACCGATCTCGGATCAATCTTAGAAAAGAATTTAGCTCCTTGCAGTTGATCAAACAAATCATCAATACGCGGAAGAGGATAACGGTTTGGAATGGTAATACGGTTGAGTTCACGGTAGTCGATACATAGACGCATGCTTCCATCCTTCTTCTTCACAAACAAAGCAGGTGCACCCCATGGAGAAACACTGGGTCAAATGAAACCATTTTCTATCATCTCTTGCAGTTGCTCCTTTAACTCCTTGAGTTCTGGTGCCATACGATCACGGAGCCGCCGAAATGGTTCGCACGGAATTAACTCAATGCTAAACTCAAGTTCTCTAGGGAAGACCGGAAGTTCATCGAGAAAAATGTCGGTGAATTCACAAACAACAGAAAGGTTTTCAATGTTAGGACTCTCCAAAGATGTGTCCTTAACAGACGCCAGAAAACCTTGGCACCCATGAGCAATCATGGTCCGTGCCTTCATAGCGAAAATGAGCTTATGATTTGAGGGTTGAGAACCATGATAAACAAATTACGGATGCTTTATGTCTCCAAAGATCACAGTTCTAGCATAGCAGTCGATGGAAGCTCTATGATAAGCCAACCAATCCATGCCTAGAATGATATCAAAGTCGACCATATCGAGAGGATACAGATTTGCGAGCGAATCGATCATCAAAACGAAGAGGGCACTTAACGTATTTATGATCAATGATCATATGGTTTTTCATAGGCGTAGAAATTGATAAGTGATTTGTTAGTGGTTTGGGCTTCATATTAAGTTTCTTAGCAAATGTGACGGATATAATGGAGTGTGTGGCACCGGTATCAAATAAAGCAAAGACAAAATAATCATCAATGAAAAGAGTGCCCGTAATGGTACCGAAGTCGCTCCGCGATTCCGTAGTAGCATAAACACGTCCGGTAGTAGGTGGCGGCTTGATGTAGTTTCGAGGAATCACGGGTTCCTCTTAGGGCAATCCTTGATCTTGTGAGTAGTGGAACCACAAGAGAAACATCCACCGGTGGCCTTGAAACACCGCCCGGATGAGCCTTTCCACAAGTAGTACTGAGAGGTGGGGAGGCAAAACTTCACTATCCTTTGCTGACCGGAAGATCTGAAGCACGACCCGATATGATCCTCGAGTGATTGATCCTTGTTGTACGCTGGTTGTTGTTACCTTGATTCGGCGATCATTTCCATTTCTACCAGGCTCTGCTATCGACTCCTCGCCTCGGGGTGCCTAGAGTCCACATTCCTTCATAGTGACGGCTGATCATAACTCCTATCCACTTGACTCCTCAAATCATAACTCTTGCCAGAATTTCCCTTAGAATCATTACTTTGAGTCCTACCTTGAATCCGATCACCATCGCGGTTACGCTTGTTGGAACACGAAACCTCATGAAAGATCTCAATGTTACGAGCTGCGTCATTGCAGGCTGACACATCCTCATACTCAATATTAGCGGTCGGTCCAACACCCACTTCTTGGTCCCCACTTGAAGTGCTTAGCTTGGCCTACCATCTCCAACATTTGTTCCCACAAAACTTACCAGCCTCATAAACCTACCCATGTACTCATTGGAGTTCTCATGATCAAACGGTAGATTGCACGATAATCCCTCTCATACCTTTCTTGCTCGGCATCGAGGAAGTAACGGTTATAGAAGATAGTCCGAAACTTCGGTCAAGTACAAGCAATAGCAAAATCATCTCCTCCTCTTGCCTGTTTGAGTGCCTTCCACCAATTCAAAGCATCACCCTCCAACTTAAATGCAGACTAAGCGGGTCTTAAATTCATCTCCACAACCCGTACTTCAAGCAGCTTCTCAATATGAGTGATCCGGTCCTCGACCTCAGTGGGAGTAGCGGCGATGCTAAGCGAAAGAGGCTTGAGCTTACCAAACGCCGAGCCAAGTATGAATGCCGACGGGTTGAGTACCTCCACCACTTCGAAGGACCATCGATTAGCGAATGTTGTTGATCACTGTGTCATCATCTCGGTGTGGTAAGACCAGGCAAAAGAGTGTTGAGAGCATTAGCAATCGCACATCCAATTGAGAGCATCATCGTCTCCATCCAAGTTACCGTTATTACGAGTTCGAACCATCGAGCGATATTCAAACGATTAGCAAAATAAACAAAGGTGAGATCTGAAATGGAAGTTCGCAAAAGGAAACCTAAAGTCTACCCAATCCTCACAGGTCATAGCCTAAGCTCTAAGGGTCTCAAAACCTAGGGCTCTGATACCATAAATTGTAACGCCCCGACAAGGGTAAAGGAATCACAAATAATGGTGTCATATCAAAGCAAACACAAATATCCAAAAGAAGTCTTAACATAAATGCGGAAATAATTCAAGTCAACATGACTTCAATATATAGGTCCCAAAGGAAATAAACTCCAATAAAATACTGAAAAAGTAAAGTCTTAAATGGCATCATAAGATCAAAGCTAAATATCTCTAAGGTAAGTCCACTCATGCACTCATCCCAAAGCAAAACCCAGCTCCAATGCTTAGATACGTGCCGCGGAAGAAAAGAAATGCGGCTTAGCTTCAAAAGCTCGATGAGCAGATATAAAAGCAAAGCTTAATACAAATGATATCGAATCTGAAATATAATGAGCGAAAGATAGCAAAATCATAATCATTTTCAAAGTATAAATCATAATTATCGAATAAAGTTTATAGTTAACTACCACGAGCCCGAAAACATATATCAAATCAATCATATTCACATAAGGCAACATTTGTAGGGAGACATACGAGTTATGAAGGGCGTGCATGCACGCAGCATCAATCATCAGATAACATATAACAGATAACAGATAACAGATCTAGGATGCATCCATACGCCCTACAGACAGATATTGGTCATATAATATAACTTGACACTACTACAAAAAATCCCACAGAAACCGGTCAAAATAGTCCATGAAGAGTGGTTTTGAGACCACTCTCTGAAGGGGGGTATCTCCTTGATAGAAACATACAGAAACCGGTTAGGCAACCTATCTCTATTAGAAGCATTGACACCGGTTTTTTCATTACGAACGAGTCTCTATATTAAAATAAACACACATGTTTTATTGAAAATCGAGACTGGTTCTCCCACAACCTGTCTTTATAGAAACATCCGGCCTGTCGTTATATAGGGTAAAAAGATATGTTTTTATCTAAAAACCTGTCTTTTTTGTTAATATCTTTTATGAAAAAAAAAATGTTTTTGGAACTTTTCAATAGATTCCATAATCTACAATTTGACTCACCAAAATAAAGAAATATAAATGCAACAAATATATATATAAAGTGATTCAGATAGACTAGAAATGTCAAAATCAACAAAGTAAATTAAGACAATACTTCAATTCAGGTAAACATAAATTCTAGACAAAATCCAAATTAAAACACTAGAATTCAACAAATAACTATAAAGAAAAACACTAGAATTCAACATAATTATCTAGGATTAACCGCGCCACAATGTAAACCATGCACCAATGATCACGGTCAACTCTTTGTTCTCTAACGAACGCTCATCACTCCAAGGTACCTATAAGTAAATTAATGAAATAAAAACGTCAGTAATCTAAAATCGTGAGCCTTAAGTTACGCTACTAAAAGAAAAGTTTTGCTAGACTCATGAACAAAGAAAAGATGAACCAGAACTTATTTAATTTCTAGTAGCCATGAGAAAATACTTATATACTTATCATAAGAACAAATAAATATGCAATAGCCTACTAAAAAGTCTACAAGTGAGCACAAAAAAAAAAACCATGCGTTTACAATTAATAAGTACGAAGAACTAGAACTATACAACAAATTTAGTAGGCAACTTGCAAATAACACTAAGATGTAGCTGACTAGTAAGCAATAATGAATTATTGCATATGTAAACTAATCGTCCTGTGCAAATACTTATGCTTATGGACTATTAACTTTTTTTAAAAATATTATATAATGTTTTGAGTCTTATCGGGTTTGACCGATAAGCTAAATAACTCAACCTAACCCCTATAATAATATCGGGTTCGGTTTAAAATAACCGAAAAACATTTGTAACCCGATTAGACCGACCCTATAAGCCTTATTGGGTTGGGTTGATTGGTTGACGACCCTTTGACACCCTTGTGTATCTATATGGGTGTTACCGCTTGATGAACACAAAGTAGATCCCTTATGTAGTAATTCAAACATAGTACATGATTAAGTCTGTTTTATAACTCATCAGGCTAAATATGAGGCTAGAAAAGAAGTACCAGATAGATGTTATGGAAACAATCTAAAGCTACTATTTTTTAGCCCATTTGGTCAGTTTAATGTAACTATAGAAAGTAATCATTAGTCAAAAACAGATTTATGTAGCACGGTTTAGATAAACATAGTGCATGCATACAAAGGAGAATGAAAGTATCAAATTTAGTACCCAAAGAAATTTGACTGTGACAAACTCATGATAGTAAAACTCATTACTGCAGTCTGCAAACCAGTTAAAGTTCTAACATTTACAACATCTTAAGTAAGTATACCTTACAGCTTCAAACCACTACCATACAGTGAGAAATAATCAATAAGATAACCATGTTTAAATGAACAATTCCAAACACTACCTTATAGTGCCCACCCACAATTAAATTTCCAAACATTTCTTAATTAACAAGTGTTTATTCAAATAGACCACATGTTATGTTTTTCATAGCGCTAAAGTTCGTATGTTACCAATAGAGTGAAAAAAAGCTAAAAGTAATGAATACCGACGTAATGTTTCTAGAAAAGGTTAATAAAAGGTTACCAACCCATTGTGGAATCTATAAGAACTTGGTTAGTAATATATTACCGTAAGCTGTCGTGATGCAATGTTCTGGCTCAAGTGCACTAAAGTCAGACAAAAATGCTTCCTGCATGACATGAAAAAATAAAGTTTGAGCTTGTAAAGGAATATTGAAAGGGAAAAGACAATAATCATGTCAAATTAGGTCAGTTCCTTGAAGGCAAATAAACTACTAGTTTGTTAGCATCTTTTCAACTAATACAATACAGAAGTAGGATAACAAAGATTGAGTAATCAACATCGTATTCTTTTTTTCCAAATTGTTTTTAGTGCTAAGTGGGTCAAATCCGTAAATAGATTCAAAATTGATTTGTCATTCTTAGCTAATTACTATTTACTACTTAAGTAACAGTATAGGGTGAACATGTATACTAATGTTATAAAGTTGATTTGTGATTCTCTATTTGAATGTCCGCGACTACTTAAGTTTTTTGCAAATTATTCACCTTGCTCCTCATAAGTACTAAGACTACCTCAGGCATCTATATACAGAAGAACATATATAAGATAATACAAAATAGCCATCATCAGAAGCAAACTACTATACGCTAAAAACAAGTATCTATATAGAAAATTCCTAGAGTGACAGTATAAAATATTTGTATAAAACTAAAACACACGAATGGAGAAAATGCAATATATATATATATAAATATATATATATATATATATATATATATATATATATATATATATATATATATATATATATATATATATATATATATATATATATATATATGATACCTTTCCTCATTACCCTCCATTTGGTTCTTAGGTTCTGGAATCGGATCCTTGTTGAGAGTCTTGCAGCCTTTATACCTCTTACTAAAGCAACCGTTACGAATTACAGAAGCCTATATAACACAAAACCCTATTAAGTCTTCTACTTGTTTACAAAGGAATGTGACATTTATACTACTACAAGGAATATATATTTAATGTATACAAAAAGAAGTATGCAGAGTAGTGGCATACAAAAAATAGTCTTTTGTTGGTAATTGTGATAAGTTCATTTGTAACTTAATGTAAAGAGTTCATTAGTAATTTTATACAAGTCCCATGTAATTTAACCATGACTTAAGTTGATACCAAAATTAATATGAAGCAACCCAAGGCTCAAGCTTATACCAGCTTTGGGAACTATTGTATACTATCGAGCTAAGGCTTGAGCCTTGGGCAAACAGACATAAACTTAAGTTATAACCAATGGAAAACATATCGTTTTAAATTACACTAATATTTCGACAATTGCCCTAAATGTAAAATATTAATATCTCATCACACTTGCCATGTGAATCACCCTAGCAAGCGACTTCGTGCCAACAGTAGGTGGAACCTCATTAAATGATCGATTACGCTTATTTGCGTGCTCATATTCTGTGAGATTAAAGAAAAAGAATGTGGTTATTAGGTTTTGAATGTCAACGCTACATAACATCAGACATATATATTCAGTTTTTTATGTGAACTTTACTATAACACTACATTATTCTATCTAGTCATTTACTATACCCGTACAACAATAAGGGAAATACAGAGCAACCTGAGCAATGCTCTCATGCTTTATTTTTGGTAGTAAGAAAAATCCAATTAATAAGTATAATTAAAAATGAGCATGCTACTTTGAAAAAAAAATAAAGTTAATTAAATATTTCTCCTTTTGACCTCCTAACTTTGTTATCCAATTGTGCATTTACTCTAATACGATAACATCCTAATGAATACCATATTAACTATATGTTTAACAAACTTCAGTTCAGTATTAACTTATTTTCAAATTAGTTTAACAATAAAATAAGCCAGGACAACATTTTAGTCAAATGCATTTATATGCTCATTCAACAATCTGATAGTCAATTTTCCCTTTAGCATTTCATCAAACACCATGTCTTCAACAATCTTATTCTCTAAACATAAACTTTCTAAACTCAAATCAGCAATGAAATTGAATAAACAAATAAATAACAATAATTCACCCTAAACTTCAACGAATTAGGTCACATCTATTCTAGTTATAAATAATCAAGTTAACAATCATATAAGAAAATTAAACATAGATAGATAAATAATAAATATAATGAAATCTAGATAAGAAGGAAAAACACAAAAATAATGAAATCGACAAATATATTAAAAGCACCTGATTTGGCAAAGAAATTGACAGATTCGGAAGGAATTCAAGAAAACAATGGCATATTTTGTATCTATTTGATGTTTGTATGCGGTAGTATGCTAATAACGATGTAAATAATGAAGAATGAAAGAGATTTGGTGAGTGTAGATGATTGATTTGGAGGAAACTAATAGCAAATCTTTTTGAAATTGGGGAAAACCAAAGGCGGGATGTAAAGAAATTTGTGGAGGGGAAGTGAAATTTAATGAGTATTTTCAGTGGTAAGACAGGTTTTTACTAAATAACCAATTTGTATGTGTTTTTAAGTCTTAGAGACTAGTTTTTTTAAGTTATGCATGTCTCTATGCTTTTGCGCCTGCTTTCTTTTCTTATAAAAACTGGTGGTTTTGTAACCTGGTATTTATAGCCTTTTTTGTAGTAGTGTGAGCTCATAACAGATAACAGATAAGGAACATGGCAGAACATCACTCTCGCCCTAGAGTCATGTCGAGAGTGCATCATCGACACGGACATGGAACCCCCATGACTAGTGAAATATTTGGCTCGGGAGTCAAACTATCTTAGGTCAAATCGAATGTCAAAACATGACACAGATCATATTTTATCATAAGGTTAATCATATTTTCAAAATCAGAGTTTTCATATCTTATAGTTCAAAATCGATGTTTCATAATTAGAAATCGAGTTGGATAATCAACGACTCAAACAAACATAATGGGGTTCATAGCAAAGGCTTAGGAAACCCTAATATAAAACTAACGAAAGAAAACGTTATAAGGAACCTTTATTGAAAAGGTCGAATATCGTACCTTATTCCAAAGCAAATGACCAAAATCTAAATCGGAAAGCAAAGGATCACTCCTTCTTCACAGAACCTATACACATTAACGGTCGTACATGTTATTTATGATTCCATAATTGTCGAAATGATCTTTTAATATTTGGTGTTCATACTTAGTGTATTCAGTGATCTTAATACTTTAGGGTTTTATAATTAAATGAGACTTAAGTGTTTTATAATCAATATCATAAATTAAGGTTCATTATGTCATTTATTAAAGTTTAAGGTTAAATGTGAAAATATTTTAAACGTCATAACTCACACATGAAATAACGAATTATTATACCTAGCTTCAAACCCTAATCGACTCTCATTTATGTTCTAGGGTTTTCGTATTCTTTTAATATCACATTAATGCGCAATTACTTTACATGTTACGTCATTTAATGACTCATTGCTAGACCTAGCACGTAATGAAAACAACCTTTCTTTTTATGCTTCACCATGCACGCACTCACACAACTCATTAACTCTCGTTTATTTACTCAACACATTCATGACTTTAACCATACGTTACTTATATACATGTTATACGTCAACTTTTATATCCATGCACGTTTATGATTTCATGTGACAAAAAAAGTTACTTATTATCCGGATTAGATACACATCGACACACACATGCACAATAGCTTAGAATAGATATGAACACGTACTACGTTTACACATCGACAAGCTCACTTGACTCACAACACACGCGCATGGTACACGGTTCACAAATTACTTGGTTCGGTTCACACACCACTTAGGGTTTAGGTTTTGCATGATCTTTACTCGTTTAATACACGTTCACAAACCTCACATGGTTCGGTTTGTACATATGTTTCGGCTAATATATTTTACGCAAACCCTAGCTCATCATTATCCTACCTATTCGCGTTTGCATGTTTTACTTGGCGATTCATTTACATGTGGTTCGGTTCTATATGGCTCAACTTATTTAATACCCGATTCACAAAACACATTACAATACATGTTCTCTAATGTTTATAAGATCCGATTCATTATTGTTTGTTTCGGTTGCATAAGGTTCGACAAAAACATAAGCTTCGACTAAAACAAATCATGATACCACATATATTAACGTTAGGTATTATCAAAGGAAGACGAGAAGAACATGTTATACCTTAGCTCGTTGGAAACAAAGTCTCGACACCAAGGGGAGAGGCTTCGGCCGAATGAAAAAGAAAAGAAAGAGGCAAAGAAAAAATACCAACTTGCAAACTAGCGTTCCAAATTGTGTTAATGAGTTTGTATATATAGGTGGTACAAAATTCGGTTAGGGCTTTTGAGGGGTGGGCTTCGGCTTGGGTCCAACCAAACAAAACAAACACACCCATCATGGGCTCTCGGCTTGAGTCCAAGCTAACAAAAACAAACGAAAACAAGGCCCAATTATTTACGCGAGACGTTTAACTTTCGTCGTACAATGTCTATCACGTACACATATTCGTTAAGTTTTAATATAGATAAGTTAAGTTTTAATTTCGTTAAATGAATATAAATGTATTTTACGTATTTTATAAATTTCGATGCCAAGGGTATTTTAGTCTTTATTTATGTTTTAGATTTTCAGGTTTTACACGTTAGTAGTTCTTTTATTTAGTTCTTTTATTTCTTTCCCTTGAAGCTAATGTTCGGCAAGTATTTCCTTGGATACTTTGATGTGACTTTTCGTTGGATAAGACTCCTTGAATAACAATTGTTCTCTTTTGAATGACCTTTGTTCTGTATAAATTCTGGGTTGGATGATTGTTTTAGCATTGAAGGACCTGATGCTATTTTCGGCGTATCTCGATTCGATGGTACTTGCTATGTTCCGTTACGTTCCCTATATGTTCTGCTTCTCCGATATTGATTCTTTAGTGATGATTGTTTCGGACTAACCATAAGATGTAGAATGGACCGTTAGGTGGTTGATAGGATGATTTTCACGACTTGGGATAAATTATGGTCATCATCAAGGTATGCTCATATGATTTTGGTATTATGACGCTTGGCCAACGTGATAATACTTACATCATATGACGTACCCTCATTGAGATAATAGGATGTCTCGAGGAGTGCCACAGAGCTTAGAATTTCCGGCACCTGATTAAGGTTTTCTGAGTTAGCAAGACCTTGGGATCGTTATGTCTATACGTTTGATCTACCTTCATTGTTATACGATATGATACGTTTGAATTCTCGGCACGCGTTTATCTCTATAAAGTTTCTACCGTTTGATCTTAGTTATCCTCGTTTCGTTGTAATCTGGTATGTCTCCGTTGTTCTATTTCATGTTCACTTCAATTTTCGAGGGCGAAATTTTTTTTTAGAAGGGAAGAGTTGTAAAACCCTAAAAGCTTAAATGCGTTAAAAGACTAAAATACCCTCAGCTAATAATTCGCGAAATACAACAAGCTCGTTAATATCGTTGGTCACGTAATAAAAATTGATTTACACAAGACTTTCAAATAAAACTTAAACTTATGATAATAAATGATCATCACACATAAAAGGTTACATGTACATTATACTAGAGAAAATAAATTAAAGGTACAAAGTTAATCTTGGAAAGTGTATTATGGTGATTTGATCCTTGGCTGTTTTTTTCCTTCTCCACGCCAATCCCATAATTCTTGGGCCTAATTGATACGCTCCATTCCACCCTCTTTAAGTCTTACCATACTTACTTTTGTGTACATTCATAATAAAAGAATTTAACCCAGTATATCCTCCCAAAAGAATACACGAAAAACACTTCTCCATCTCCTCCTTATTTTTCTGTCGATTCTAAGAAGCCAAGGTGAGCTAGAAACCTTTTTTTTTTTTTTTTTTTTTTTTGTTATTGTCACGCATACTAGCTATGTACTAAAGTGATTTCGTGGTATCTCTTTGCTTGCTGCTGTTGTCGGGGTGTTTCAGGACCCAAATATGGCGTTGGGTTTGATTTTCCGTCCATTGATTTCTTCCTTTGTTTCACGCCTAAAGGTAACCATCATGCTCGCTTATTCTTCATGCTTTTTCCATGTTTCTGGTCGTGTGCCTTTCAGGCCATGTACGAGTTGTTTTGTCTTTTAAAAGCCATGCTAGACATGTATGAAAAACTTAAAACTAATAACTTGGAAATAAGGCTACACTAAAACTATGGTACGACCTATAAATATGTCGACAAGTAAAGAATCACGGTCCCTTGTTTTAATTGCAGTGGGTGGGGTTGAAGACCCTCTTGTGCTTATCTAGCCTTAAAAACTATGTCTATTGTATGCTATGTTATGGGGTTTATAAACCTGAATGAAAGGGGCTAAGAAACCATGAAACTAACCTATGTTTTGTCGACTATACACCTTGATGAATCTGCTTTTGGGGCCCTTAAATCTGGCCATATATGGTGTTTTAAATTGTCGTGAGGTTGCCATACGACCTCGCCATTTTGGTCCTTAATCTTTGAGTAATAAACTTGTATAACTTAACCTACGTATAACCTATATATTAACATGTGAAATCAGGCCTTAGACCTCCTTTACTTGGCATTTAAAATGAATAATAAATCTGTTTATATTGTACTAAATCTGGTCGTGAGTTGGCACCCCAAACACGCATGCTTTGTGCTTAAAACATGCAAATTGAAGGTTTAACCTAAGACCATTGTAACATGCTATCTAACCACTTAAAATCAGACCCTACACCTTATTTATATGATCTTATACATGTATAAAAACTGGTCTATAAGACGCTTAGTAAAACCCTTATTATTCATTGTCTTGGCCCTTAACACATGTATAAACGAGCATAATAAATGGTACATTAAATTGGTATTAATGTGTTATGCATAATTATTGAGATTGTAGGGTTAATTTACAAATATAATGACTAAAGGGGCTAAATGAGTAAAAAGAGATAAATGGTATATTTACACTTAAGACCCTACACTTTATGATAATTACACTTTAGTCCATAAACTTGTGTAAATCGGCATAAATGATCTTTAAAACAACATAAAACACTTATTTATCTTAGTGTGTCCTTAAATGCTTCATGATCGACTAAACTTTCTAACTCTTTGAAACCTGTTAATTATGGAAACCGGCCTAAAATAGAAAGTTACCTAAATAGAAAGTTACTTAAAATGGAAAGATTACTAAAAGTGGGAACCTGCTAAAAGTGGAAAGCCGTCTAAAACGAATAATCCGATTCTTATGGAACGTTATCTAATTCATATAGGTTACAGGCGTGGGGTTGATCTCATTTCTTGGTTTTGCTTTCATTGTTGATTTGCTTCGAATAAGGTACAGATATTCTATCCCTTTTTAGTAGGGGTTTCTCATGATTCGTTTACATCTTTTGATATTAGCTTTGAACCATTATATTTTACTCTGAGCCTTCTTACTAGGGCTTCCCTATAACTCTGCTATGCTCCTTTTGATTGAATCTACTATGTGAACTGTTTAATGTGAACCACTGATATGAACCTTCTGATTATGAACCTTTGATATGCACCTTTGATTATGAACTTTGCTATGGACTTTGATATGAATCCTTTTGATATGACCTTGCCTTGACACATGTTTGAGACCGAGCTATCACTAGTCATGGGGTTCCATGTCCGTGTCATTGATGCACCAATGGCATGACTCTAGTGTGTGCGAGTGATGTTACACACCGTCCTTCGTTATCGATTATGAGCTCGATATATATTGTATGGCCACTATCGTATGCGGGTATGGATGCATCCTAGATTTGTTACGTTATCGATATATTATGATTTGTGCGGTGAATGATGTCGATCAATACGGCGTCTTCATAATCTGGGTGATCACTCCATGTACATTATATACGCTATGGTTACTATTGGTTACTACAGGTTACTATGGATATATGATTTGATTTGATTTGTTTTGTTGGCTCATGGTGGATAAGCTGACCCTTTTCCTATGTTTCATTTACCTACTCTGTTCCTTTGATATACAGGATTTATTGGTGACTTCCCTTCTTTGATTCTCGGTTCGGTTTTATTATTATGGTATCGTTATATCTGTTCCTGGGCTTTTAAGCTCAGCCGCATTTCTTTTCCTGCGGCAGGTATATAAGCTAGGAGCTGGGGATAGTTTGGGTTTGAGAGATGAGCTGATATAGAGACCATGCCTAGTCATCTTAGACTTCATTTGATTTTGTTATTATATTTTCATTTTGGAGTTTTTCCTTTTGTATTTATGTATTGATAAGTCTTGTTGACTTGAATTCTCTTGAGATTTATTATAAGACTTCCGCTGTTTGATTTATGTTCATTATGTATGCTTTGATATGACACCATATTGTGATACTTCTACCCTTATCGGGTTGGGGTGTTACAGGATCAATCCTTTTGTACTCGTGCTTTATCAATGTAATCCAATTTCTTTCATGAAATAAAACATTTTACATTTGATATCTTAGTATTAGAACTCTTTTTAGACTATTCTTGAAATATAATGCATTGTCAAGATCATTGCATACCTTTAGTAAAGGTCATGCTGAGCAGATGGGCGGATCCCAAAGTTTGTGCTAGACTGATCCCTACACTAAGGGAACCGTCGGATCCGGCAACCAGAAAATGCAATTGCAAGCATTATATTTCAAACATATCCTTAGAACATCTCACACTAAGCTAAACATAGTGTCTTAAGGCAAATTAAGACCTTATCAAGATAGGTTGATCCTTCCTATTCACACATAACTCCCCTAGATCACACTCTAAGACGCTTGTAGATCTACCGTTTCATCTTTAACCCATTACTCTTCTGCTCTCAAACTCACACTTCATTTTCTACTTGATCCCTCACATCTAGTCTTATAAATCTTTCGATTATGGCAAAATTGCTCATAAATCATTCTCACCTCAAAATTGATCAAACTCTAGCTTTTCCCATCTCAAAGCTTCTAGGATATTTTCCAAAACACTATCCTAAGTCATAACCTGATATCTAGGATCATTTAGCTTTAATTGACACTCTAATCTTTAGTGTCATCCTTGTTCATCCATATGTACTCTTAAAAGTTCCAAATCCTTCCATAAAAGACAATCATTAGCTACATCATTCATTAACTTCAAGTACTTAAGCACACCTTCATTTAAAACACTTAGGAGGACTGAAACACTCAAGATGTTATAGGTCTTAGATCTTAGAAACATCATTTCCACTCTTTCATAGCTGCTGATAGCCGGATCCCTAGGATTAGCCTAGACGGATCCCTCTGAGGAGGGAACCGTGGGATCTCGATGATAGTTTAGGTCAAATATTGCTAAAACAATCATTTCAACTCATCTTCCTAACTCAAACACTCCATCTCATCTTAAATGAGTTCCTAGATCAGCACAAACTCTGAAGTTGACTCTTGTGCATGTTAATCATCACTTTCCAATGAATCCTAGTGGCTTAAGGCTTAAATGCACTTGCCAAATCTCTTGGTTTATAAACTACCTTGTTAGGACCTCCATAGTCATCACTCTCATCCTAACTTTCAGCTCTTGCAACCTCTTGAAATCGTCTCATCATGAGGAAAACCCTAAGTAGTAACTTATCCACCAAAGAACCACCCATGAAAAAGGCTCGTGTTATACACGAAATCTCTTCAACCGAATCATCTCCGGTCAAGCCAACAAATGATAGGATCCTTCATCATCCAATCAAAACAACTCCTAAAAGGATAGTACCCACAAAACTACCTATGCCAAACACCACCATACCTCCTAGGCCAAACAATATTATCTCCACCAAACCATCACCATTGATTCCTAGAGCTATTTCATTTACATCCCCACTATCATCACCAAACCTCTACAATTTAGAGGACTTGCCTCCTAGGCCGTCTCATCTGCTTCCGCCGACAACATTCTCCTCATTAGGAGGAATAATGATTCAAAATCAAGGTGTTGAGTCAACACTTGCTCCGACTTCCTTTTTGCCGTTTCCATCATATAATCCCATTTGGATTATGAGAAATCATCTAAGTCAACCACCCGACCATATGGAAGTTGACACCTCTCTACCACCACCATCATTCTTGGTTGAGTCATTATCAAATGCACCTCCACCAATCCTTCCATTGTTTGGAGCTCCACAAGCCGCTTCACTTGATCCTTCGCATCAAGCCATTTCATTTCTTCCACCGCCACTACCTAGCCATGACAAAGATTGCTATCATTGTCAACATGTTGAAAGTTTGATACATGAAGTACGGGAAGACCAACGTTTCATGTTCTATCATCTCCTCGAACGTTTCGATGAGATCAAACCTAAACAAAACTCGAGCTAGAAGATTTTAGTGGTTTCCTAGCATCAAGCAATAATTGGTTTAGAAATTCCTAGTCATGTACTTTCTTATTTTCTTAGTTTTTAGATTCATGTATATCATAACTCTAGTTTTTTTAAATGGAATTACATGCTACTTGTTATTTTTTTGAGCATATGATTACCTTGTATTCATATCTCATTTTTCTTTGTGATAACATTACTTGTTATATCACCTTTGCTTAAATTTATCAGCTAATACGGATCCCTACTAGGAGGGAACCGCGGGATCCGTGAGACAGAAAGCTTTCTTTCTACTAACTTGAACCACATTTGCAGGAAATTGTGAATTATACTTGCTTTCTAACCATTGTCTTGTATTTATTCAATTTACACATGAAGACTTTGACATCCTAAAGCTAGGGGAGCTTTATGTCAAAGCAATTCATTACAAATTACTTGCAATACTAGGTTTATATTTCATGACATCCCCTTGCATAATTGCAATCATCAAGGGGGAGCACATTCGTCTCTTAGATGAAATCTTTTGCAAACTTATTTGCAACCAAACTAGATTAGTATCACTTATTTGACGCCCTTACATAGGGATGGACTCATCAAGGGGGAGTAACGACGAGATCCTTTCTCGTTACTTACTCTCTATTTCTTTTCATTTTTATTTCTTTCACATGTTTTTATTAAAAACGATGTGTTGCTTTCTTTCAAACACTTTTTGTTTCGACAAAAAGGGGGAGAAGAAAGTAAAAACTACAAATTCAAACTCTTACGAATTTTAGCTTTTCCTTCAAATAATTTATGTTTAGTCATCAACAAAAAGGGGGAGATTGTTAATACAAATAAGCCGTAAAAACGTTTATTTATATTTTATGATCTTCAAATGTTTTGTCGATAACAAACGTAAAATCATGTTAACGAAACAATTAAAATACGTAAATGGTTTGAACTAATAGTTTCTAACATATTCACACTTTCACATAAAACACTAAAACAAGTATAAGTGGTTTTATGATTTAGATATAAAAGTACAACAACTAGTGTTTACATATTGGATTAGCATATACTTAAACTAAGTATACTAAAATGGGTAAAAACAAGTGTATACTAAAATGGGTAAAAACAAGTTTATACTAAGGTAAAAACTAGCAAATGGTATTGACCCTTAACCCATGGTTTTATATATACCACTTAACCAAGTTCATTGTATCCTTAAGGTACATTGTATCTAGAAATAAAACCATGGATCAACCCATAACCCATGATCCATGACCCATAACCAAAAATACCCAATGGCAAAGAGGAGCGTTCCATGGATCCCTGCTTTGTGCTAGCGGATCCCTAGTGGAAGGATCTGTGGGATCCGGGAACGATGGGATTTTTCCTCTATAAATAGTGAGTCATTTCTTCATTATTTCTCACCCTTTCTAACATACTTTCTCTCCTGAGTTAAATCTCACTAACCTTAGATCCAAGAGATCTATGTCTGTATTTTTGTTTTTGTGTGATCTTTTAGGTTCCTCTTAAAGGCAAGATCACCACCTTTGAAGTAGAGCAAGCTCAAGTCCATGAGTTGCCATGCTTCCTCATCATCAAGGCTACTGCAGTCTTCCTGTTGATGATTCCTTTCATTCTTCAAAGAAGTGTAGTGTTGAAGACATTAGTGAAAGATGTCTCAAGTGTCAAGACGAAGATATTAGTGAAGGGTATCTATCGTCTATAGGATAAGCACTTGTGGTAGGTGCTTAGAAGTCAAGACAAGAAGCATTAGTTAAAGGTGCTTAGAAGTCAAGACTAGAAACATTAGTGAAAGGTGCTTAGAAGTGAAGACACAAGACATTAGTGAAAGGTGTCTTGTAGATCTAGTCAAGGGTATTAGTGAAAGGTACCTTAGATGTACATTCGATATGGTGTGTTTCGATGTACAAGATAGACTAGTATTAGATCCAAGGATATTGATATCCTTGATGATGTTGTAAAGGAGTAGATCTCCTTTGGGATTACTCGTTGGTGTAGTGTGGTAGTAGTTCCTCCATTTCAATGGAACTAGGTGCTTAGCCTAGTACCTAATAAAGGGTAGGCGACGTTGTGAAGGTGTAGTTCACCTTGGAGTGAAATAACTAGGTACTTAGCCTAGTAACTTATAAAGGGTAGGCGACGTTGTGTATGTGTGGTTCACCTTGGAGTGAAAGAACCCGGTGGTTAGCCTAGCACCGGAAAAAAGGTAGGCGACGTTGTGAAGGCTTCTCCGCCATAAGGAGATTGGTGTAGTGATTACGAACTCTTGAGTAGGAGACTCGGGGAGTGGATTAGGGCAAGGAAGGTGTCCTTGTAGCCGAACCACTATAAATACTTGTGTTGTGGTTTTGTGCTTTTTACTCTTATCTTTTCATTACTTACCTTATATGCTTGTTTATCAACATCCAACACACACACCCAAATAGATTGACATAAGTCGATCTAAATAGTTTAAAAGGAAGTTTTAATTGGCAAAACTATTTAACCCCCCCCCCCTTCTAGTTTTCCACACCCTTTTTTTCCATTTTAGTCGATGCCATTAATAATACATGTATACTTACGTTCAAGGCCCATTTAGCTCGATGCAATTTAAAGGAATTATGCGCATGTCATGAATATGAAGGTCAAAATGGTTTCAAAACAGATTGCCTAAGGTCGCATATATGTGGCTATGTAAACTGATATATCATGAGACTCTAAATTGTGACTTCATGTGGGAATCCATTTGATACCCATTCACACCAAAATAAGGAGCCAATACATTAACCACGTGACTAACATGCATGCTCCATTCTTATTACCCAAGTTTATCTTATTTGAATGTGCATATGAGCAGGTTATAATAACCAAATCGAAATGTATGCATAGAATCAGATTCGAAAACAAAACAGGACTAATGATTTATAGGTATAGTATTCTGTTTTCATGATTTTATGCATCCCCTTTGAGACGATTTACACGCCCACATTTTATCATTCAATGGAGCATGCTTAGATGGTCTAAAAACCAGATTCCAAACTACATATATACCATGATTTTATGCAACTATTTTTAGTTGATAAATCTTAATCTCTTTTAACATTTTATGTGACATGGAGTGACACACACACACGACCAGATTCAAGAAATCACACGAGAAAAAAAGATGATTACGAAGGTAATAGTAGCGTGAGGCAAAGAGAAGATAACATGATCAAAACAAGTAATACACGACCCTTTTGATGCCCTAAAAGGCCACGACCAGCAGCAACTTGACTAACAAAGAACCCATGACATCCCCATGACCAAGAGAAAACCAAGACAGCCCCGCACCTTTAGGTTAGAACCATGACCAACCACCCCTTTTGAACCAGAACCCACGATCATAGCAATCGTTTCATCACAGCCTCCTTGTTTGTTTGAAGATCAAATGGAATAGGGAAAAGAAAGGGGTGCCACCACTTTAGAACATGGGGTTTAGGGTTTGATTTAGAATAAGTAATGTGGAAAGAAGGAAAAATATGACAATCAATAAATGAGAAGATATGGCATTGATTAGGGGCGTGCAACAAGGTTTTCAAAACAGAAATTCACCTTCCAAAACTAGATAATTGGGTTTTTCTACTTTAAGTGTAGTGTGTAAATAATTTGTGTCAAGGTTCGGCCCATGCGTTTACTAATAAAATAGATCATATTGTTCTTGTACGTGTTGAATTATAGTTTCGTTAAGTTCTCAAATTTTGTACACGATTAAATTGATGACGATGTAGTTCAAGGTACGATAGTTATCTTGTAAGCTAGGTCAAAGTATATTTAATGAGCTTAGGATTATAAATATTTTATAGGTCTCAATTCGAGGGGTAAAATAGTCTTTTCACAAGCTTTAGAATTTTAGGGTTTTACAGCATGCTATACTCAGAACCGTTCTATGATTACTAAAATCCATGTGACAACTCGTACTTTCAGGTCATTTTTCAAATCACAATTCATGCTTCATTATTCATCGTTTATCGTAAGCTAGGTTTACGAGTTTCAAATTCGCGTAACCTTAATGGTTTAGCTGCGAATTCATGATCATATCATCAAGGACATTTCATATATACTAGGTTTAGTCTACATTTCATTAGCATCATTGTCATCATATTAGTTCATGCATGTTTTTGCATTTTACGTTTAACGCGTAAATTTCATATTAAATAAACGCTATAGCGTGATTAATGATTTTGAACATTTGATCCGATACTTCCAAAAATTATCCCGATATATTTTTATACTCATATTAAGATCATAAAAATATTATTATGAGTTTACCCGGTGTTTTAAATTTTATTTTGTATATAAATTGTTATATTTATATAATTACGACGGTTATCGTAAATTCAACACGATAAATATTTATTCACTCAATACTTGCAAGAAATATATTTTATAATTTTTATGACTTCAATACATTTTATTTTGTCTCGTTAAAATTTATTTTTAGCTAACGCTACCCTAAAAGTTCAAATATATACACAAGTTACTAATTATTCTTAAATCACTACACTTTTAATTTTACATATGTGTACTTAATTATAAAAAAATGCATCTAGTCATTTTCTTTTTGTATGTGTCGACCTCAAGGAGGTGACTCACATCACCTTTAGTACAAATATCTAGTATAACACTTATATTAGTTTAATAACAACACATACACTCAATATAATCAAAGTGTAAAACAAAAGCTACTCTCTCTTTCTCATCACATAGAACCGACCATATTGATGTTCCAAGAGGAGATCATATTTTTTTTCTAGTCAAGTTCATCACACTCTAGTTACACTTTTGATTAAGGTTTTGAAATAAAAACCTAGGGTGTTTAGAAATAAACCTTTGTTCATATCACTTCATCAAGTAACTAGTAAGCATTTCATATTCATCATCATCTTTCATATTCATGTTGTGTTCATTTTATCATGTTTGAGTAAAGCATGCTATTTATATGGATGTCTATACCACTTAAATTGTTTATAAGCACTATAAGTTTATATATGATATCCTATAATTACTCCTTAAAACACATCACTTTTGGTGATGCCTAGGAACCCATGACACCCTAAGAAGGTGTATGGTAGGATTAGAATAGCTTCGGAGTTGTTTTGAATTGGTTAAAATAGGTTTTGCACGTGAAAAACTCATTTCGACAAGTCTAATTAAGGGTCTGACCAAAATTGTGAAAACTGGAATTTTCGACAGTGGATAAAAATTTTTGGCCTAGATATTTAGAAAATATACTTTAAAACGAAAACGTGGCCGCTTGAACGGATTAAAACGGAGTTATAACGAAGAAGATATGAATTTTTGAAGTTTGACGACGAAAACTAATAATTTCAGAAATTTCAGCATGTAAATGTCACTTTTTACGAGTCAAAAATGAGGCTTAAGCGTTATGAAATGTGTCGACGTATTAAAAATATATTAGTGTACTTAAATACGAATCTAAGGATGTAGAAAACGTAGAAAACGGACTTGTAACGAGTAAATTACACGCGATAAACAAAGTTGCCGTAACTTTATTCTATTAGCAAAATTAATATATTTTCTATTAAACACATACTACGCAACGAGGACCATGTTGAGGGTCGTTTTAACAATGACGAGTACTTTTTATAAAATGATGTCTTCTAGTAAAAGTGAGTTCGCCTAGCCTATTTTCCAAAATTTCCAACCGTTCGTCAAGCGGAGTTGTAACGAATGAAATGTAGTCACTCAAACTTTGCCGAAAACCACCCTTAAACAATAATTTGCACACAAGTACCATACTTAAGCTATATTTTTCTCTATGATCGAGACCTCTAGGATGAAAACTTAAATGCTAAAACTTTGAGATAATGATACAAGCTTCCCAAAACCGTTGAGTTCGTTTCCTAACACTTTCGGCGTACACCATTTTGACTAGCTTTGTGAGGCCGTTTTAGTCACTTTCATGAAACTTTCAACGACATTATTTTACGACGAAAAGTTATAATTTCATAATAAATCATTAAATAACTATTGTAGGATGTCATTTTGACGTAAATACTTGTAAAGTAATTCATAAAGTGTCAAGACGTTATAAGATTATTTTTCGACGATAAGTATTATTTTCAAAAATTCACAAGTGGTATAGATATCGTATGAATTGTATGCATAACATTACATTGTAACTTATCATAGAACATATCATTCATAATAGGTCACGGTTAGAGGTTGCCTCATTTCATGTATCCACTTTTATCATCATAAACATTGCACCGGGTGAGTTCATACCCCACTTTTACTCGTTTAAATTCTTATAAACTATTTGGGGCGAGATACATGCTTATTTATCAAAACATTTAAACTCTTTTGCCAAAAAACATTACTTATACTTTAGATTTGGTGCGTGTAGTGACTAGACTTAAACAAACATCCCAATATTTATATGTTGGAAGGCCATTTATTTGGATCGCTTAACGTGAGTCGTTGGAGGAACATCCCAACATTTTTATGTTGGAAGGCCATTTATATGGATACTGACCCAACGTGAGTCGTTGGAGGAACATCCCAACACGAGTTGTTGGAAGAGCCTTGTGGTGATATTTATACTTTTAACTACCTTAATGCGCATATTCATGATTGTCATTCTATTTTAGGCAATGGGTTGTGAACACACAAGTTGCAAGTTTTGTATGGCGAACTTGGAACGAGTGGATTCACAATGCCTTTGCTGCATAAATGATTTTGAAAGGCTTTACATTTCATCACAACTATATGAACTCACTCAACCTTTGTGTTGACACTTTTTAGCATGTTTTATCTCGGGTATCTAAGGCATTCACTTCATGGCATGCATATGGACATATCATAGAGTCGCGAGCGACCAGCGTCTTACTTGGGATTTATGCCCTTTAAAACATCGTTTGAATTTGTAGCAAACTTATTTCCGTACATATTGATTTTCATTTGGGACCTACACTTTGTAAACTTTGATTATTTTATTAAATCAAACGACGTATTTTCAAAGCGACACTTTAGGTCGTTCAATATACTTGTGATTGTGATGCTATGATCCAATCCCTAGGAATTCCATTCATTGCAAAAGCAGTAATTTGGGGGGTGTGACAGATTGGTATCAGAGCATCGGTTATAGAGAACTAGGTTGCATCATTGACCCTAGACTATAACTACATCATCATAGCATCTAATCATATCATTATAAGTACATACTCATTATACATGCGGGTTTATGACTTAACACCAAACATCATATGAGTCGATTAGTCCAAGCATTGCATAGTTACTCCTAAATTATACATAGCCTGATCACCTATGTCTAATTCAGGAAGAATCATGCAATGAAAGGAGTAGTAGGCTTATACGTGTAAGCAATTCTATGACCGAGCCAAATTTTCAAAAGACCCGTTACTCAAACCGATTTAGCCTAATCTCATGACAGTTCTTGTTTGATGAGTTGTGAGATTAAGTAAAAATCGGTTACCTAAAAGTCTTTTGAGGGTTTTGCTCGAGAATGGGAAGGCTTGCCTCATCAAACCCTAAACGGAGAGACCAACCTGAATTGAGGGGTGAATTCCTTTTTGATGGGCTTAATGTGACAACTTCGTACTTTCAGGTCATTTTTCAAATCACAATTCATGCTTCATTATTCATCGTTTATCGTAAGCTAGGTTTACTAGTTTCAAATTCACGTAACCTTAACGGTTTAGCTGCGAATTCATGATCATATCATCAAGGACATTTCATATAGACTAGGGTTAGTCTACATTTCATTAGCATCATTGTCATCATATTAGTTCATGCATGTTTTGCATTTTACGTTAAACGCGTAATTTTCATATTAAATAAACGCTATCGCGTGACTAATGATTTTGAACATTTGATCCGATACTTCCAAAAATTATCCCGATATATTTTTATACTCATATTAAGATCATAAAAATATTATTATGAGTTTACCCAGTGTTTTAAATTTTATTTTGTATATAAATTGTTATATTTATATAATTACGACGGTTATCGTAAATTCAACACGATAAATATTTATTCACTCAATACTTGCAAGAAATGTATTTTATAATTTTTATGACTTCAATACATTTTATTTTGTCTCGTTAAAATTTATTTTTAGCTAACGCTACCCTAAAAGCTCAAATATATACACAAGTTACTAATTATTCTTAAATCACTACACTTTTACTTTTACATATGTGTACTTAATTATAAAAAAATGCATCTAGTCATTTTCTTTTTGTATGTGTCGACCTCAAGGAGGTGACTCACATCACCTTTAGTACAAATATCTAGTATAACACTTATATTAGTTTTATAACAACACATACACTCAATATAATCAAAGTGTAAAACAAAAGCTACTCTCTCTTTCTCATCACATAGAACCGACCATATTGATGTTCCAAGAGGAGATCATATTTTTTTTCTAGTCAAGTTCATCACACTCTAGTTACACTTTTGATTAAGGTTTTGAAATAAAAACCTAGGGTGTTTAGGAATAAACCTTTGTTCATATCACTTCATCAAGTAACTAGTAAGCATTTCATATTCATCATCATCTTTCATATTCATGTTGTGTTCATTTTATCATGTTTGAGTAAAGCATGCTATTTATATGGATGTCTATACCACTTAAATTGTTTATAAGCACTATAAGTTTATATATGATATCCTATAATTACTCCTTGAAACACATCACTTTTGGTGATGCCTAGGAACCCATGACACCCTAAGAAGGTGTATGGTAGGATTATAATAGCTTCGGAGTTGTTTTGAATTGGTTAGAATAGGTTTTGCACGTGAAAAACTCATTTCGACAAGTCTAATTAAGGGTGTGACCAAAATTGTGAAACCGGAATTTTCGAGTGGATAAAAATTTTTGGCCTAGATATTTAGAAAATATACTTTAAAAGCAGCGTGGCCGCTTGAGCGGATTAAAACGGAGTTATAACGAAGAAGATATGAATTTTTGAAGTTTGGCGACGAAAACTAATAATTTCAGAAATTTCAGCATGTAAATGTCACTTTTTACGAGTCAAAAATGAGGCTTAAGCGTTATGAAATGTGTCGATGATGAGTGTGTAAATACTCATCATTTTTGTACAATATAAACTGCAAAATCATCTGAAAACACTCAGAAACACATCAAAATGATCAAAATATCACAAATCAGTGTTTTATGTGTTTTAAATGCAAAAATATCAAAATCGGATGAAAAACATATCAAATTTGCAAAATTGCGGTTTTAGTCCCCCAAGTTTCAAAAGTTGTCAAAAACAGTCCCTGAGCATATAATTTCAAAAGAAAAATCATCAAAGGTCCTTTTTAAATCATAACTTGTCAAATTTAGTCCTTTGGTGAAAAATATAAAAGTTTGAGGAAATTACAGTTTCAGTCCTTCAAATTTCAGAAAATGGCAAATATGGTCCTTCAACTAATTGAGATTTGCAAGTTTGACCCTTGGATTTTTGGAGATTGTCAAAACTAGCCCTTGGGTTACATTTTTAGAATTATATGAATGGTCCTTGCATTTTCAGATTTTACAACTTTGGTCCTTGGAATACTAATTGGATCACAATATTAGTCCTAAACCATATCCAATCCTAGCCCAACCTTACCCAGGCCCAATCCAAAACCCGACCCAACCCCTTTGTTATTAACCCATCCAACCCGGCTTTAAAACCCGCCCCCTTGGCACCTAATTTCTCCCTTCCCACTAGCCACGCAAACACCCACTGCACACTCCACCCCCCTCCTCACCTTATCCCTTCCCATGTTCCCCCTCCTCCACCTCACTCCAAGATGCATTTAATGCACTCTCTCCCCCAACACTCAACCCCAAACTGCTAAATACTTATTTCCCGCCAAAACCTATCAAACGGTCAAAAATCACCTAAGTGATCCAATGGTCAAAAATACAGGTGGGATATGTTGAGCAGGAGAGAGAAGCAGGGAGTATAAAGAGGAGGAAGAGAAAGCTAAGTGTAGTTTTTAGTTTTACTTTTCCTTCGTGTCGTTTTTAATTTTTATGTTTTAATTAAGTTCCAAATTTGTACTTTTAATATTCCTTGTCTTGAACTAAAGTTTTAAGTCTATTGTAACCCATTCTCAATATCAATTCAAAGTTTATCCAAGTTTTCTAGTTTTTAAGCTTACTTTTACTTATGCAGTTTAAATGATCTTAAAGCCAAGCTTCAATAAGCTTCAAGATAACTCCATTGAGCTAACTAAAGCTGTGTGTAGCTTTTAGTGAGCTCAATTCTAAGTTTTAAGCATATTTGGTAACTGGTCAACGAAAGTCAACCATGGTTCAAATTGGTGTTGAAATGAAAAAGGTTGATATTGAAATTTGAATTTGGGTTTAATTTAAAGTTGTGTGTTGGTTAACTACTGCTATAATGCTCAAAAATTGGTTGGACCTCTTGTAAGTTTTTATGCTCAAAACTGCCTTTCAATATGCTCATGCTCATGTTCATGCTTGATTGTGTTTAGAGTTTGATTTAGTGCTATTAGAGCTGTAGGATTTTAGTAATTTACTTGTTCGAATCTCTCCTTGAATAGATATAGGAACACATGGTTAATTATGCTTAATAAGCATCCTAACCAGTGTTTGGAATAAGCTTGTTGTAGGGAGTTTTAAACTTCCAGTGTTTAGAATCCTTTGGGTTAGTGTCATTTAGACTTATAGAACTTATATCAGTCCTTTTCTTGCCCCCTAGAAACACATAAGTCAAAATCTACTCTTAACATGCTTATATCATTAACTGTTGGATATTGGTGAATCAAACCACTTGTTTTGTGTTCAAAAGACATAGACAAAGGTTGCTTGAGTGTCATTACATCATATTACTCCATAATCAAGCCTTAAATTTGAATCAAAACTCAAAAAGGTCAAAGTTCCATTTCGTCTCAAAAGTCAAAATGCATAAATCTCAGTTTGAGCCATTCTAAGATGATTTTTCTTGGGCTCAATTCTGAACCAATGCAAATGAAACTTGATGTTTTGAAATCTCATGCTGGTCTAGTTTCTTGTTGTTATTTTTGCTTAATTTTGTGAAATTTTTATAAGCCCCAAATAAGCTGTCCAATAAGCCCCATTTGCCCCTGCATAACCAGTTGTGACAAGATCTTGCAGAGCTCTTCATGAGCTCATAAGAGCTTGTGAGTAGCTGTTATTTGGTTCACAAGCCCTTTGCTAGGTCCTCTTGAGCTTGTGATATCTGGGTTTAGGTCTCGGCTTATTCGTGGCTTATTTTAAGAAAAGTTGAGGGTAAAAGCTGTTTAGCTTTTAAGTGTAATTCTCACAATAAGCTTGTTTCATGATCTCCAGAGGTTTAGAGTAGTTACTTTAGGTTGATTTATAGTGGTTTTAGCTTACATTAGGTCCTGTGATCCCTTGGTTCACTATTTCAGCTTTTAGCTTATCCAAAGTGCTTATTTGCAAGCCCATTTCTCTACAGATCCAAATTCTTGCACCTTAGCCTAGTTTTTTATATTTTTCATAGAATTAGAACATAATTTTAGAGTTTTCCTGAATTTTTCATATTTTTCTAAGTCATTTTGCTATTTTTCTTGATTTTTATTAGTTTTAAGCACTTTTAATTAGCTTTTAATACAAAAATTCAGAAAAGGTCCAAAAATATAAGTTTTCATTTTTCTTAGGTTTAGATAAATATAAAAAGTAAAAAAGTAATTTTCCAGATTTTTCATAGTTCATTTTGTAATTTTTAGTAATTTAATTAGTTTTTAATAGTTTAAAATTCCTAGAAAATAGAAAATAATCAGAAAAATACAAAAATAGTTTTGAAAATTCTAGTTTGATATTTTAGACTTTTCTATTTCATAATTTTATTTTTCTAGCTTTATTTCCTAATTTCTTGTATTTTAGATAATTATTTAATAGTTAAAAATAGTTTTTAATTAATAATAATTAATTAATTAGTTATAAAAATAATTTTCTTTTTCTATAAAGTTTCTTTTATCATTAGGTTTGTAAAAATGTATTTTTCATATTTTTAGGACTTTTATTTCTTAGATTTCACTTTTTATTTTGTATGCGTTACGTAGTGTTTAATTTAAAACGTACGTTTTAGGTTTTAAACGTTCATCACTTTAAATATAGTGATAGCGTTTATTTAATAGATTTTATCTTTTTAAATTTCCTTTAATTTGCATTTAAGCCGTTGTAATTTTTTGGCTTTTCCTGTAGTTATATAATCATTCCAAATCTCATTTTCCGTCCAAATCTCCCGATCACTTTACGTTTGATAATCCATTGCACTTCATTTGGGACATAACGACCGGGAAACACTATACTCCCCAGATCTTCATTGATTTCGTTCTGAGCGTTTTAAGCTTGTTATGGTCCGCCATTCACAAGTGGCGGGCTTGTGTGATAAAGCTTGACTTCGGGCGCATCAAATTTTGGCGCCCTTGGGTCTGTTGATAATCTTCCGTTTAGCAGATTAGTAATTTGGATATTCACTCTTTGTTCATACCATCCATCTGTATATGTTTATATTTTCTTATCCAAAAACCCCAAAAATATTCTTCTCATTCCTCTTATTCGTTGATTCTATTTCTCTTACCCTCTTTTGCCGTTTAATTCTATTTTTCGTATCCTCTCAACCATTTGATTCTCTTCTTAATCCTCTATATGTTTAATTCTTATGTCGACATTCGTCAACTTCATCGTCAGATGTGTGTGGCGGTGTGGAGGTCCTAGTTCAAGCGAATTTTGCAATTCGTGCGAATTATCCATCATAAATGCTTTTCAAAGTTATTTCGACCAACCGCCAGCACGAAATACATTCTAATCGTGACAAACCAGTTCAAACGTCGGAGCTACCCCAAGCACCCACCGAGGATTACAAGGACTATCTCTTTGAATCTAGAGCCCGTAATCTAATCGAACAAATTTATGTCGATGAAAAAAGGTCAAGAATTAGAATTGATTACGATGAACCCGTTCAAACACCGGTGACTAGCAAGCATGACTTGCCTAATCTTCACGTTTCTCAAGAACCGAAGGAGACCATAACGAAGTGGTGGAAATTGCTAGCTCTCGAGCACACCACTTGTCCCACCTCCTGATTTTTCTGAATGTTCTTCGAGACTTGATAGTCATTCGGATCACCATGTTGGTTTTGATGATTCTTTGAATAAACCGATTCCTCTTCATAACTCTCAAATGCAATCGTTTATTCCTTGTGTCGGTTGTGGTGAGCCTCTTTATGGTTCACCCTGTCGTTGGTGTACTTGTGTACAATGTGGTAATGATATTCATAACGGAAGTTGTTTGTTTTGTGGTTCAAGGAATTCATTTGATTATGATCCTAATCAGAACTCATTTAACGACCCCTCTAATTTTTCCAATTACCCACCACTGACTTATCTTCATATAACCAACAGTTTTATTGTTGTGAATTTTGTGGAGGTCCTCACCAAGGATTTGAGTGTCAATCCGGAAACACGCTTGTCTATGAACAGTTTTCCAGTGATGCTCAGAGTTTTGGTTATGACCAAAATCCATATGATTCACCATTCCGCACTCAACGGTTTTCTTGTTGTGAGTACTGTTGAGGTTCCCATTTCAGCTCTGATTGTCAAATAGGGAACTCAGTTCCTTGTAACAATCATGACTCTCACATGTTTGAAAATTTCCAACCTCCACAGCACTATACGGTTCAAACTCCATCTGAGCCGTTGTCTCATGAAATCTCCTATGATCTTGAAACCGCAATGAAATCACTTAATGATATGATGCAAAACTTCAAGGATCAAGTGAGTAATGAAAAGACCATAGGAGAATTGCTGGCCGAAGAACGAAAGGCCCGAGAATCTAGGGAAGAATTATTAGCCCTAGAGCATGCAGCTCTAAGGCGTTCCCAATTTCTCAATGCAGCTCTTTATGACGATGACGAGGAGGGTTTTTATCCTTTTAGAAATAATATTTCTCAACCCCGGTCGGTTGATATTCCAGCATTGAGATTCCATCTCAAACAACTGCTATCACACCTGAGATTCACACTCACTCTCTTATTATGGGGGACGAGCATCTTGACACTGTTCCTGAAAAGGAATCGGACGAATTGATAAAGTCTAGTGTTGAGGACCTTGTCCCAATCCCAAGAGAGTCACAGGGAATTCTTGATCATGTGTGTGATATCCCTCCTCCTCTTGTCTTCCAAAATGATCATGTTGAGATGTCCTCGATTCGATGATGATGATTCGTTATCTTGTGGAGACATCGCTATGTGGAAGATTTACCTTCGAGCTTGTTAGCTTAGAAGAAGAGAATGATGAATTCCGACACCGAAATCAAAGATGAAGCTCTTCGAGCAACATTATTGAATGTCAGTCTTCTCATTTCTAAAATCGAGGCTTTCAAAGAGAAACCTATTTCATCTCCTACCCCCATTAAGGGTAGTGACATTCTTTCCGATGATTCTATTCCGGAAATGAAAGCCTCTTGTTTTGATAATATGGGAGAGAAGATTAGTGGCAGTACCACTTCTCATTCTCATAATTCTCTCCTCGATCATGAATCATTTACTTTTGAGGAGTTCGCCAGTGAACCCACTCATATCAATTCTGAATATGATTCATTCACCTTCATGGAGTTCTCAGATGAACTCACTCATATCATATCTCCGACGGAGTATGATAACTTCTACTTTGATCTAGACACACCCGAGATATGTCTAGACCAATTGAGCTTAACTGAGGAGATTCATGAAACTATGAATTCTCCTATTGAGGATGAAGAGTTAGTCATGATTTCTATCATGATTTTCTTTCTTTTCTTCATATATTCTCACTTCCCTGTTCTTCACTCCTTTGGGAATGAAGACATTATCTTTGATCCCGGCATTTTCATGTACCATTATCTTGAGCCGGGAATATATCTCATCGGTGTGGAACTTTCACGTGCTTCAAATGTTTATCCAAACATCTTGAATGAAAGTCCGATGGAGATTGTTTCTTCCACCTTACTTCCCCATGAACAAATGAATTCGGGGTCGAGTCAAGCTAGCGACTCGGGAATCAAAAACAGTAGCACGCCATATGGGTTTTCACCCATATTTCTGACTTCTTTCTATTTTCTACCACCCTAGTGTGGGGGTTGCCCACATGTTGTGTATATAAGTGTTTCCAAAAAAAAAAAAAAAAAAAATCTTCTTTCTAAATAATGGCCGTAGTATTTCCCTTTTACGTTCTTTGTTTCGGCATAACCGCCGGTACTTTGAATATTGAGGGCAATATTCATTTCTAAGTGTGGGGGGATTCTCACGAATTTTATCATGTAATTATATCGCCCAATTCCCCCGTTTTTGGCCAAAATTTTTTGGAGTAAGTGTTCTACACTTACTCATTTGGTTATCATCCACCATGTCGTAAGACAAAAGGATTGGCTAATCCTAGAGCAAACGGCTCTTGGTAAAGATTTCTCAAATCCGTTTATATGGCTTGCAATTTGCCCAAAATTGTATGGTATTCAACTCACCATGTCCTAAAAAGTGAAGAGTTGGCTAGCCCGCAAGGTTATGGCTTGTGGTAAAGGCGGTGGAAAATCCATAATTGGTAATCAGCTCACCAAAGATAATATTGATAATTTATCTAAGAGTTGGCTAGTCCGAAAGGGTGCGGCTTCGGTAAAGACAAAATCAAAGCCGTTGGAAGCTGGTGGTTTGCTCAAAATCACATGGTTATCAGTGTACCATGGTTCTTACTTGAACTAAAACATTTGGCTACTCCAGAAGTAATGGCTTTTGGTAAAGAGTTTAAAATCCATTATGTTTTCTCAAATCATTGCTAGGGACTAGCAATATCTCGTGTGGGGATTGATGAGTGTGTAAATACTCATCATTTTTGTACAATATAAACTGCAAAATCATCTGAAAACACTCAGAAACACATCAAAATGATCAAAATATCACAAATCAGTGTTTTATGTGTTTTAAATGCAAAAATATCAAAATCAGATGAAAAACATATCAAATTTGCAAAAATTGCAGTTTTAGTCCCCCAAGTTTCAAAAGTTGTCAAAAACAGTCCCTGAGCATATAATTTCAAAAGAAAAATCATCAAAGGTCCTTTTTAAATCATAACTTGTCAAATTTAGTCCTTTGGTGAAAAATATAAAAAGTTTGAGGAAATTACAGTTTCAGTCCTTCAAATTTCAGAAAATGGCAAAAATGGTCCTTCAACTAATTGAGATTTGCAAGTTTGACCCTTGGATTTTTGGAGATTGTCAAAACTAGCCCTTGGGTTACATTTTTAGAATTATATGAATGGTCCTTGCATTTTCAGATTTTACAACTTTGGTCCTTGGAATACTAATTGGATCACAATATTAGTCCTAAACCATATCCAATCCTAGCCCAACCTTACCCAGGCCCAATCCAAAACCCGACCCAACCCCTTTGTTATTAACCCATCCAACCCGGCTTTAAAACCCGCCCCTTGGCTAATTTCTCCCTTCCCACTAGCCCCGCAAACACCCTGCACACTCCACCCCCCTCCTCACCTTATCCCTTCCCATGTTCCCCCTCCTCCACCTCACTCCAAGATGCATTTAATGCACTCTCTCCCCCAACACTCAACCCCAAACTGCTAAATACTTATTTCCCGCCAAAACCTATCAAACGGTCAAAAATCACCTAAGTGATCCAATGGTCAAAAATACAGTTTGGGATATGTTGAGCGGAGAGAAGCAGGGGAGTATAAAGGGAGGAAGAGAAAGCTAAGTGTAGTTTTTTAGTTTTTACTTTTCCTTCATGTCGTTTTTAATTTTTATGTTTTAATTAAGTTCCAAATTTGTACTTTTAATATTCCTTGTCTTGAACTAAAGTTTTTAAGTCTATTGTAACCCATTCTCAATATCAATTCAAAGTTTATCCAAGTTTTCTAGTTTTTAAGCTTACTTTTACTTATGCAGTTTAAATGATCTTAAAGCCAAGCTTCAATAAGCTTCAGTATAACTCCATTGAGCTAACTAAAGCTGTGTGTAGCTTTTAGTGAGCTCAATTCTAAGTTTTAAGCATATTTGGTAACTGGTCAACGAAAGTCAACCATGGTTCAAATTGGTGTTGAAATGAAAAGGTTGATATTGAAGTGAATTTGGGTTTAATTTAAAGTTGTGTGTTGGTTAACTCTGCTATAATGCTCAAAATTGGTTGGACCTCTTGTAAGTTTTTATGCTCAAAGCGCCTTTCAATATGCTCATGCTCATGTTCATACTTGATTGTGTTTAGAGTTTGATTTAGTGCTATTAGAGCTGTAGGATTTTAGTAATTTACTTGTTCGAATCTCTCCTTGAATAGATATAGGAACACATGGTTAATTATGCTTAATAAGCATCCTAACCAGTGTTTGGAATAAGCTGTTGTAGGGAGTTTTTAAACTTCCCAGTGTTTAGAATCCTTTGGGTTAGTGTCATTTAGACTTATAGAACTTATATCAGTCCTTTTCTTGCCCCCTAGAAACACATAAGTCAAAATCTACTCTTAACTGTCTTATATCATTAACTGTTGGATATTGGTGAATCAAACCACTTGTTTTGTGTTCAAAAGACATAGACAAAGGTTGCTTGAGTGTCATTACATCATATTACTCCATAATCAAGCCTTAAATTTGAATCAAAACTCAAAAAGGTCAAAGTTCCATTTCTGTCTCAAAAAGTCAAAATGCATAAATCTCAGTTTGAGCCATTCTAAGATGATTTTTCTTGGGCTCAATTCTGAACCAATGCAAATGAAACTTGATGTTTTGAAATCTCATGCTGGTCTAGTTTCTTGTTGTTATTTTTGCTTAATTTTGTGAAATTTTTATAAGCCCCAAATAAGTCAGTCCAATAAGCCCCATTTGCCTGTGCCTTGCATAACCGGTTGTGACAAGATCTTGCAGAGCTCTTCATGAGCTCATAAGAGCTTGTGAGTAGCTGTTATTTGGTTCACAAGCCCTTTGCTAGGTCCTCTTGAGCTTGTGATATCTGGGTTTAGGTCTCGGCTTATTCTGGCTTATTTTAATTTGAAGTTGAGGGTAAAAACTGTTTTAGCTTTTAAGTGTAATTCTCACAATAAGCTTGTTTCATGATCTCCAGAGGTTTAGAGTAGTTACTTTAGGTTGATTTATAGTGGTTTTAGCTTACATTAGGTCCTGTGATCCCTTGGTTCACTATTTCAGCTTTTAGCTTATCCAAAGTGCTTATTTGCAAGCCCATTTCTCTATAGATCCAAATTCTTGCACCTTAGCCTAGTTTTTTATATTTTTCATAGAATTAGAACATAATTTTAGAGTTTTCCTGAATTTTTCATATTTTTCTAAGTCATTTTGCTATTTTTCTTGATTTTTATTAGTTTTAAGCACTTTTAATTAGCTTTTAATACAAAAATTCAGAAAAGGTCCAAAAATATAAGTTTTCATTTTTCTTAGGTTTAGATAAATATAAAAAGTAAAAAAGTAATTTTCCAGATTTTTCATAGTTTATTTTGTAATTTTTAGTAATTTAATTAGTTTTAATAGTTTAAAATTCCTAGAAAATAGAAAATAATCAGAAAAATACAAAAATAGTTTTGAAAATTCTAGTTTGATATTTTAGACTTTTCTATTTCATAATTTTATTTTTCTAGCTTTATTTCCTAATTTCTTGTATTTTAGATAATTATTTAATAGTTAAAAATAGTTTTTAATTAATAATAATTAATTAATTAGTTATAAAAATAATTTTCTTTTTCTATAAAGTTTCTTTTATCATTAGGTTTGTAAAAATGTATTTTTCATATTTTTAGGACTTTTATTTCTTAGATTTCACATTTTATTTTGTACGTTACGTAGTGTTTAATTGAAAACGTACGTTTTAGGTTTTAAACGTTCATCACTTTAAATATAGTGATAGCGTTTATTTAATAGATTTTATCTTTTAAATTTCCTTTAATTTGCATTTAAGCCGTTGTAATTTGTTGGCTTTTCCTGTAGTTATATAATCATTCCAAATCTCATTTTCCGTCCAAATCTCCCGATCACTTTACGTTTGATAATCCATTGCACTTGGACATAACGACAGGAAACACTATACTCCCGGATCTTCATTGATTTCGTTCCGAGCTTTTTAAGCTTGTTACGGTCCGCCATTCACAAGTGGCGGGCTTGTGTGATAAAGCTTGACTGTTCTGGAGCGCATCAGTCGACGTATTAAAAATATATTAGTGTACTTAAATACGAATCTAAGGATGTAGAAAACGTAGAAAACGGACTTGTAACGAGTAAATTACACGCGATAAACAAAGTTGCCGTAACTTTATTCTATTAGCAAAATTAATATATTTTCTATTAAACACATACTACGGCAACGAGGGACCATGTTGAGGGTCGTTTTTAACAATGAGGAGTACTTTTTATAAAATGACGTCTTCTAGTAAAAGTGAGTTCGCCTAGCCTATTTTCCAAAATGTCCAACCGTTCGTCAAGCGGAGTTGTAACGAATACTTAACCTATATTTTTCTCTATGATCGAGACCTCTAGGATGAAAACTTAAATGCTAAAACTTTGAGATAATGATACAAGCTTCCCAAAACCGTTGAGTTCGTTTCCTAACACTCGACGTACACCATTTTACGACTAGCTTTGTGAGGCCGTTTTAGTCACTTTCATAAAATTTTCAACGACATTATTTTACGACGAAAAGTTATAATTTCATAATAAATCATTAAATAACTATTTTAGGATGTCATTTTGACGTAAATACTTGTAAAGTAATTCATAAAGTGTCAAGACGTTATAAGATTATTTTTCGACGATAAGTATTATTTTCAAAAATTCACAAGTGGTATAGATATCATATGAATTGTATGCATAACATTACATTGTAACTTATCATAGAACATATCATTCATAATAGGTCACGGTTAGAGGTTGCGCCTCATTTTAGTGTATCCACTTTTATCATCATAAACATTGCACCAGGTGAGTTCATACCCCGCTTTTACTCGTTTAAATTCTTATAAACTATTTGGGGCGAGATACATGCTTATTTATCAAAACATTTAAACTCTTTTGCCAAACAACAGTACTTTTACTTTAGACTTGGTGCGTGTAGTGACTAGACTTAAACAAACATCCCAATATTTATATGTTGGAAGGCCATTTATTTGGATACAACGTGAGTCGTTGGAGGAACATCCCAACATTTATATGTTGGAAGGCCATTTATATGGATACAGCCCAACGTGAGTCGTTGGAGGAACATCCCAACACGAGTTGTTGGAAGACCCTTGTGGTGATATTTATACTTTTAACTACCTTAATGCGCATATTCATGATTGTCATTCTATTTTAGGCAATGGGTTGTGAACACACAAGTTGCAAGTTTTGTATGGGCGGAACTTGGAACTGAGTGGATTCACAATGCCTTTGCTGCATAAACGATTTTGAAAGGCTTTACATTTCATTACAAACTATATGAACTCACTCAACCTTTGTGTTGACACTTTTTAGCATGTTTTATCTCAGGTATCTAAGGCATTCACTTCATGGCATGCATATGGACATATCATAGAGTCGCGGAGACGACGCGTCTTACTTGGGATTTATGCCCTTTAAAACATCGTTTGAATTTGTAGCAAACTTATTTCCGTACATATTGATTTTCATTTGGGACCTACACTTTGTAAACTCTCATTATTTTATTAAATCAAACGATGTATTTTCCAAACGACACTTTAGGTCGTTCAATATAACTGTGATTGTGATGCTATGACAGTCAATCCCCAGGAATTCCATTCCGCTGCAAAACAGGTAATTTGGGGGTGTGACAATCCACAACAAAACACCTTACGAGCTTGTCTATAACCGTAAACCGAATCTCAAACACTTTGTTACCCAAATAATGATCGTGATGACTTTCGTAAGCTCAAGGCCAAAGCTGACATAGGAGTCTTTGTTGGATACTTTGAAAATTCAAAGGGTTACTGGATCTAGAATCGTCGTACAAGGGAGATTATGGAAACAATTCATGTAAATTTCGATGAGCTTACATATACGGCTTCTGAGCATAACAACTTGGAACCCGGACATAACCGTCTAAACTTCCCCCAAACCCCATCATCAGCTGAACCAAGTGTACAACATACTCGACGTCGAATGGAACAGCTATTTGCTCCTCTGTTTAGTGATGATATTGATCAACGTGCTCCAGATGTATCAACTATTTCCGCTGCTCAACCTGATCATAATCCAATACCTGATACACCTGCTACAACAACTACTGTTGAGGAAGCACCACCAATTGACTCTACAACAACAGCCGAACAAACCGCATCCAATGACGTGAACTAGCGATGATCTTCGAACAATGATGTACCCCCACCTACAGATTATGATCTAAATGCGTTCTTCAACCCTTTTGCTAATGAATCTGCCACATCTCATGTTGCAGAATCATATACAAGTCATTTGAATCCTCCAAATCTGCATAATGTATATCAACATAAACCCTCTACCCATCATTGGACTCAAGACCATCCTCTTGAAAACATCATTGGAAACCCGAATCAACCAGTCGTAACTAGACAATGCCTTCAGACTGACGGTGAACACTGCATCTATGCACTTACCGTCTGCCAAGCTGAACCCAAAAATATAAGAGAAGCCATGACATATGACAACTGGATTGAATCCATGCATGAAGAACTCAATCAGTTTAAACATCTTGAAGTATGAGAACTGGTTGAAAAACTAACTGGGTCTATGTTATTGGTCTCAAATGGATTTGGAAAAACAAGCTCGACGTTGAAGGTACAATTATCAGAAATAACTCACATCTGGTGGCTAATGGTTATAGACAAGAAGAAGGGATTGACTACAAGGAATCATTCTCACCGGTTGCTAGACTTGAGGCTGTACGGATTTTTCTGGCATTCGCGGCTCACATGAACATCACGTTCTTTCAGATGGATGTCAAAACTGCTTTTCTGAATGGTAAACTGAAAGAAACGGTCTATGTTAGTCAGCCAGAAGGATTTGTTGATCCAGAGTTCCCGAATCATGTCTACAAACTGAACAAGGCTCTCTACGGTCTCAAACAAGCCCCTCGGGCGTGGTATGATGAGTTATCATCCTTTCTACTATCTCACAATTTTGTCAAAGGATCGGTCGACCCAACACTTTTCATACAATATCACGGGGCACACATCTTAATCGTTCAAATTTATGTGGATGACATCATTGTTGGGTCAACACATCTAAAAAACTTAAACGCTTTTTCAAGACTTATGAAAAAACATTTTGAAATGTTCATGATGGGTGAACTTACGTTCTTTCTAGGACTTCAAGTTCATCAATCACCCCGTGGAATTTTTCTGAGTCAGTCCAAATATGCTCTTGAAATTTTAAACAAACATGGAATGCAAAACTGTGATACCTATGCCACACCAACGGCACATACCAAGAAACTTGACGCTGATTTACATGACATTGTTTTTGCCGTATATCTCTGCTCCCATTATCAGTCAATACCAACTGAACTCACCTCTCGGAGGCTAAAAGAATCCTCCGATACATCAAGGGAACCCTTAATTTGGCAATCTGGTATCCGAAGGATTTTGGTTTTGAACTAATAGCTTTTTAGATCTGATCACGCGCGTTTTAGATTCTCGAAAAAGTACTTCAGGAGCTCTACAACTTCTTGGTGATAAACTGGTGTCATGGCAATCGAAGAAGCAGGATTGTACATCTCTGTCCTCAACAGAGGCAGAATATGTAGCCATGTCCGCATGTTGTGCTCAAGTCATTTGGATGAGAACACAACTCAAAGACTATGATTACGTATTTGACAGAATCCCGATGTACTGCGACAATCGAAGTGCTATTGCGATCTCGTGCAACTCTGTTCAACATTCAAAGTCTAAGCACATCGATCTTCGATATCATTTCATCAAGGAGCATGTGGAAAAGGGTACCGTTGAACTATACTTTGTGGGTACTGAATACCAATGGCGATCTTCTCACCAAAGCCTTAGCTCCTAGGTTTACTTGATGTTAGGACCGTAAAACATATGATTTATGTGGTTTTGGGAGGTCGAGGTTGGTGGAAGAAGATGAAAGTCTTCATCCTTTTAGAGAGAGAAAGTACAGAGAGGGATGAGAAAACAATGGAAACTTTTATTGATGAAACAAATACACAATAACCAAATGCTTCACCTCACCCCTCATGGAGAGTCATGAGGGGTATTTATAGGCTCTAACTTTTCCACTTAAACAATACTAGTCCCTATGGGCAAAGTATACTACACATCTAGTCCAATTCACGTAAGTGACGTTATCTTTATAAAAGAGCGAGGCTAACAATCTCCCTCCAAGATATCGTCACACGTGAATGGTTACAATGAGACCTATAAATACATAAACAAATTAAATTACAATAGTAATGAACAATGTTGACTTTGTTGAAGCGCAGAGTCTCTGTAGTCTAGATACTGAGGCAAACTTGAAGTTCTCCCTTCCGACGATCTCGGCATTTGATCTTTGGCGCTGACGGCACAAATCCTTGTAGCTCTGAATTTCAACTGTAACGGTCTAGTTAGGTTATTACTCCCTCCTAACTAGTGAGCCTTTTTCATTCTTTTGCTCCCTCCTGAATCGACAACTCTCTTCCAACACGCAGCGGAGAAAATAGACTCTTGATTGTAGCACAATGGTTGTCGTTCTTGGAACATTGTAACAACATAACTCACTTATTATTGCATCCAAGTTGGTAAAAGCCCCATGATGTACACACACTACTTCTCCTTCTTCAGTCTTAAGCACAAATCCCTTTGTAATCCAATCACGAAAGATGAAATACCAACTTCTCCCTCCTGATGGTTGCGAGCTATCGGAATCATTATAATGTTGCGTACATGCCGTATTACCTTTTTCTTGATGCAATATTAAATCCTTAGCTTGATCGAAATTTCGTGAGAATTTGTCGCAAAAATAATCTCAATAATTCTCTCAAACCAACCTTAAATCGAACCTCCTTTGAATTCACCGGCTAATAGTAATGACCACATATGGAGAAAACCCGATACGACTGACTTGAAAAGGAAGCAAACATCCCAACTTTGTGACTTACTGCTTGTTCTAAATTTTTGAACAATCCACAACGCCGTGTGACACTGAGCACTACAACGTAACTCCTTAAAGTGATGGTTACACACTGTGAGCACTACAACGTAACTCCTTACATCAGTCATAACCAGATTGTCAAATTTCATAATGTGCTCTAACAAGTTATCTTGAGACATGCATCCAACCAACCAACATCTCGGAGATAAAGAAGTCCACCCATTAAATGTCACGTCAATTTCACATCAATAATACCGTACAAAACCCCGTAGTCATTTTTTCAGATCTTCGCTCAAGCCGTGAATTATGTATCCTCTGTGAAAATTTACCATACCAAAAATGCCATTCGAATTTCCAATAATAAAAATTGTATCCAATAACACAATTTTTACCTTCATTTTTCTTAAATGAAAGAAAAATGGATATGTATATCCATCAGCCTAGATCTCGTCTTTTGCATATCAGCCCATTGCAAATTCATATACAAACTCATTACAGCCCAAGTTGAATTTAAGCAAAAGCCCATAAACGAAATATATCAACAGCCCACGATCCAACTTCCACACCCAACGTCCAAATACTATGATCCGGTTAATATAAAACGTTCCATTACTTTTCATTTCACTAAACCTAAACCTAAAAATCACTTATAGATAAAAACGCGTACCAACTCTTTCTCACACCAAACGTATTATCTCACAACAATAGATCCGGTCTTAAGCAAAAATCCAAATCTCATCTCATCACCACCGAATCACAATCATAAACGAATCTCACCTCATCATAATCATTACCCAAACTTTGTCTTTATGAGTAACTTAATCCGAATCAATAGACCAATTTGCTTCAAGATCCTTTGAATGGGGTCTCGGGTAAGTATTGTGATGTTAGTTTTTTGTTTTTGGTCTTTAACGAATTAAAGAAACGATATAGCATTCTTGTTATAATCGTTCCCTTTTATTTTCGGATAGAATCAGAGTTTAGTCAATGATGAAGTGGTCCAATTAAAACAATCTTGAAAAGGTTGCAAAAAGAATTGAGACCAATCTGAGATTAGAGATGTTCATGCTTAATTGTTTGTTGTTTGATGAGATATGGGGAGAGATGTGAGGGTCTTTTGAAGTGAGTCTAGATGTAGGATTGGTTTTTGGAAATGGTATTTTCGGACTGATGATGTTAGAGGCTGAGGTCAAATTGCATTTAGTTTTGGTAAATGGTAGTGGTCTAGTCTGCGTAACATTTTTCATTTCGCTCATCAATGTCTTCGCGAAACTTCGGTCGGATCTTATGCGTAAACTGCTTGGTCTTACGCGTAAGTCACTTGCTTATGCATAAACATATGCGTAACTTTGCTTAGGCGTAAAGCCAGATGCTTAGGCATAAAAATTCCTACGCATAACTTCACAGTTATGCATAACTTTTTCTGTAGATGCTCTTTATGCGTCGAAAAAGAGGGTTTTGACCCTTTGACTTTTTCCGGCGAGTATTTCCGACAACTAATTCCGTCCAGCTTCCTATTAAACACAGAAAAACATAAAATCTTTTATTTTTTGACCATGATAGACCATAAAAACTGTTCAGATGACCACTTTTGTTACACGGATATTGGTACAAAAGTCTAAAAACTGATGTGACAAAAACCATGTGGAAAAAGTTTTGACATAAACTGATATTGCACAGAATAGACTAGGATATTTTGACCAAAAAGAGATACACAAAACATGTATGAAACTGTTTACCCATAATGTAGAAGGAAAAAAAATTTTCGACCCCCGAAAAGTACAAAAACAGTCACAAACATGTAAAAAAACCAACATAAATCAACACAAGATAACCATGGCGCTATACCAATTGTTAGGATCGATGAACATAGAGATTTATGTTGTTTTAGGAGGTCGAGGTTGGTGGAAGAAGATGAAAGTTTTCATCCTTTTAGAGAGAGAAAGTGGAGAGAGGGAGGAGAAAACAATGGAAACTTTTATTGATGAAACAAATACACAATAACCAAATGCTTCACCTTACCCCTCATGGAGAGTCACGAGGGGTATTTATAGGCTCTAACTTTGCCACTTAAACAATACTAGTCCCTATGGGCAAAATATACTACGCATCTAGTCCAATTCACGTAAGTGACGTTATCTTTACAAAAGAGCGAGGCTAACAACTAAGTTGGTCCACCGGATTGGTATGCGGTGTTTGACTCTAGAGGAACTGGATGAACTTTTAAAACAATTTTAAATCCTCCATCAACACTTCACACTTTCAAAAATTTCAAAATTTTCACGGTTAAGTGTTGAGGGGGAGAAAGTAAATATTTTCTGTTTCATAAAACCCTGTACTTGCATGTTATCTTATTCCGGTTGTATCTTTGATAATGGTGGTCAAATTTCTAGTTTATTGACACTCCTCGGACTCAAATTTTCAAAATTTTATTATTTCTTAAGTCGAGGGGGCGTGTCGTCAAGTTTCTTTCTAAATATCGTGTTTTATGTAACCAAAATGGAAGTTATGGGCTAAGGATGAAAATGGTTGACGTGGAGGGACTATTTTTGCCAAAAGCTTAAACTAAATATAACAAAACCACCTCAACTACCTTTTTCATTCATTTACTCCTAACATTTATTACCCGACAACCATATCCCACACATAAGATTTAAACTTCTAATCCGTGCTTTAATCTTCATTTTTGTAAGTGATTTAATGATCTACATGTATTTCTAAACATAGGTTTTGATTTTCAAAAAAATCCAACAGTTAGATTTTGTGTTTGGGATGATTTTGAGTTCTACGTATGCATATGAACACAAAATCATCATTGGATGTTTATGATGAAAGTTATTGTGTCAAAACGTTTAAAATCAAGTATTATAAACATTTTCAACATCAAAATCCACCCAGAAAACATTTTCAATCATTTTTCAAGAATTAGAGTTTATGCGTCGATTTGGGCATTTTCATTTGGGAGTGTTTCTATGTAATTAGATAGTTGTATGATGATTGGAACATAGTTAATTAACCAAAACCACACTTGAATCATTCCAGAAACATGATTTGTGCATAAATTGAGAATTAGGGTTTAAGTATCATACGAATTGGGTACTTTTGATCCAAAAGGTTATTGATGTTAAAAATTGTTGCAACATAGTCATATAGCCTCTAAGACATCCCAGAAAACGTTTGGTGCAAATCCTATGGCTAAATTCCTTACTCGTAAAATTTGAATGTTTATGGTTTTAAACTTACGCATAAGAGTAATCTACACATAACTGATTATTACTGTGATTCCATGTGTATCTGAAAGAAAATTGAATAAATATGTTAATGATGATGTTATGAAAAATTTATTTAAGGTTTTACGCATGCAAAATTCAGAATCAATGTTAACTGTATTCCTACGCATAAGGATTACCTTACGCGTAGAATGTTATTCCTAAGAGAAATCTTACGCATAACCTTTACTCATAAGGTTCTACATGGGACTACGTGTATCCTGTGAAGGATATGCGTATACTTGAGTCTTACGCATAAGGTTCACTCTTACGAGTAAACCTTACGCATAAGCTCCAACTTACGCTTACGCGTAAGCCTTATACCAAAGGGCTCTTTTCCTATGCGTAACATTTCTTACGTGTAAGTTGAGTTCCTACGCATAAGCTTATGCCTACGCGTATGGTCTACTGTTTACGCATAAGCTTGCAATTCCTACTCTTAAGCCTTATTTTTTAACCATAATTATGAATTGTTACGCGTACAAACTTGTAAATAAATAAATAATAACGTCACGAAACCAAAATGTCACTAATAAGCTTAAATGGTTAATATGTTGTGTAAATAAGTGAAAATTTGGACTTTAAAACTTAAAATTAATAAATTCACGAAACTTATCACGACTACTTTGGACTATTGGACAAACAAGTGACGTTGGACTCGTAACATTCATCAACATAACATATTCAATAACTGGTCAATACAATCAACCTTTGACTACCGTAATGTCCTTCGATATGTTGGTTCTTTTGGCTCAATATCTTTCAGATCACAATATGGACGTCACTATGGAAAAAGTTGATGCACCAAATGTTCGCACAATGGAAGACATCTTCCCCACTGGTTACAAAATGAAGATTGGGAAGAACAATCTCAGAGTCGATTTTGATAACTTCACGTGTTCTGAGTATTCTTGTCAAATTGTTGTGGATATTCTGAAGACTCATCCTTACAAGAACTTGCTCACTAATTCTGCAACTGTGCCGGAGATTTATGTTCACCAATTCTGGCACACCATGCAGAAGGTCAAAGGTCAAGATGCTGTAACAGTGACACTTAAAGAAAAACAAGTCACCATCACTCCAGCAGACTTAAGGGCTATCCTCCTTCTTCCTACCATCTAGCCTGCTGATTACACTGCTACTCCTTCGAAAGAGGTCACTCTCCAGTTCATGGTCGACATTGGCTATGATGAAGCTGCTGGGATTATCACAAAACACTCTTCAGTAGATCTGAAGAATATTCCCCAGCCATAGAGAACCCTTTACATCATGATTGCCAAATCCGTTTCTGGACGTGACAATGGTTATGACCATCCCAAGCTCATGGAACTACAAATATTTAGGGGCATGGTCAACATGAAGCACATAGACTTTGCGGCTCGATCGGGAAGATATGATGTCCTACCTCAAAAGCCGGCACCAAGATCCCTTACATCAGATACACAAAATTGTTGATCCAAAGGATTCTTGGGACTAATCTGGATATTCCGATGAGGCTTGATGACCCAAACCATCACTACGTGTTATTCGAGCCCACACTCAATGTGGGTAGATTCAAAGAATCCAGCGAAGAAACTAGGTGTTGTGTTACCTCATTGTCTACTTCGATGTTATCAAGGGACTTCAATCGTACAAACGTTATCTGGAAGCAGTTGAATCAGGAAAAGTGGGATTCATCGATGAAAATACTTTCGGTGTACCTGTCAAGAGGACAAGGATATCTGGCAGTACTGGAAGCGTTGCAAGCACTGGGAGTATAAGAAAGTATCCAAAGAGGACTCACACAGTCAAAAAGAGAGTTCCTTTTACTGGTGCCATCCCTAATGCAAAACCAGAACCAAAACTAATGGAAGAGAGCTCCGAGGAAACTGAAAGAGATGAAGAGGTTATCTACTCTGAAACCCTAACAGAAGACACTTTAACAGTAGCAAAACCTCCCAGTCCCAAATCTGATAAAGGGAAGACTCCATTCGGAGCAATAGGAAGAAGATAGCTCAGATGAAGAGCCACTGGATAAAGATAAAGACTACAGGGGAAGGCGCTTAAGAATCTCGACTCCAACATGTTGCTAAGGAGTTCAACCTACAACAAACACGTAGCCTAGGGGGTTCAAGTGGTGGTGCACAAACCACACCAGTTTCTGATACGGTTAATCAACCCGGTAAGGGAACTGGTACCACCAACCATGAAGCTCAACAACAGCAATAGGAGGAAACCATCGTCTTTTATTTTGAAGAACCGGAAAAGGAGAAGACTGAGAAAATTACTGATGAAGATGTTGAGGCTGCAGCTAAAGAAAAAGCAGAAGAAGAAGCTCAAGCTCAAGCAGACGAAGAGGCAAGGGTCAAGGCTGAAGAAAAGGCCAAAGCTAAAAAGGAAGCCGATGATTATCTTCTAGATAGTCCCGAACGTAGAAAGGAACAAACTTATGAGCCACCAAAGGACCCTGAACCTTCTCATGAATTCATCATCATCAGACTCTTCTTCTCACTCATCTCCACCACCATCCAAAGGCACCACCAGATCAGCATCCAGATCGGTAAGAAGCCAACCGACACTTGGATATCACGAGCTAAGACAAAGATTGTCAAAGATGTCAGGCAAGTCAGGAAGAAAGACGTGACCAACAAGAAACTGAATCAACTTGCAGATAGGATCAATCTTCTTCAGATTGTGATAAACGAGATTGTTGGGTTCAGTAAATACCCAAACCCCTTAATCTAGGATTTGAATAGAAAATATCCCAAGTTTTTAGACCATTAAATACTAACAGGTCACTTAGTGCATAGTCTCTCAGTGAGCCATCTTCAAGATACTCGACGAGGCTACAAGGAAGTCTCTCCACTCAGTTAGCTAACTAGGGAATTCCTAAGACAAAAGGGAAGATGAGCACTTGAAATCTGTTATAAAGCTCCTAATAAGCTGAAATGAGGATCTAATTTGTCCTACCAAACTAAAGGGAACCTAAGAGATGAACATAAGCTCAAGTTAAACACTAAGAAAAAAATGAGAGGAAAAGTGTTAATTGGGGTGTGCTCTACAGCAGCTTCAAGGCACTCAAGGTATACTGAAATTAAGCACTAGGGGAATCCTAAGTAGCTAAAATAAACTATACTAAGCTAACTAAGTAGAATTAATAAGAAAACAATAAAACTAGGTAAGCTAAAATAGAGAAAAAAAAATGGTGACCTTTTGTTGCAGTGTCGTAAACAGCAGCTGAAGTGGCTTTTTTGAGCTTATTTAAAAGCTGAGATGTGGCTGCCAAGGTGAGGACAAGCTACAAAAATGAACATTAGCACAGAGGAGATTCTAAAAAGCCTGATTTGAGGGAGCAATGGACATCACAACAGCTTAAGAATAAGCTGACATCAACTTATCTTGGGCTGATACATAACAAGTGCAGAAAAGCAGTAAAAGGCCACTTCAACTTCTAATTTAGACCAAGATAAAGTGAACCAAGAACTAAACAACATTGACCACAACTGAGTTGAGATAGTACTGAATAAAGAAAAACTAAAGATGTGAGATTTGATCAACAAATTAGTTACAAGATTTGATCAACAAATTACTTTTTTTTGTGTGTAACCTTTTTTTTTGTAACCTTAATACTCAGAGAACTATCTCAGATAAAATTTTAAACTAGAAAACTGATTTGGTAGCTAGAATTGAATCTTACTTTAAACTAGAAAACCAGTTTAACCATGTAAACCAAACACCCCTTTTTAGTAAAGACTGCTTGAAAACTTTATATAACCAACTGAACTAGGTGTTTCACTTCAGCAAAGCTAGTCTATGAATTCAGAAAGATGCAACTTGACAATAAGAATTAACAAAATAAACTATTGAAACGAAATGGTAGAAAAAACTTTTCATTAATACTAAAACACTACAACTTGGAATTTAAAAAGACAACAACTGAATTTTTGACTAAAAACTAGGGGTGCCTTATACTTGGCTACATGATAAGCTATTTATACTAGAGTCTTCAAGCCTTCAACTGCTTCAAGGTGTGTTTGTTTTGTGAGGAGAAAGTGAGCTGAGTGGAATCTTTGTGCTTCTTTGAACACCATCCTGTCCATTGAAATACTTTGGAGAAGCAGTCATGTGATCAAAACCATTGATGTGTTGAGCTCCAATAGAATCACGGGGGATTGCCAAGGTGGCTTGACCACATGTGAAGCTTGGTTGACTCCTATTGCAGCTTCCAATGGTGAGAGTGACGGGGGAGAAGTGTAGTGGGGAGTGACTGTGCATTGAGTTGGAGTTTTGGCGGGCTTTTGATTTTGGTGGGATTAGGTTTGTGTTTTTCTGGTTTTGGGTAGAGAGAGGAAGAAAGAAGATGTCAGAAAAGGGGGTTAGGATAGGGTAAGGTTAAGAAAGGGAAAGGTTTAAAGATTGGTTTATTTTTAGAAGAGAAAAACAATGTTTTAAGTTAAATGTTTTTTTTTTGTTTTTTTTTTTCTTTTGAAAACAAAAATTGGTTTTACGAAAAATAGTATTTTTACAAAATGGGTTTTAAAATGAAAACATGATTTTGGATTAAAAAGTGTTTTAGGAATTTTTGGTATCGGGAAAGGGTAAAATGAGATTTTGGTTTTGGGTTAGGTTTTTGGTTGTTTTTCCCTCTGATCACTCTCAAAACGTGTCTCGGGCTTCTAAAATGTAGAAGCGCTTCCGACTACGTCCTTGAGTGCACTTTTTCCAGTTTCAGCTTGATTTATCCCGTTTTCACTCTGTTTTCAATCCTTTTGTACCTGAAAGACATAAAACACACTCCGAGGATATTTTTAACATATTTTGATCGCATTTGAGTGTTTTTGGTCATTTTTGGGGTCTTATGCGGGTAAAAACGATGAGTGAATAAGCACTCATCAAATCCCCCCACACTAGGCAATTGCTAGTCCCTACCAATCAATCATGTGAAGTAATGAAAGACTCAAGATTACCAAGACTACCCCGTTTCGACTTTTTATTAGATGCGAGAAACTTAAACTGAAACGTAAACAACCTGATTGATTATCAAAAAATAAGCGGTATCACGGAACGAGATTCACACAAAATGGGTGTCTCCAGGGAATTCTAATCGTCATCCTCTTTTTTATACTCCCAAACTAAGTCTAGACTTATTGTGCAAATGTTTTTGTAAAATGCTAACACTACTTATACAAATAATCTATGTAAGTGAAGACTTAACTTTTTACACTCGCAATTTATACAATGTAAGTTCCTGTGCTCATTTTCAAAAGTTTGACCATTGAAAACGACATTGTTATGGTTGTTATCCACTTAACTAAAATCTTAACTTACCGAAAACTACGAAAGTCTATGGATCGAAAGGGCCTCTTCCATGTAGCGGCTTTCTTCTCGGCACATCCCAAACTAGTTGGCTTTAGGTGACCGGGCTTTTGACACCTCACAGAGAATAGTACCGGAATTAGCGGAATTACAAAATAATGTTACTAACGTAAGATCTTTTTTTCCGATTCCTAATACATACTTGTACACAAAAAAATAAAACTCCTAATACCACCTAGACCCTCACACGTTTTCTTAATTTTGGTAACCTTCAAAACTTAACCCCAATCAATACTATAATTTTTGGATTTTATTCAATCACATAACTCATAACCGATCCATTCAAACCAAATTAAAAGGCTATTAAAAACCTTCCAACTTTGTCTTACACGCTCCTCCTAAACCTATTATAAAACGCATTATATCCTATCCCCTCCCCCTCATGCGAAACTGCTTCCTTCTCCTATTTCAAAATCAAGACTTCAAGGGTGAGTTGCTCGTGGTATACAAGGGCGTTGCTAAGGTGTGTTTTAGCTTGAAATCATTGGCCCTGGTCTTGGTTTATTGGTCTCGTTATTCCAGCCTAAAGGTACCACACATCACTCCATCAATGTCGTTAATTAATTACCTCGAATCGTTGTGTATATAAAACCTACAACATGAAACCTAAATAGTTATGATCATGAAATCATGTTATATAAGTATGTATACTGATACACGCCAATTTGGAAACCACTGATAAGCTTGGAACCATTAGTGGAAACCACTGCTAACCATCAGTGGAAACCATTGATAAGCCAAAAGTTAGTTATAACTTTTGGCGGGAAAATCTGTTTACTCCTTCCTCCTATTTCTCCTTCCTTCCTTTTGTATAAATACTCATTTAGATTCTTTGTTGTAATTCATTCACGAAAAGACTTGTAATCTTCTTCTCTCTTAATTCCATTACAAACTAAGTGAATCATTTGATTACAAATACGGTTTTATTTCTTGTTATGTGATCCCCTGTTTGTTTTCATCAACAACTACATATCCTAACTGATTTCTGGTTGTTTACAATCCGGTATACATCATATAAACATGATATATAAGAGACTATACGCCTAAATACTTATCACTTTCTCTCAAAATCTTAACACCATCCTTTGTTTGTCTTTACAACCATAGCCATCAACCAACCTTCTTTGTTAAGAAATCAGTCACCAATGATCTAGTTCTTTATCAATCAAAGTTCCCTAAATCTAAAACCGCCGCTGCAAAATAAAACCTAGTTATTTCAGTTTCGGGTACGGTTCACTTCGGGGTTGTTTGTTGTTAGAGTTCCTGCAAGGGTCGATTGATAGGTTCACATTTAGGTTCAGGGTTATATTGTCTCTCGCTGGATCTCATGTTCGTTTTCGATTTGGTGCTGCTACTCATAATCAGTTTCCATCTCGAACTGGTTACGTCCGACTAGGAGGTAAGATCTAAAATCACCTTCTCATTCTAATGTATCATCGAAGCATACTTCATGTGGTATATAGAGATTACTCACGGCTCAAAATATATAGGTATTGTAGGGAAACGCTTACACTTTTATTAATAAAATCTATATTACAATAAATAAAATTAACAGTAAATAAATAATAGAAAATTAAATACTTACAGAATGTAAACAGATAAACGATAAATAAATTAAATATTAGAATAGTCAAAAGACTTACTTGATCACCCAATAAAGATCAACAAAGAAGCACTAAAAGCCGAGGCACGTGTTTGACACGCTTCCCTTAAAACAGATTCGCCGTCTGTTTCCCAGGGTACAACAGCCAAAACAGTAAGTTGTACTGTCGGACTTAACTAAACTGCTAGGAATTTCATCTTAAGAGATGCGTATTCCATGTGTTGGAAATCAAAAATAACTATTGATTTGATGTGTAAAAAAATTGTGGAATTAGGGCCTCTATTTATACACAATAGAGTCCCTCTAAGTTTACTCATCCCACCGATGTGGGATTGAAAATAAACTATTTTTACTCGTTAGGCATGGTACCGAATGCCTAACTTTGAGACCCGATATCTCATTCACATCAACTCTATTTTGGATACATAAAGGCTTATTGCGAAAGGAGAACGCGAACCTACAAACTATTACTCATATATGTGACACATACATATAGATAATTGTGTCCAAAGTTGGTCAAAAGTCACTTTTGCCAACCAATTTTCCAACAATCCCCCACATGACTGGAGATCGGTCGTAATACACAAAATTTACGATGAAATTCCAATAGTTGAATCTTGCAAAGGATAGGTAGGTGTGACCCTTTGAACCTTTCCTTGTGAAATGCACTTAGCCTCCTAGCTGTCAGTAGACGCGATGTCTTTGAACTGAGCTGCTGTTTATGTAGAAGACAATACATTTCACACAAGACTCTCCCTAACATTGTTAAGCCCTCATAGTCATGTTCATTATGGTCCTGAACATTTGCCTGGTTCTGCAAGAGCTCTTAGGATTTGCGCCCCCCACAATTCCCTTCAAAGCGACCCCACTTCTCTCTCACATAGGTGATTTCATCTTGAATCATTAAAAACATATGTTTTGTGATTTCATCTTGAACTATTATGCTTTGTGATTTCATCCTGAATCATTAAAGCCATATGTTTAACCTCTAAACAAGTCACAATTGTCATAGGAATGGACTAGGAAGTTACAATGTTGAGTAACTCCCCCATATTGACGTGACTTCCCCCACATTTATATGATTAGGTTGTCCTATTGAACCCAGATCTTGGGATCTCCAGTCAACTGGGTTAGGTTTTCCTTCATATAAACTCATTCCATTAATGGCTTTAGTCCCATTCCTTTAGACGACTTACTAACTAACTCTCTGCTTAAGCCTTTCGTAAGCGGATCTGTGATGTTATCTATTGACGTTACGTAGTCAATCGTGATAACTCTAGTTGAGAGTAGTTGTCGCACCAATCAACGTCTATGATGGATGTCTTGACTTACCGTTTTACATTGTGATATGAGCTCTGTCAATTTCCAATTGACTATCACACTTTATATAGATGGTCGTTACCGGTTTATGCCATCTTGGCATGTCCTCTACGAATTAGCAGATATCATATTCTATAAATTTATCTCAAATGATAAATTCAAATTCCACCATAGATTTAGCTATAAAAGTCTGTTTGAAATACTTTCAAGATTTCCAAGACACAGCTTCCCACGTAGAGTCAATACATCCGCTCTAGTGGATCTAGATTCTTTTATGTAAGAATCCCTATTTGCATTACTCTATCACTAGATAGCAGCGGATATCTTCCAAAATTCAATATCATAAATATCATAGTACTTGTGTAATACTATTCAAATGGTCATCACTTGAATTAATGGTATATTTACTTAACTTGATTTTAACTTCTAAATCAAGTCTTACACACGTCATTAGACACATAAGATGCCCAATATTCTCTTAGTATTCAAAATAGGCAACAGCTCTACCTCTATTGTAAATAGATTTAAAAGATGTCATTGGAGTTCTAGCTAGGCCGGAATCCCCCACATTGAACCTCTCAAGAATATTGTCCTTATAGTGTTTTTGACTTCAAAACAAATCCATTTGGTTTCATATGATCTTAGTTCCAAGAACCATATCGAGCAGCCAATGTAGTTCATGTCAAATCTTGACTCCAACATTTCATTAGTGGATTTGATCATCTTGTTATCACTTTCAGTGATAAGTATTCCATCTATGTATAGACACATGATTACATATATACTAGCAATTATTTCTTTCCACAAACATCCGTTATTTTTAAATCCACGTTCTGACATGACGTGAAAAAAAAATTGATGTCATTGTTTGGGAGCTTGCTTTAAGCCATATAATGACTTAACAAGCCTACAAACTTTGTTCTCTTGTCCAGGAGCCATGAAACCCTTGGGTTGGTTCAAGTAGATTTCTTCTTCTAAATCTCTATTTAGAAATGCCATTTTCACATCCATTTTGCGAACTTCTAAATTTCTTTAAGCGGCATTAGAAAGTATCCTCCTAATCGAGGTTATTCGCGTAACAAGCGAATATTTATCAAAGTAATCAAGACCTTCTCGTTGTCTAAATCCTATGATTACTAATCTTTCATTATACTTGTCAATAGTGCCATCGGCTTTCATCTTCTTCTTGAAGATCCATTTATAGCCTAGTGGTTTACAACCAGGAGGTAAATGCACGAGCTCCCAAGCATGATTTTGTAAAATAGAATCTATTTCACTTTTAATGGCTTATTTCCATTAAGGCCCTTCTGAGGAAGGAACCGCCTCTCGGTATGAAGTAGGTTCGTTTTCAACCATAAAAGAAACAAAATCGGGTCTAAACGATTTCTCGGTTCTTGCCCTTTTACTTCTTCTAGGTTCAACCTCTTCTTCCTTAGTTTGATCTTGTCTCTCATCTTGGAGTTCATTATCAACTCCTTTGTTGTCTCTTATCACGAACAACATTCTCATCTTGATGTCTCTTATCATGAAGGAATTCATTATTTAGTTGCCTCTCATCATGGACAACTTTACCGACAAGCCTAGATGAACATCCATTCTCCTATAATAATCAAGGAAACACGGTTTCATACAATGAAAGTTTTCCTTGATTGGGTTATCGTATCTTTGTGTATATTTATCGTTTCCGAATCACATAAAAAGAAATGATAAGCACTACTGTTATGAGCATATCCAAACTTATGCAAACCACAGTTTTAGGTCCAATATTTTGAACCTTGGGTGTCAGTACAGAAAGACACCCCCCACATTCATAAGTACTTATAGGATGGTTTTCATCCATCCTTACAAGGGATCTTATCTAAAAGATAAGTAGCCAATAAAGCCACTTTCCCCCACATGCCATGGCTTAAACCATGACTTTAACAACATGGCATAACCATATCTTTAAGGCACCGTTCTTTCCTATCAACAATTATGTTGTGGTGTATAAGGAGCAATAAATTTATGTCTTATTCCATGTTTAGAACATACATGAAATGGAGACACATATTCACCTCCAATATCACTTCGAACCGCCTTGTTTTCGATAATAAGTTGATTCTTAACTTATTTGTATAGATCAATCTTGTCTATATCCTTACTCTCAAGAAAGTAAAAGTCGCAATATTTTGTGCTACCATCAACAATTATGATGAAGTACCAAATCACATAAAACTATGTGAATCAAGGGTTCGGTTAATATACGGTCAACCGAGTGAAAAGACAATCTTGTCAATTTGGCTTCAACATAAGTTTTACTTTTGTAATCCGTGTTTGTTTATTTAATTAAACAACGTATTGAGTTAAAATTAACATGTCCGAGATGGCCATGCTATACATTCAAAGGATCAAATAAGCTGAATTCATACTCATTTTTATTAAAACAACCAAAAAAAAAAAAAATTTGATACAGCTTAAACATTTAATGAAGGGCATAACCCGTACCGACCAAAATTTAGTTCAATGTTAACTCAATGTTACTTGATAAAAATAAAGCCAAATTTATTAAGCAACCATCCAGACACAAGATTCCTAAGAATCTCTGGCACATACAACGTGTTGGTTCACATAAGCTCTTTTCCACATGTGAATTTCAACATCTCATTTCTTTTCCCTTTCTATTAGCAGTTATAGAGTTGCCCATAAATTGCATCTCTCATTTTCTGCTACTTTGAAAGAGTTAACCAAACTCTTATCATCATACTCATGACATGATGCCTAAGTGTTAATCAACATTTTCTAATGTCGGATCCTGCCTTGGCAACAATTTTCGTTTCATTCAGGCCATTTAACCCATAGTTATGGCACATAAAATCTGAATGCTTTAAAGCATCTACCGTACACATAACTCGAGTATCGGTCTCCCTTTCAACAAGTTCGGGAGCAGAACCTTTAGATGTCACTCATGACATTCTGAACATTCTGTTAATACGAGATTCCGTTATTAGTGTAACACTAAATTTGGAATAATTAACAACTTGTTATATCACAAAGTGTTTCTTAACAAACACGATAACATAAAATTTTGTTTAAAACACTACTGTTTTGTAAGATCCATTATACAAAACCACTTTTAAACAAGTCTTTCGATTAAACAATTAAACAATATCGCATATTACATAATGTTTTTAAACAAAAACAAAGTTGTAATATGATTTTGTCAATCTTCTTTAACAATATCTTAATAGATCTACATCACATGGTATAATTCTACAATAAAACTCGACAAGGTTTCAAAATAGATTTACTCTTTCAAAGAAACTCAACAAGGTTTCTATAGATCTACTATCAAATGCATAAAGTTTCAAGAACTATATTTAGTTTATAATTAAACTCAACCTGGTTTAAATAAGCTAAACAAGTCAAAGAAACTTTTCCTCAAAATATGATAACAGCTTGTATATTATCAGATTCTGTTTCAAACAAACTCATCTTAGTTTCAATAAACACGTTCTAGTAATCTAATAAAATAACAACTCGTATTTTATGAGATTTGTTTCAAAGAAACTCCACATGGTTTCAATGAATCGGATTTCATCATGATTTTTAACCATGTTAGTAACTGGTGCACCAATTACATTAGCAAGATTCACTAGGGTCACAAATTATGTTACCATAAGTTAACTTGTGAATATTTAAACACAAAAACAGTTAAAACTGTTAAAACAATATGGTATCTAATAAATTCAACATGGTTTATGTAAACTTGTACCAAATATGATTTCGAGAAACACAAGCCTGGTTTCAATATCCAGATTTAAACAATAACATATGCAATAAACAAACTAAATAAATCAGTTTGAAAAGAAACTCATCATGGTTTCAATATAAACTGATTCAATAAACTGTTTTAATAATCGTTTATAAATCCGTTATACCAAATCTGTTAATTAGAATTCTGTTTAGTTATAAAACTGATTTTCATAGAAACTCAATCTTGGTTTCAGCAGAAAAACAGTTTGTATAAAATCTGTTAATTATATAAATCAGATTTTAATAAAAAGTGTTTTAATTCTGTTACACAGAATCTGTTTTAAGATTGTAGGGAAACGGTTACACTTTTATTAATAAAATCTATATTACAATAAATAAAATTAACAGTAAATAAATAGCAGAAAATTAAATACAAACAGAATGTAAACAGATAAACGATAATTAAATTAAATATTAAAATAGTCAAAAGACTTACTTGATCACCAAATAAAGATCAACAAAGAAGCACTAAAAGCCGAGGCACGTGTTTGACACGCTTCCCTTAAAAAAGATTCGCCGTCTGTTTCCCAGGGTACAACAGCCAAAACAGTAAGTTGTACTGTCGGACTTAACTAAACTGCCAGGAATTTCATCTTAAGAGATGAGTATTCCATATGTTGGAAATCAAAAATAACTATTGATTTGATGTGTAAAAAACTTGTGGAATTAGGGCCTCTATTTACACACAATAGAGTCCCTCTAAGTTTACTCATCCCACCGACGTGGGATTGAAAATAAACTATTTTTCCTCGTTAGGCATGGTACCGAATGCCTAACTTTGAGACCCGATATCTCATTCACATCAACTCTATTTTGGACACATAAAGGCTTATTGCGAAACTCTCTTCGAGGAGAACGCGAACCTACAAACTATTACTCATATATGTGACACATACATATAGCTAATTGTGTCCAAAGTTGGTCAAAAGTCACTTTTGCCAACCAATTTTCCAACAGGTATATCAAAAGCTTAATGTAATGAAACGAATTAGTTAAGTTCATTGGCATATAATTTTGGTTAAACTCTCTAGCTGAATGAAAATATGGTTGATACTATATGATCGCTGTTAAGTAACGATTCGTCGAGTTTTCATATCTTTAGACGGTTTAGTGTCTAAATTTTATACTATACTAAACAATTGGAACAAGTAAAATGAAATATAGCTTATAAACAAATTTTAACTGGTTCGGTACCGAAGCGCAGCAAGAAGAAATTGATTTTTCATGCATGGTCATTATGTTTTAGTCATGCATGCATGGTTATTATGGAGCTTATGTTGGTTTTGTATGTAAAACAAGAATAAGATACATTTTCATGGCAAGTTACAAATATCTTTATGTATTGGTCCATGTACTTTTAATCTTGTTATCAAATTAAACTAGCTCATTTTACTAAACTATAAGTTTTACGTAACTAGTTATGGGATTTATTAGAGATATATGAATAGATGCGTTTTCGTGTTGGGTTTCGAGAAGTGTTTTCGTGTTTGGTTTCGAGCCTACTTTCGATTCTAATTCGGTCTACTTTTGCTTCTAGTTCGGTTGTCTTTCTTTCCAATTTGGTATTTTATTGTTTCAAGATACCATTTTAAAAACCTATGTATTACTAAATATGAATAAACCCTAAACATGTAATTTTATGGCTACATCGATAAACAATAATCAGTTATGTCCTAAAATAACAAAAAGACTCCTAAATATTAAATGATTATTAATTCAGGTAGATCAACTGAAGAAGGAGTAATTTGTGTTTTTCGAGTTTGTGTTGATTTCTAAAGATTATTTACTTGGACTTGTCACCTTGTCTCATCCGCTTCAAGGTGAGTACTCGTGGCCCCATTTTTAGATATTTTCTTGGGGGAAAATAATACTCAACAGATATTTCATTTACATTATTTCTTTCGTTGTGATAAATTCATATTATTTCCTTGGACATGTTTGTGTATATAATTGTGCGCATGAGTGTTTGTAGTGGTTGTCAGATTTCATTTAGCCAACAGTCTTTGGGGCTGGTTGGATATCCATGATTACATTTAGCCAACAGTCTTTGGGACTGGTTGACAGATTTCATTTATCCAATAGTTTAGCTCCAGCTGGTTTGCGATAATAACTGATTGGATTCCTATTGTACACAGGACCACTTGGTGGTCGGATTTCATGACGTGGATTACATTTCATTTACTACTTGCTCTGCGCTATCATTTATACACATGTCTTACTTCTAGTTTCCATGCATAGCAAACTGTTTTACACTTATAATTCTTTAAACCTGCGAGCTCACCAACATTATGTTGACATTTTCGAGTATTATTTTCCGGTGTTCGATAGTCGAATTTTTGATGGCATGCATATTGAAGTCATACATTGTTCTCATATCAAAGACCGAGTGACTTGGCCAAGACCTTTTTTCTAAAGATTTAACTTTGATAATACTAAGACTTATGATTTCCAATATTCAGTATTGTATAAAATCTTTATGTAACATTGTGAACCCATTTCTTAAATTATAAATTGGTGTTGTTCTATTATCTTAGGCGATGTTACATTTCGTTACACCTCGTGTTTCCGCTCTTAGCGGGGTGTGACAAATGAGCGGGATAAGGCGGGATAAGTTGAATCATATAAGACGAAGTTCTTATCAACCAAAGTCAACTTTCCCAGAATGGCAAAAGATGAGGCTCAGTTCATCACTGACCTTAGGAAAGTTGTCTTGTCTCTTACCTAAAATATTCTTTGTAAACAGAGACAAAATACATCCGTATTTTGTCTTCTGTAAAATGTTAGTTTGTCACTTAGGAAAGAGTTAAAACTCACACATGTATAAATAGCATAAGAGATGAGTGATAGATCAAGCTTGTGAATTGTAAAAACACACACACACGCAAGCCATCTTTCACTCCTCCAAATAAAACTTTGTCCCTGAGATAGCTCAGTGGTTCCGTGTAGTTGTGTTCAGATTTAGCCTGAACTTAGTGAGGAGTGACCAACCTTTGTCATTTCAATCCCAAGTACTATTCCGCAAGTACTTGGGTAACGTATTCTTTGTGATTCATTTATAATAAAAATATGACGTTGAAAATTACTTTGTGTGTTTTACTTATGTTAATTTCAGTCATTGTTCACTATTAATTTGTTTTATATACTTAAATTGTTTTAAACAATAGTGAACGGGGAACAACAAGTGGTATCAGAGCAAGGCTAATTATAAAACTCTTTTTAGGCCGCTCTAAAAGTTTTTAAATTAGGATCCTAAATGGCTGAAATTGATATACCCCAACTAGTCGATAAAAAGGGTGGAGCTCAGTTGTTGCCCCTAGACTTGAAGTTGGAAAAAGCGTATGCTTTGCTATTTGATGGGAATGGAACCTTATTATATAAAGTGTATAAATGAGGGTCCATTTGTCCCTAAAACAGCTGAAGGGTTTCCCAAACCTGTAGCACAATGGACTCAGGATGAAAGAAGAGTGGTCAACCAGGACCAAAGACTCATAAGTATCATCATTTAATGTCTTCCTGATGATATTATGGAGTCAGTTATTAGTTGTAGTACAGCTAAACAAACCTGGGTTGACCTGGTCCATAGTCATGAAGGTCCATCCGATACCAAGATTATGGAGGCAACTACTACACTTTGGTCATAGTGGATGATTACTCTAGGTACACATGGACTAAATTCTAAAATACAAAACCGAAACGTTTAACTACTTTGAAATATTAAGTAAGAAAATCCAAAGACAATTAGCATGTCCTATAGTGTCCATTAGAACGGATCATGGTAGGGAATTCGATAATGAAGTGCAATTTAGAGTCTTTTGTGACGCTAATGGTATTACTCACAACTTCTCGGCTCCTCGCACTCCACAATCGAATGGGGTAGTAGAAAGAAATAATAGAAACCACTCACAACTTCTCGGCTCCTCGCACTCCACAATCGAATGGGGTAGTAGAAAGAAATAATAGAAACCTACAAGAAATGAGTCGCACAATGCTTAATGAGCAATCCATACCTCAAAAGTTTTGGTGCAATGCCGTTGATACTTCAACGTACATACTAAATCGAGTCTTAATTAGACCATTCTTAGGTAAAACTCCATATGAGTTACTTCGAGGTAAGAAGCCCACATTAAATCACTTTAGAGTCTTTGGTAGCAAATGTTTTCTTCTCAACACTAAAGATTACCTTACAAAATTTGATCCTAAATCAACCGAATGTATCTTTTTAGGTTACGCTCCTAATAGCAAAGCTTACGTCTTACTAAACAAAGAAACAATGAAAGTAGAAGAGTCGTTAAATGTAAAATTTGATGAAAGTCCACCCAAACCTTCTCAACCTCTTGTCGATGACGAGATTGTTGAAAGTGATGCTATAGTAATTAAGAAAAAGGTAAATGAAGAAAAAGAAGAACCGTTAAATAACGAACCTATAAATATTAAGGAGTCTAAAGACCACCCCGTAGATAAGGTCATAGGAAAGTTAAACGAAAGTACCTTAAGATCTCAAGTACAAAACCAAAGAAGCTTATTTTGTTTTGTCTCAACCATAGAACCTAAGAATACACAAGAAGCCATAAAAGATGACAGTTGGGTAATGGCAATGCAAGAAGAATTAAATCAATTTGTTTCTAATGATGTGTGGCCACTTGTCCCTCCACCTATTAATCAAACCATAATAGGAACCAAATGGGTTTATAAAAACAAATTAGATGCAAATGGAGTAGTGTCTAGGAACAAGGCTAGACTCGTTGCTCAAGGGTATAACCAACAAGAAGGAATAGACTTTGATGAGACCTATGCTCCCGTGGCTAGATTAGAGTCTATAAGGATACTTATTGCTTATGCTTGTGCTAATGATCTAAAGCTTTATCAAATGGATGTCAAAAGTGCATTTATAAATGGTTTTATTAATGAAGAAGTATATGTAGCTTAACCTCCGGGCTTCATTGATTTTGAAAAACCAAAACATGTATATAAATTAAAGAAAGCCCTTTACGGTCTAAAACAAGCTCCAAAAGCTTGGTATGATAGACTCAAGTCGTTTTTAATTAAACACAACTAGACCATGGGGTTGGTTGACAACACACTTTTTACTAAGAAAAGAGAGTCACATATAATCATAGTTCAAATATATGTAGATGATATTATATTCGGATCCACTTGTCAAGACATGTGTGATGATTTCTCTAAAATCATGCATGACGAGTTTGAGATGAGTATGATGGGAGAACTTAGTTTATTTCTTGGTCTACAAATAAAACAAGTGGAAGATGGTATCTTCTTTAATCAATCTAAATGCATAAAAGAGATGTTAAAGAAATTCGGTTTAGAAGAGTCGAAACCAATTAGGACACACTAGAACAAAAAGTGGATTTGGCAACACCGAATATGTGTGACAATATACATATAGTCACACATGTTTTTTCGGCCGTGTGTGACTAAAGGTCGCGTGACCATGGGTACCCTATGGTCACGTGTTTGACTTTTTTTAATCTCTATTGCAAAAGAGTAACCAAAACCGTAACATGTGTGACTAATTAGGTACAAATTTTGTTGGATTAACCCGTATTAGTGACCATAAACACTGTATAGTCACACAAAGCATGTTTGTTTTGGGTATTTAGTCACATACAATTAAACATAAAGTGGCAAAAAGTGTTAATAAGTGTGACCATATGTTGTTTAAGGTGAAGAAATATGTCTTTTGTGTGACTATTGATCACCCAATGGCTACTTGAATTTTATGTTTGTGTGGCCTTTTCTAACATTTTGTCACACAAAGCATGTTTGTTTTGGGTATTTAGTCACATACAATTGATCATAAAGTGGCTAAAAGTGTTAATAAGTGTGACCAGATGGTGTTTCAAGTAAAAAAAGGTGTCTTTTGTGTGACTATTGATCATCCAATGGCCACATGAATTTTATGTTTTTGTGGCCTTTTCTAACATTTAGTCGCACAAATCATGTTTGTTTTAGGTATTTAGTCACATACAATTAGCCATAAAGTGGCTAAAAGTGTTAATAAGTGTAACCATATGGTGTTTTAAGTGAAGAAATATGTGTTTTGTGTGACTATTGATCATCCAATGGCCACTTGAATTTTATGTTTGTGTGGACTTTTCTAACATTTAGTCACACAAAGCACGTTTCTTTTGGGTATTTAGTCACATCCAATTAATCATAAAGTGGCCAAAAGTGTTAATAAGTGTGACCATATGGTGTTTTAAGTGAAGAAATGTGTGTTTTGTGTCACTATTGCTCCTCCAATGGCCACATGAATTTTATGTTTGTGTGGCCTTTTCTAACATTTAGTCACACAAAGCATGTTTGTTTTGGGTATTTAGTCACATGCAATTAACCATAAAGTGGCTAAAAGTGTTAATAATTGTGACCATATGGTGTTTTAAGTGAAGAAATGTGTGTTTTGTGTGACTATTGATCATCCAATGGCCACTTGAATTTTATGTTTGTTTGGCCTTTTCTAACATTTAGTCACACAAAGCATGTTTCTTTTGGGTATTTAGTCACATACAATTAATCGTAAAGTGGCCAAAAGTGTTAATAAGTGTGACCATATGGTGTTTCAAGTGAAGAAATGTGTTTTTTGTGTGACTATTGATCATCCAATGGCCACATTAATTTTATGTTTGTGTGGCCTTTTCTAACATTTAGTCACACAAAGCATGTTTGTTTTGGGTATTTAGTCACATACAATTAAGTATAAAGTGGCCAGAAGTGTTAATAAGTGTGACCATATGGTGTTTCAAGTGAATAAATGTGTGTTTTGTGTGACTATTGATCATTGTGTGACTATTGATAATCCAATAGCCACATTAATTTTATGTTTGTGTGGCCTTTTCTAAGATTTAGTCACACAAAGCATGTTTTTTTTGGATATTTAGTCACATACAAATTAAGCATAAAGTGGCCAAAAGTGTTAATAAGTGTGACCATATGGTGTTTTAAGTGAAGAAATGTGTGTTTTGTGTGACTGTTGCTCATCCAATGGCCACATTAATTTTATGTTTGTGTGGCCCTTTCTAACATTTAGTCACGCATCGAATTAAGCAAACTGTGACCAAAAAGTGTTAATAATTGTGACTATATGAATCTTTTAGTCACATAAAAGAAATCAATATATATCAAAACAAATTCTAATATATAAAAATATATTCAAAATATATTCAAATACACTAAAATTGGAATGTATATAAAATTTTAATGTCGTACATACTAAAATTCTCAATAATTTAACGACTTCTGACTCTTGATCTTCTTAGCTTCCTTTTGCATGGCATGACTAGAGATGTAGCGCTTCGTTTGTAATTTAGGTGCAGTTCTGTTCTCACCAATCTGTTTTATGGTACTTGGTGGTGTTACCTGTAGGAAACAAAATCCGGGTGTATCAAACACCGAATTAAATATGAAGAATGATATATGTAGGTTTATAAAACACATGCATCTATGTACCTTTTCATTGAAAACCACTTGATACTTTAGCCATGCATAAAAACCACCTACTGCATCCTTAACTGTTTTGAAACCGTTACTTCCTACATCCGGTATGCACGCTGCATCCACTAAAGATTTTTCAATAGACACTCTGTAGCAATCATTTGGGAGTGGTTTGTTATGAAGCATTTGTTTTCCATCAGTTTTGTACACGGTACCCTCCGCAATAATAGATGATTTCTTTAAGTGCCACAGTCTGCACTTAATTACCTAAAACGATAATGTGTTGCATGTATATATGTATCAGTAATTAATTAAACTAAAGAACATATGAAAATGTTTAAATACATACTTGTGGTAGTACTGTTAATGGAGACTCATTTTCTTGTGATTCGGAAAGTTGACGTGAAGAATCCTTTCGTTTTGATCTAATTGATTTCTTAGATGCGACAGATTTAACAGTTTCCTATATATATAATACACGGTAAATAATACATGTATGTAGAATTCAAAAATACCAGGGTGATGATTTATTACTTACACTTATTTGAATTTCCTTTTCCAAAGTTGCAAGTCCATTAGACTTCTCAATGCTCGCAACTTTCTCACGTCCAGCAACACGTGTTCCGGCATCCTCATCAGCACTTCTATTTATAAGATTAATATTCACCGGAGACACCTGAAATATAAATTGTTTAAGAAGACTACAGCAGTATTTAAAAGGGTAAAAAAAAGATGGAATGTTACTTTCTTATGTCTTACTTCCATTTGTGTCAATGGAGTTGTAGTTGACTGACCCCTTTGTGCAGCCAATTGTTTCATCAATCCTGTATTACTGCCTCTTTTCTTGACGTTGGCGCCTCTCATTATCAAGTTCACTTTGAAGTGACACCACTCTTTCATCGGATGCTTGTCGATTCGAGGAGATCAAAATACCTCTAGTAGGTTACTCCACCTCCCACTCCTCTCGCATATCCTCCCTTTTCCTTACCTAATACAAATGTCATGGCATCAGTACCATGATCAAGCTTCAAGGTTCCTTGTTTGATCTTCTCCTCCGTCTCTTTCTGCACACAATATGGGAAATAGGTTATTTAATTCTACCAGCATTAAATTATAAATAACAGTATTAACTTATAACTAACAGTATTAATTTATAACTAACAGTTTTAACTAATACACTATCAGTTTTAACTAATACACTATCAGTATTAACTTATAACTAACAATAAACATAATCATAAAATGAGTCAAACTTACAATTTTTTGTCCAACTGTTCTGATATCATCATCGTGAAATTCTTCGTCTTTATTCACCCTTCCTTTCAACCACAGCGTACCACGCAGTGGTTCTTCATCTGGTTCAATTTCTTTATTCTCGATCTTATAAACATCAAATACATACACTTGTAAGATAAACCAATATAAACGAAAGTATGATGCTATTAAATGCAAATGTTTAATGTTTAATGTTACCATTTTATCCATCACACGGGCATATCCACCTCATCCCATTCTATGTTGATAAACAGACTTGGAACGCGCCACTTTAGATGCAGCTGATTTCACCTTGCAACACAAAATAAAAAAGGTGTTTAGATGTAGTAATGCTGATAGTATACAACTAATATATATGGAAACATCAAATGTGATAGATATTTGAACTTGAATAAAAATGAATAATTAACACCTTGTATTCCTCGGTGGCAGTGTATTTTACAAAATGTACCCAATCTTCAGCTTTTATAATTGCACTATACTTCGCCGGGACTTCATTAAGTTTTGAAAGGGTATTTTGGTTTGGCAATATGTAGTTTTCGGTCAATTTCCTTCTGAAATTCCTTAGGAGTTGACCAAGACGATTCATTATCAGCTTTCGGACAGTCAAGCCAACATCAAAATATCGCTGCAAAGATTAACACAAACATAATGTAAATGCAGAGATAAACTTATTAACACCTTGTACCTACGACAGCCAAGCCACTACTAGTTAAAAAAAAATTATATGTGTACCGTGATTTCGTCCCACATTTTATCTCTTGCTTCTGAATCAACCTTCCTCCAGGATAGAATCCTGACACCTATATGCTCACGAACCAAATCACCCAAAAAACTCGAAAACAATGCCCTGTTTTTTCCTCATATCCTATTCAGTGCATCGAAGGTTACATTGAACTTTACTCTGTCGGTTTTTCCATAATCCCTGCGAAACTTAGCTAACCTAGTTATGCCCCTCTTAACAACATTCGCATTTGAATGGTTGTTTTCAGCATCCTCACCCTCATCTGAATACGCCTCTGATTCATATCCAAATGGGTTATCATTTTCACGATCAGAATAAACCAAATCATCCAGACAATTGGTTTGAGTTGCCATGATTCGTCAGAAGTAATGTGTTAAAGAAAATTAGTAAACTTAATTGGTAAATAACGGTGTAAAATTGAAGTTCTGGTTGTTTTGCTTGAATCCTGATTTATTGGAGTAAAATTAGGGCTCATTATGGGGCAGTTTTTCAAATAAGGAAACCATAATTTCCTAAGTACTTTTAAAAATTTTGGCTGAAATTTGGCTCCAATTTGGATAAATTTAGAATGTGGCTCCAAATTGATAATATAGAATTTAAATATTTCATTTTTGGCACACCCATGACAGAAATGGTTCTTACCCACAGTCCCAAACACCCATATAACTTCAAACCAGCTGTATCAAAGACACATATAACTGCAGCTACACTAAAATCTCACCACATGGCGCATACAAATGAAGAAACAAAATAAAAAAAATGGAATTACAGCAACTAATTAAGCAACTATAACTAATAAGCAGTCCCAGATAAACAAATAAGCACAAAATTAATCAAATCTAACCAAGGACTGCTGACACAACAAACAGCCCTGATACCTTACTTTAAGCCTATAAATAACCTATTATAAGCACTTAAATAAGCTCTAACATCCTCCAACAGTAAAAAAAATCAAGAAATCATGTAAATGCAATTAACTTAAAGCAAAAACAACAACAAAAACACCCTAAAAATTGACAACAACCTAAAAAATGAACAACCTAAGCAAAGCACTTATGAACTGCATATCCATGGCTCAACATTGAACAGAGTTTGGATCAACCTCAAACCTACAATAATACATTCTACCAGATATGAACTTAAACACCACAACCAATTCCTAAATGCAAAACAACATTAAAAATAAATGAAACAAACTAGCAGAGCATCCCATTCCATTCCATTGGATAAACCATCAAAAGATCCATACATATTTCATTGTTAATATATCTACAAACCATAATATTAAACCAAGACATTAGACATTATAAACAGATGACACTAGAGCAAAAGAAACCATCCCTTTACATAGCGAGCAACCCTTCAACCATTCATCGACTTAATTTGTTCTTCCTTGGTCTCGATATCCTCCTCAGCTTGAATAATGAGATCATTCAACCCTTGCAGCTTAGTCCTCGTAGCCTCCAGGTCATGCCTAAGATCCATCAATGTGTCAAAATATTCATCCCCATCTCCAATAGCTACCATCTCAGCAATTAAAGCATTAAACTACGCAATCTCATTCTTTACTGTGGTGGCCTCTTCGCGCATCCGGTTTATAAAGCCACGTAGACTGGAAATTTGCTGAGCCTTGAAGAAACTCATGTAACCATCAACAGATGTCTCCCCGCTAAACTCAATTAGGTCATCAATAACACGCTTAGCCAAATGGTTTTGTGGTGATTGTGCTGCCATTGATAATGAAATTGGGTAAAATATGATATTATTGAAAGATTGCAAAGAAAGGTTGAAGAAGAGTTGTGGGGATAGTGTGATAGAGAAGATACTTGTAACTCCTTATGAATTCAAACTATAAAGACCTAAACTTTAAAACCGCAAAACAAGTCCTCCTTTTAAACTATCACTATAAATTAGGGGTGTTTCTCCGTTTGGTTATCGGGTTGTTTGGTTTCGTTAAATCGGTAATTTTTTTTATTCGGTTCAACACGAAAACCGAACCGAACCGAACTAGAATTAAACCGAAGCGAGCCGAAAACTGAATATGAATTCACTTCGCTTCTTGGGTTGACCCGAAAAGTCTTAAAAACGGATAAAACGGAAAGAAACGGACTAACGCAGACGAAAACGTGTAAGAATGTAAGAAAACGTATGGAACTTAAGAAAATGTACATTAATATGTAAAACATATGAAAGCGTATGAAAACTGGAATTTTCGACAGTGGATAAAAATTTTTGGCCTAGATATTTAGAAAATATACTTTAAAACGAAAACGTGGCCGCTTGAACGGATTAAAACGGAGTTATAACGAAGAAGATATGAATTTTTGAAGTTTGACGACGAAAACTAATAATTTCAGAAATTTCAGCATGTAAATGTCACTTTTTACGAGTCAAAAATGAGGCTTAAGCGTTATGAAATGTGTCGACGTATTAAAAATATATTAGTGTACTTAAATACGAATCTAAGGATGTAGAAAACGTAGAAAACGGACTTGTAACGAGTAAATTACACGCGATAAACAAAGTTGCCGTAACTTTATTCTATTAGCAAAATTAATATATTTTCTATTAAACACATACTACGGCAACGAGGGACCATGTTGAGGGTCGTTTTTAACAATGACGGAGTACTTTTTATAAAATGATGTCTTCTAGTAAAAGTGAGTTCGCCTAGCCTATTTTCCAAAATTTCCAACCGTTCGTCAAGCGGAGTTGTAACGAATGAAATGTAGTCACTCAAACTTTGCCGAAAACCACCCTTAAACAATAATTTGCACACAAGTACCATACTTAAGCTATATTTTTCTCTATGATCGAGACCTCTAGGATGAAAACTTAAATGCTAAAACTTTGAGATAATGATACAAGCTTCCCAAAACCGTTGAGTTCGTTTCCTAACACTCGACGTACACCATTTTACGACTAGCTTTGTGAGGCCGTTTTAGTCACTTTCATGAAATTTTCAACGACATTATTTTACGACGAAAAGTTATAATTTCATAATAAATCATTAAATAACTATTGTAGGATGTCATTTTGACATAAATACTTGTAAAGTAATTCATAAAGTGTCAAGACGTTATAAGATTATTTTTCGACGATAAGTATTATTTTCAAAAATTCACAAGTGGTATAGATATCGTATGAATTGTATGCATAACATTACATTGTAACTTATCATAGAACATATCATTCATAATAGGTCACGGTTAGAGGTTGCGCCTCATTTCAGTGTATCCACTTTTATCATCATAAACATTGCACCAGGTGAGTTCATACCCCGCTTTTACTCGTTTAAATTCTTATAAACTATTTGGGGCGAGATACATGCTTATTTATCAAAACATTTAAACTCTTTTGCCAAAAAACATTACTTATACTTTAGATTTGGTGCGTGTAGTGACTAGACTTAAACAAACATCCCAATATTTATATGTTGGAAGGCCATTTATTTGGATACTGCCCAACGTGAGTCGTTGGAGGAACATCCCAACATTTTTATGTTGGAAGGCCATTTATATGGATACAGCCCAACGTGAGTCGTTGGAGGAACATCCCAACACGAGTTGTTGGAAGACCCTTGTGGTGATATTTATACTTTTAACTACCTTAATGCGCATATTCATGATTGTCATTCTATTTTAGGCAATGGGTTGTGAACACACAAGTTGCAAGTTTTGTATGGGCGGAACTTGGAACTGAGTGGATTCACAATGCCTTTGCTGCATAAATGATTTTGAAAGGCTTTACATTTCATCACAACTATATGAACTCACTCAACCTTTGTGTTGACACTTTTTAGCATGTTTTATCTCAGGTATCTAAGGCATTCACTTCATGGCATGCATATGGACATATCATAGAGTCGCGGAGACGACGCGTCTTACTTGGGATTTATGCCCTTTAAAACATCGTTTGAATTTGTAGCAAACTTATTTCCGTACATATTGATTTTCATTTGGGACCTACACTTTGTAAACTTTGATTATTTTATTAAATCAAACGACGTATTTTCCAAACGACACTTTAGGTCGTTCAATATAACTGTGATTGTGATGCTATGACAGTCAATCCCTAGGAATTCCATTCCGCTGCAAAACAGGTAATTTGGGGGTGTGACAGATTGGCATCAGAGCATCGGTTATAGAGAACTAGGTTGCATCATTGACCCTAGACTATAACTACATCATCATAGCATCTAATCATATCATTATAAGTACATACTCATTATACATGCGGGTTTATGACTTAACACCAAACATCATATGAGTCGATTAGTCCAAGCATTGCGTAGTTACTCCTAAATTATAAATAGCCTGATCACCTATGTCTAATTCAGGAAGAATCATGCAATGAAAGGAGTAGTAGGCTTATACGTGTAAGCAATTCTATGACCGAGCCAAATTTTCAAAAGACCCGTTACTCAAACCGATTTAGCCTAATCTCATGACAGTTCTTGTTTGATGAGTTGTGAGATTAAGTAAAAATCGGTTACCTAAAAGTCTTTTGAGGGTTTTGCTCGAGAATGGGAAGGCTTGCCTCATCAAACCCTAAACCGGAGAGACCAACACGAACTGAATTCAGGGACTGAATTCCTTTTTGGATGGGCGAATGTGACAACTCGTACTTTCAGGTCATTTTTCAAATCACAATTCATGCTTCATTATTCATCGTTTATCGTAAGCTAGGTTTACTAGTTTCAAATTCACGTAACCTTAACGGTTTAGCTGCGAATTCATGATCATATCATCAAGGACATTTCATATAGACTAGGGTTAGTCTACATTTCATTAGCATCATTGTCATCATATTAGTTCATGCATGTTTTGCATTTTACGTTAAACGCGTAATTTTCATATTAAATAAACGCTATCGCGTGACTAATGATTTTGAACATTTGATCCGATACTTCCAAAAATTATCCCGATATATTTTTATACTCATATTAAGATCATAAAAATATTATTATGAGTTTACCCAGTGTTTTAAATTTTATTTTGTATATAAATTGTTATATTTATATAATTACGACGGTTATCGTAAATTCAACACGATAAATATTTATTCACTCAATACTTGCAAGAAATGTATTTTATAATTTTTATGACTTCAATACATTTTATTTTGTCTCGTTAAAATTTATTTTTAGCTAACGCTACCCTAAAAGCTCAAATATATACACAAGTTACTAATTATTCTTAAATCACTACACTTTTACTTTTACATATGTGTACTTAATTATAAAAAAATGCATCTAGTCATTTTCTTTTTGTATGTGTCGACCTCAAGGAGGTGACTCACATCACCTTTAGTACAAATATCTAGTATAACACTTATATTAGTTTTATAACAACACATACACTCAATATAATCAAAGTGTAAAACAAAAGCTACTCTCTCTTTCTCATCACATAGAACCGACCATATTGATGTTCCAAGAGGAGATCATATTTTTTTTCTAGTCAAGTTCATCACACTCTAGTTACACTTTTGATTAAGGTTTTGAAATAAAAACCTAGGGTGTTTAGGAATAAACCTTTGTTCATATCACTTCATCAAGTAACTAGTAAGCATTTCATATTCATCATCATCTTTCATATTCATGTTGTGTTCATTTTATCATGTTTGAGTAAAGCATGCTATTTATATGGATGTCTATACCACTTAAATTGTTTATAAGCACTATAAGTTTATATATGATATCCTATAATTACTCCTTGAAACACATCACTTTTGGTGATGCCTAGGAACCCATGACACCCTAAGAAGGTGTATGGTAGGATTATAATAGCTTCGGAGTTGTTTTGAATTGGTTAGAATAGGTTTTGCACGTGAAAAACTCATTTCGACAAGTCTAATTAAGGGTGTGACCAAAATTGTGAAAACTGGAATTTTCGACAGTGGATAAAAATTTTTGGCCTAGATATTTAGAAAATATACTTTAAAACGAAAACGTGGCCGCTTGAACGGATTAAAACGGAGTTATAACGAAGAAGATATGAATTTTTGAAGTTTGACGACGAAAACTAATAATTTCAGAAATTTCAGCATGTAAATGTCACTTTTTACGAGTCAAAAATGAGGCTTAAGCGTTATGAAATGTGTCGACGTATTAAAAATATATTAGTGTACTTAAATACGAATCTAAGGATGTAGAAAACGTAGAAAACGGACTTGTAACGAGTAAATTACACGCGATAAACAAAGTTGCCGTAACTTTATTCTATTAGCAAAATTAATATATTTTCTATTAAACACATACTACGGCAACGAGGGACCATGTTGAGGGTCGTTTTTAACAATGACGGAGTACTTTTTATAAAATGACGTCTTCTAGTAAAAGTGAGTTCGCCTAGCCTATTTTCCAAAATGTCCAACCGTTCGTCAAGCGGAGTTGTAACGAATACTTAACCTATATTTTTCTCTATGATCGAGACCTCTAGGATGAAAACTTAAATGCTAAAACTTTGAGATAATGATACAAGCTTCCCAAAACCGTTGAGTTCGTTTCCTAACACTCGACGTACACCATTTTACGACTAGCTTTGTGAGGCCGTTTTAGTCACTTTCATAAAATTTTCAACGACATTATTTTACGACGAAAAGTTATAATTTCATAATAAATCATTAAATAACTATTTTAGGATGTCATTTTGACGTAAATACTTGTAAAGTAATTCATAAAGTGTCAAGACGTTATAAGATTATTTTTCGACGATAAGTATTATTTTCAAAAATTCACAAGTGGTATAGATATCATATGAATTGTATGCATAACATTACATTGTAACTTATCATAGAACATATCATTCATAATAGGTCACGGTTAGAGGTTGCGCCTCATTTTAGTGTATCCACTTTTATCATCATAAACATTGCACCAGGTGAGTTCATACCCCGCTTTTACTCGTTTAAATTCTTATAAACTATTTGGGGCGAGATACATGCTTATTTATCAAAACATTTAAACTCTTTTGCCAAACAACAGTACTTTTACTTTAGACTTGGTGCGTGTAGTGACTAGACTTAAACAAACATCCCAATATTTATATGTTGGAAGGCCATTTATTTGGATACAGCCCAACGTGAGTCGTTGGAGGAACATCCCAACATTTATATGTTGGAAGGCCATTTATATGGATACAGCCCAACGTGAGTCGTTGGAGGAACATCCCAACACGAGTTGTTGGAAGACCCTTGTGGTGATATTTATACTTTTAACTACCTTAATGCGCATATTCATGATTGTCATTCTATTTTAGGCAATGGGTTGTGAACACACAAGTTGCAAGTTTTGTATGGGCGGAACTTGGAACTGAGTGGATTCACAATGCCTTTGCTGCATAAACGATTTTGAAAGGCTTTACATTTCATTACAAACTATATGAACTCACTCAACCTTTGTGTTGACACTTTTTAGCATGTTTTATCTCAGGTATCTAAGGCATTCACTTCATGGCATGCATATGGACATATCATAGAGTCGCGGAGACGACGCGTCTTACTTGGGATTTATGACCTTTAAAACATCGTTTGAATTTGTAGCAAACTTATTTCCGTACATATTGATTTTCATTTGGGACCTACACTTTGTAAACTCTCATTATTTTATTAAATCAAACGATGTATTTTCCAAACGACACTTTAGGTCGTTCAATATAACTGTGATTGTGATGCTATGACAGTCAATCCCCAGGAATTCCATTCCGCTGCAAAACAGGTAATTTGGGGGTGTGACAATCCACAACAAAACACCTTACGAGCTTGTCTATAACCGTAAACCGAATCTCAAACACTTTGTTACCCAAATAATGATCGTGATGACTTTCGTAAGCTCAAGGCCAAAGCTGACATAGGAGTCTTTGTTGGATACTTTGAAAATTCAAAGGGTTACTGGATCTAGAATCGTCGTGCAAGGGAGATTATGGAAACAATTCATGTAAATTTCGATGAGCTTACATATACGGCTTCTGAGCATAACAACTTGGAACCCGGACATAACCGTCTAAACTTCCCCCAAACCCCATCATCAGCTGAACCAAGTGTACAACATACTCGACGTCGAATGGAACAGCTATTTGCTCCTCTGTTTAGTGATGATATTGATCAACGTGCTCCAGATGTATCAACTATTTCCGCTGCTCAACCTGATCATAATCCAATACCTGATACACCTGCTACAACAACTACTGTTGAGGAAGCACCACCAATTGACTCTACAACAACAGCCGAACAAACCGCATCCAATGACGCTGAACTAGCTGATGATCTTCTGAACAATGATGTACCCCCACCTACAGATTATGATCTAAATGCGTTCTTCAACCCTTTTGCTAATGAATCTGCCACATCTCATGTTGCAGAATCATATACAAGTCATTTGAATCCTCCAAATCTGCATAATGTATATCAACATAAACCCTCTACCCATCATTGGACTCAAGACCATCCTCTTGAAAACATCATTGGAAACCCGAATCAACCAGTCGTAACTAGACAATGCCTTCAGACTGACGGTGAACACTGCATCTATGCACTTACCGTCTGCCAAGCTGAACCCAAAAATATAAGAGAAGCCATGACATATGACAACTGGATTGAATCCATGCATGAAGAACTCAATCAGTTTAAACATCTTGAAGTATGAGAACTGGTTGAAAAACTAACTGGGTCTATGTTATTGGTCTCAAATGGATTTGGAAAAACAAGCTCGACGTTGAAGGTACAATTATCAGAAATAACTCACATCTGGTGGCTAATGGTTATAGACAAGAAGAAGGGATTGACTACAAGGAATCATTCTCACCGGTTGCTAGACTTGAGGCTGTACGGATTTTTCTGGCATTCGCGGCTCACATGAACATCACGTTCTTTCAGATGGATGTCAAAACTGCTTTTCTGAATGGTAAACTGAAAGAAACGGTCTATGTTAGTCAGCCAGAAGGATTTGTTGATCCAGAGTTCCCGAATCATGTCTACAAACTGAACAAGGCTCTCTACGGTCTCAAACAAGCCCCTCAGGCGTGGTATGATGAGTTATCATCCTTTCTACTATCTCACAATTTTGTCAAAGGATCGATCGACCCAACACTTTTCATATAATATCACAGGGCACACATCTTAATCGTTTAAATTTATGTGGATGACATCATTGTTGGGTCAACACATCTAAAATACTTAAACGCTTTTTCAATACTTATGAAAAAACATTTTGAAATGTTCATGATGGGTAAACTTACGTTCTTTCTAGGACTTCAAGTTCATCAATCACCCCGTGGAATTTTTCTGAGTCAGTCCAAATACGCTCTTGAAATTTAAACAAACATGGAATGCAAAACTGTGATACCTATGCCACACCAACGGCACATACCAAGAAACTTGACGCTGATTTACATGACATTGTTTTTGCCGTATATCTCTGCTCCCATTATCAGTCAATACCAACTGAACTCACCTCTCGGAGGCTAAAAGAATCCTCCGATACATCAAGGGAACCCTTAATTTGGCAATCTGGTATCCGAAGGATTTTGGTTTTGAACTAATAGCTTTTTCAGATGCTGATCACGCACGTTGCTTAGATTCTCGGAAAAGTACTTCAGGAGCTCTACAATTTCTTGGTGATAAACTGGTGTCATGGCAATCGAAGAAGCAGGATTGTACATCTCTGTCCTCAACAGAGGCAGAATATGTAGCCATGTCCGCATGCTGTGCTCAAGTCATTTGGATGAGAACACAACTCAAAGACTATGATTACGTATTTGACAGAATCCCGATGTACTGCGACAATCGAAGTGCTATTGCGATCTCGTGCAACTCTGTTCAACATTCAAAGTCTAAGCACATCGATCTTCGATATCATTTCATCAAGGAGCATGTGGAAAAGGGTACCGTTGAACTATACTTTGTGGGTACTGAATACCAACTGGCAGATCTTCTCACCAAAGCCTTAGCTCCTGCTAGGTTTATTGATGTTAGGACCGTAAAACATATGATTTATGTGGTTTTGGGAGGTCGAGGTTGGTGGAAGAAGATGAAAGTCTTCATCCTTTTAGAGAGAGAAAGTACAGAGAGGGATGAGAAAACAATGGAAACTTTTATTGATGAAACAAATACACAATAACCAAATGCTTCACCTCACCCCTCATGGAGAGTCATGAGGGGTATTTATAGGCTCTAACTTTGCCACTTAAACAATACTAGTCCCTATTGGCAAAGTATACTACACATCTAGTCCAATTCACGTAAGTGACGTTATCTTTATAAAAGAGCGAGGCTAACAATCTCCCTCCAAGATATCGTCACACGTGAATGGTTACAATGAGACCTATAAATACATAAACAAATTAAATTACAATAGTAATGAACAATGTTGACTTTGTTGAAGCGCAGAGTCTCTGTAGTCTAGATACTGAGGCAAACTTGAAGTTCTCCCTTCCGACGATCTCGGCATTTGATCTTTGGCGCTGACGGCACAAATCCTTGTAGCTCTGAATTTCAACTGTAACGGTCTAGTTAGGTTATTACTCCCTCCTAACTAGTGAGCCTTTTTCATTCTTTTGCTCCCTCCTGAATCGACAACTCTCTTCCAACACGCAGCGGAGAAAATAGACTCTTGATTGTAGCACAATGGTTGTCGTTCTTGGAACATTGTAACAACATAACTCACTTATTATTGCATCCAAGTTGGTAAAAAGCCCCGATGTACACACACTACTTCTCCTTCTTCAGTCTTAAGCACAAATCCCTTCGTAATCCAATCACGAAAGATGAAATACCAACTTCTCCCTCCTGATGGTTGCGAGCTATCGGAATCATTATAATGTTGCGTACATGCCGTATTACCTTTTTCTTGATGCAATATTAAATCCTTAGCTTGATCGAAATTTCGTGAGAATTTGTCGCAAAAATAATCTCAATAATTCTCTCAAACCAACCTTAAATCGAACCTCCTTTGAATTCACCGGCTAATAGTAATGACCACATATGGAGAAAACCCGATACGACTGACTTGAAAAGGAAGCAAACATCCCAACTTTGTGACTTACTGCTTGTTCTAAATTTTTGAACAATCCACAACGCCGTGTGACACTGAGCACTACAACGTAACTCCTTAAAGTGATGGTTACACATTGTGAGCACTACAACGTAACTCCTTACATCAGTCATAACCAGATTGTCAAATTTCATAATGTGCTCTAACAAGTTATCTTGAGACATGCATCCAACCAACCAACATCTCGGAGATAAAGAAGTCCACCCATTAAATGTCACGTCAATTTCACATCAATAATACCGTACAAAAACCCCGTAGTCATTTTTTCAGATCTTCGCTCAAGCCGTGAATTATGTATCCTCTGTGAAAATTTACCATACCAAAAATGCCATTCGAATTTCCAATAATAAAAATTGTATCCAATAACACAATTTTTACCTTCATTTTTCTTAAATGAAAGAAAAATGGATATGTATATCCATCAGCCTAGATCTCGTCTTTTGCATATCAGCCCATTGCAAATTCATATACAAACTCATTACAGCCCAAGTTGAATTTAAGCAAAAGCCCATAAACGAAATATATCAACAGCCCACGATCCAACTTCCACACCCAACGTCCAAATACTATGATCCGGTTAATATAAAACGTTCCATTACTTTTCATTTCACTAAACCTAAACCTAAAAATCACTTATAGATAAAAACGCGTACCAACTCTTTCTCACACCAAACGTATTATCTCACAACAATAGATCCGGTCTTAAGCACAAATCCAAATCTCATCTCATCACCACCGAATCACAATCATAAACGAATCTCACCTCATCATAATCATTACCCAAACTTTGTCTTTATGAGTAACTTAATCCGAATCAATAGACCAATTTGCTTCAAGATCCTTTGAATGGGGTCTCGGGTAAGTATTGTGATGTTAGTTTTTTGTTTTTGGTCTTTAACGAATTAAAGAAACGATATAGCATTCTTGTTATAATCGTTCCCTTTTATTTTCGGATAGAATCAAAGTTTAGTCAATGATGAAGTGGTCCAATTAAAACAATCTTGAAAAGGTTGCAAAAAGAATTGAGACCAATCTGAGATTAGAGATGTTCATGCTTAATTGTTTGTTGTTTGATGAGATATGGGGAGAGATGTGAGGGTCTTTTGAAGTGAGTCTAGATGTAGGATTGGTTTTTGGAAATGGTATTTTCGGACTGCTGATGTTAGAGGCTGAGGTCAAATTGCATTTAGTTTTGGTAAATGGTAGTGGTCTAGTCTGCGCGTAACATTTTTTCATTTCTGCTCATCAATGTCTTACGCGAAACTTCTGGTCGGATCTTATGCGTAAACTGCTTGGTCTTACGCGTAAGTCACTTGCTTATGCATAAACATACGCGTAACTTTGCTTAGGCGTAAAGCCAGATGCTTAGGCATAAAAATTCCTACGCATAACTTCACAGTTATGCATAACTTTCTCTGTAGATGCTCTTTATGCGTCGAAAAAGAGGGTTTTGACCCTTTGACTTTTTCCGGCGAGTATTTCCGACAACTAATTCCGTCCAGCTTCCTATTAAACACAGAAAAACATAAAATCTTTTATTTTTTGACCATGATAGACCATAAAAACTGTTCAGATGACCACTTTTGTTACACGGATATTGGTACAAAAGTCTAAAAACTGATGTGACAAAAACCATGTGGAAAAAGTTTTGACATAAACTGATATTGCACAGAATAGACTAGGATATTTTGACCAAAAAGAGATACACAAAACATGTATGAAACTGTTTACCCATAATGTAGAAGGAAAAAAAAATTTGACCCCCGAAAAGTACAAAAACAGTCACAAACATGTAAAAAAACCAACATAAATCAACACAAGATAACCATGGCGCTATACCAATTGTTAGGATCGATGAACATAGAGATTTATGTTGTTTTAGGAGGTCGAGGTTGGTGGAAGAAGATGAAAGTTTTCATCCTTTTAGAGAGAGAAAGTGGAGAGAGGGAGGAGAAAACAATGGAAACTTTTATTGATGAAACAAATACACAATAACCAAATGCTTCACCTTACCCCTCATGGAGAGTCACGAGGGGTATTTATAGGCTCTAACTTTGCCACTTAAACAATACTAGTCCCTATGGGCAAAATATACTACGCATCTAGTCCAATTCACGTAAGTGACGTTATCTTTACAAAAGAGCGAGGCTAACAACTAAGTTGGTCCACCGGATTGGTATGCGGTGTTTGACTCTAGAGGAACTGGATGAACTTTTAAAAAAATTTTAAATCCTCCATCAACACTTCACACTTTCAAAAATTTCAAAATTTTCACGGTTAAGTGTTGAGGGGGAGAAAGTAAATATTTTCTGTTTCATAAAACCCTGTACTTGCATGTTATCTTATTCCGGTTGTATCTTTGATAATGGTGGTCAAATTTCTAGTTTATTGACACTCCTCGGACTCAAATTTTCAAAATTTTATTATTTCTTAAGTCGAGGGGGCGTGTCGTCAAGTTTCTTTCTAAATATCGTGTTTTATGTAACCAAAATGGAAGTTATGGGCTAAGGATGAAAATGGTTGACGTGGAGGGACTATTTTTGCCAAAAGCTTAAACTAAATATAACAAAACCACCTCAACTACCTTTTTCATTCATTTACTCCTAACATTTATTACCCGACAACCATATCCCACACATAAGATTTAAACTTCTAATCCGTGCTTTAATCTTCATTTTTGTAAGTGATTTAATGATCTACATGTATTTCTAAACATAGGTTTTGATTTTCAAAAAAATCCAACAGTTAGATTTTGTGTTTGGGATGATTTTGTGTTCTACGCGTATGCATATGAACACAAAATCATCATTGGGTGTTATGATGAAAGTTATTGTGTCAAAACGTTTAAAATCAAGTATTATAAACATTTTCAACATCAAAATCCACCCAGAAAACATTTTCAATCATTTTTCAAGAATTAGAGTTTATGCGTCGATTTGGGCATTTTCATTTGGGAGTGTTTCTATGTAATTAGATAGTTGTATGATGATTGGAACATAGTTAATTAACCAAAACCACACTTGAATCATTCCAGAAACATGATTTGTGCATAAATTGAGAATTAGGGTTTAAGTATCATACGAATTGGGTACTTTTGATCCAAAAGGTTATTGATGTTAAAAATTGTTGCAACATAGTCATATAGCCTCTAAGACATCCCAGAAAACGTTTGGTGCAAATCCTATGGCTAAATTCCTTACTCGTAAAATTTGAATGTTTATGGTTTTAAACTTACGCATAAGAGTAATCTACACATAACTGATTATTACTGTGATTCCATGTGTATCTGAAAGAAAATTGAATAAATATGTTAATGATGATGTTATGAAAAATTTATTTAAGGTTTTACGCATGCAAAATTCAGAATCAATGTTAACTGTATTCCTACGCATAAGGATTACCTTACGCGTAGAATGTTATTCCTAAGAGAAATATTACGCATAACCTTTACTCATAAGGTTCTACATGGGACTACGTGTATCCTGTGAAGGATATGCGTATACTTGAGTCTTACGCATAAGGTTCACTCTTACGAGTAAACCTTACGCATAAGCTCCAACTTACGCTTACGCGTAAGCCTTATACCAAAGGGCTCGTTTCCTACGCGTAACATTTCTTACGCTTAAGTTGAGTTCCTACGCATAAGCTTATGCCTACGCGTATGGTCTACTGTTTACGCATAAGCTTGCAATTCCTACTCTTAAGCCTTATTTTTTAACCATAATTATGAATTGTTACGCGTACAAACTTGTAAATAAATAAATAATAACGTCACGAAACCAAAATGTCACTAATAAGCTTAAATGGTTAATATGTTGTGTAAATAAGTGAAAATTTGGACTTTAAAACTTAAAATTAATAAATTCACGAAACTTATCACGACTACTTTGGACTATTGGACAAACAAGTGACGTTGGACTCGTAACATTCATCAACATAACATATTCAATAACTGGTCAATACAATCAACCTTTGACTACCGTAATGTCCTTCGATATGTTGGTTCTTTTGGCTCAATATCTTTCAGATCACAATATGGACGTCACTATGGAAAAAGTTGATGCACCAAATGTTCGCACAATGGAAGACATCTTCCCCACTGGTTACAAAATGAAGATTGGGAAGAACAATCTCAGAGTCGATTTTGATAACTTCACGTGTTCTGAGTATTCTTGTCAAATTGTTGTGGATATTCTGAAGACTCATCCTTACAAGAACTTGCTCACTAATTCTGCAACTGTGCCGGAGATTTATGTTCACCAATTCTGGCACACCATGCAGAAGGTCAAAGGTCAAGATGCTGTAACAGTGACACTTAAAGAAAAACAAGTCACCATCACTCCAGCAGACTTAAGGGCTATCCTCCTTCTTCCTACCATCTAGCCTGCTGATTACACTGCTACTCCTTCGAAAGAGGTCACTCTCCAGTTCATGGTCGACATTGGCTATGATGAAGCTGCTGGGATTATCACAAAACACTCTTCAGTAGATCTCAAGAATATTCCCCAACCATGGAGAACCCTTTACATCATGATTGCCAAATCCGTTTCTGGACGTGACAGTGGTTATGAGCATCCCAAGCTCATGGAACTACAATTATTTTGGGGCATGGTCAACATGAAGCACATAGACTTTGCAGCTCTGATCTGGGAAGATATGATGTCCTACCTCAAAAAGCCTGGCACCAAGATCCCTCACATCAGATACACAAAATTGTTGATCCAAAGGATTCTTGGGACTAATCTGGATATTCCGATGAGGCTTGATGACCCAAACCATCACTACGTGTTATTCGAGCCCACACTCAATGTGGGTAGATTCAAAGAATCCACAACGAAGAAACTAGGTGTTGTGTTACCTCATTGTCTACTTACTGATGTTATCAAGGGACTTCAATCGTACAAACGTTATCTGGAAGCAGTTGAATCAGGAAAAGTGGGATTCATCGATGAAAATACTTTCGGTGTACCTGTCAAGAGGACAAGGATATTTGGCAGTACTGGAAGCGTTGCAAGCACTGGGAGTACAAAAAAGTATCCAAAGAGGACTCACACAGTCAAAAAGAGAGTTCCTTTTACTGGTGCCATCCCTAATGCAAAACCAGAACCAAAACTAATGGAAGAGAGCTCCGAGGAAACTGAAAGAGATGAAGAGGTTATCTACTCTGAAACCCTAACAGAAGACACTTTAACAGTAGCAAAACCTCCCAGTCCCAAATCTGATAAAGGGAAGACTCCAGTTGCGGAGCAATAGGAAGAAGATAGCTCAGATGAAGAGCCACTGGATAAAGATAAAGACTACAGGAAGACGCTTAAGAATCTCAGACTCCAACATGTTGCTAAGGAGTTCAACCTACAACAAACGCGTGGCCCAGGGGGTTAAAGTGGCAGTGCACAAACTACACAAGTTTCTGATACGGTTAATCAACCCGGTAAGGGAACTGATACCACCAACCACGAAGCTCAACAACAGCAACAGGAGGAAACCATCGTCTTTTATTTTGAAGAACCGGAAAAGGAGAAGACTGAGAAAATTACTGATGAAGATGTTGAGGCTGCAGCTAAAGAAAAAGCAAAAGAAGAAGCTCAAGCTCAAGCGGACAAAGAGGCAAGGGTTAAGGCTGAAGAAAAGGCCAAAGCTAAAAAGGAAGCCGATGATTATCTTCTAGATAGTCCCGAACGTAGCAAGGAACAAACTTTTGAGCCACCAAAGGACCCTGAACCTTCTCATGAATTCATCATCATCAGACTCTTCTTCTCACTCATCTCCACCACCATCCAAAGGCACCACCAGATCAGCATCCAGATCGGTAAGAAGCCAACCGACACTTGGATATCACGAGCCAAGACAAAGATTGTCAAAGCTGTCAGGCAAGTAAGGAAGAAAGACGTGACCAACAAGAAACTGAATCAACTTGCAGACAGGATCAATCTTCTTCAGATTGTGATAAACGAGATTGTTAGGTTCAGTAAATACCCAAACCCCTTAATCTAGGATTTGAATAGAAAATATCCTAAGTGTTTAGACCATTAAACACTAACAGGTCACTGAGTGCATAGTCTCTCAGTGAGCCATCTTCAGGATACTCAGTACGAGGCTACAAGGAAGTCTCTCCACTCAGTTAGCTAACTAGGGAATTCCTAAGACAAAAGGGAAGATGAGCACTTGAAATCTGTTATAAAGCTCCTAATAAGCTGAAATGAGGATCTAATTTGTCCTACCAAACTAAAGGGAACCTAAGAGATGAACATAAGCTCAAGTTAAACACTAAGAAAAAAATGAGAGGAAAAGTGTTAATTGGGGTGTGCTCTACAGCAGCTTCAAGGCACTCAAGGTACACTGAAATTAAGCACTAGGGGAATCCTAAGTAGCTAAAATAAACTATACTAAGCTAACTAAGTAGAATTAATAAGAAAACAATAAAACTAGGTAAGCTAAAATAGGAAAAAAAAAACAAAAATGAACATTAGCACAGAGGAGATTCTAAAAAGCCTGATTTGAGGGAGCAATGGACATCACAACAGCTTAAGAATAAGCTGACATCAACTTATCTTGGGCTGATACATAACAAGTGCAGAAAAGCAGTAAAAGGCCACTTCAACTTCTAATTTAGACCAAGATAAAGTGAACCAAGAACTAAACAACATTGACCACAAGAAAAGCTAAAGATGTGAGATTTGATCAACAAATTAGTTACAGGATTTGATCAAAAAATTAGTTTTTTTTGTGTGTAACCTTTTTTTTGTAACCTTAATACTCAAAGAACTATCTCAGATAAAATTTTAAACTAGAAAACTGATTTGGTAGCTAGAATTGAATCTTACTTTAAACTAGAAAACCAGTTTAACCATGTAAACCAAACACCCCTTTTTAGTAAAGACTGCTTGAAAACTTTATATAACCAACTGAACTAGGTGTTTCACTTCAGCAAAGCTAGTCTATGAATTCAGAAAGATGCAACTTGACAATAAGAATTAACAAAATAAACTATTGAAACAGAATGGTAGAAAAAACTTTTCATTAATACTAAAACACTACAACTTGGAATTTAAAAAGACAACAACTGAATTTTTGACTAAAAACTAGGGGTGCCTTATACTTGGCTACATGATAAGCTATTTATACTAGAGTCTTCAAGCCTTCAACTGCTTCAAGGTGTGTTTGTTTTGTGAGGAGAAAGTGAGCTGAGTGGAATCTTTGTGCTTCTTTGAACACCATCCTGTCCATTGAAATACTTTGGAGAAGCAGTCATGTGATCAAAACCATTGATGTGTTGAGCTCCAATAGAATCACGGGGGATTGCCAAGGTGGCTTGACCACATGTGAAGCTTGGTTGACTCCTATTGCAGCTTCCAATGGTGAGAGTGACGGGGGAGAAGTGTAGTGGGGAGTGACTGTGCATTGAGTTGTAGTTTTGGCGGGCTTTTGATTTGGGTGGGATTAGGTTTGTGTTTTTCTGGTTTTGGGTAGAGAGAGGAAGAAAGAAGATGGTCAGAAAAGGGGGTTAGGAGAGGGTAAGGTTAAGAAAGGGAAAGGTTTAAAAGATTGGTTTATTTTTAGAAGAGAAAAAAAATGTTTTAAGTTAAATGTTTTTTTGTTTTTTTGGTTTTTTTTGTTTTTTTTCTTTTTGAAAACAAAAATTGGTTTTACGAAAAATAGTATTTTTACAAAATGGGTTTTAAAATGAAAACATGATTTTGGATTAAAAAGTGTTTTAGGAATTTTGGGTATTGGGAAAGGGTAAAATGAGATTTTGGTTTCGGGTTAGGTTTTTGGTTGTTTTTCCCCCTGATCACTCTCAAAACGTGTCTCGGGCTTCTTAAATGTAGAAAACTGCTTCCCGACTACGTCCTTGAGTGCACTTTTTCCAGTTTCAGCTTGATTTATCCCGTTTTCACTCTGTTTTCAATCCTTTTGTACCTGAAAGACATAAAACACACTCCGAGGATATTTTTAACATATTTTGATCGCATTTGAGTGTTTTTGGTCATTTTTGGGGTCTTATGCGGGTAAAAACGATGAGTGAATAAGCACTCATCAAATCCCCCCACACTAGGCAATTGCTAGTCCCTACCAATCAATCATGTGAAGTAATGAAAGACTCAAGATTACCAAGACTACCCCGTTTCGACTTTTTATTAGATGCGAGAAACTTAAACTGAAACGTAAACAACCTGATTGATTATCAAAAAATAAGCGGTATCACGGAACGAGATTCACACAAAATGGGTGTCTCCAGGGAATTCTAATCGTCATCCTCTTTTTTATACTCCCAAACTAAGTCTAGACTTATTGTGCAAATGTTTTTGTAAAATGCTAACACTACTTATACAAATAATCTATGCAAGTCAAGACTTAACTTTTTACACTCGCAATTTATACAATGTAAGTTCCTGTGCTCATTTTCAAAAGTTTGACCATTGAAAACGACATTGTTATGGTTGTTATCCACTTAACTAAAATCTTAACTTCCCGGAAACTACGAAAGTCTATGGATCGAAAGGGCCTCTTCCATGTAGCGGCTTTCTTCTCGGCACATCCCAAACTAGTTGGCTTTAGGTGACCGGGCTTTTGACACCTCACAGAGAATAGTACCGGAATTAGCGGAATTACAAAATAATGTTACTAACGTAAGATCTTTTTTTCCGATTCCTAATACATACTTGTACACAAAAAAATAAAACTCCTAATACCACCTAGACCCTCACACGTTTTCTTAATTTTGGTAACCTTCAAAACTTAACCCCAATCAATACTATAATTTTTGGATTTTATTCAATCACATAACTCATAACCGATCCATTCAAACCAAATTAAAAGGCTATTAAAAACCTTCCAACTTTGTCTTACACGCTCCTCCTAAACCTATTATAAAACGCATTATATCCTATCCCCTCCCCCTCATGCGAAACTGCTTCCTTCTCCTCTTTCAAAATCAAGACTTCAAGGGTGAGTTGCTCGTGGTATACAAGGGCGTTGCTAAGGTGTGTTTCAGCTTGAAATCGTTGGCCCTGGTCTTGGTTTATTGGTCTCGTTATTCCAGCCTAAAGGTACCACACATCACTCCATCAATGTCGTTAATTAATTACCTCGAATCGTTGTGTATATAAAACCTACAACATGAAACCTAAATAGTTATGATCATGAAATCATGTTATATAAGTATGTATACTGATACACGCCAATTTGGAAACCACTGATAAGCTTGGAACCATTAGTGGAAACCACTGCTAACCATCAGTGGAAACCACTGATAAGCCAAAAGTTAGTTATAACTTTTGGCGGGAAAATCTGTTTACTCCTTCCTCCTATTTCTCCTTCCTTCCTTTTGTATAAATACTCATTTAGATTCTTTGTTGTAATTCATTCACGAAAAGACTTGTAATCTTCTTCTCTCTTAATTCCATTACAAACTAAGTGAATCATTTGATTACAAATACGGTTTTATTTCTTGTTATGTGATCCCCTGTTTGTTTTCATCAACAACTACATATCCTAACTGATTTCTGGTTGTTTACAATCCGGTATACATCATATAAACATGATATATAAGAGACTATACGCCTAAATACTTATCACTTTCTCTCAAAATCTTAACACCATCCTTTGTTTGTCTTTACAACCATAGCCATCAACCAACCTTCTTTGTTAAGAAATCAGTCACCAATGATCTAGTTCTTTATCAATCAAAGTTCCCTAAATCTAAAACCGCCACCGCAAAATAAAACCTAGTTATTTCAGTTTCGCCGCACGGTTCACTTCGGGGTTGTTTGTTGTTAGAGTTCCTGCAAGGGTCGATTGATAGGTTCACATTTAGGTTCAGGGTTATATTGTCTCTCGCTGGATCTCATGTTCGTTTTCGATTTGGTGCTGCTACTCATAATCAGTTTCCATCTCGAACCGTTACGTCCGACTAGGAGGTAAGATCTAAAATCACCTTCTCATTCTAATGTATCATCGAAGCATACTTCATGTGGTATATAGAGATTACTCACGGCTCAAAATATATAGGTATTGTAGGGAAACGCTTACACTTTTATTAATAAAATCTATATTACAATAAATAAAATTAAAGAAAATAAATAATAGAAAATTAAATACTTACGAATGTAAAAGATAAACGATAAATAAATTAAATATTAGAATAGTCAAAAGACTTACTTGATCACCCAATAAAGATCAACAAAGAAGCACTAAAAGCCGAGGCACGTGTTTGACACGCTTCCCTTAAAAAAGATTCCCGTCTGTTTCCCGTGGTACAACACCAAAACAGTAAGTTGTACTGTCGGACTTAACTAAACTGCTAGGAATTTCATCTTAAGAGATATTATTCCATGTGTTGGAAATCAAAAATAACTATTGATTTGATGTGTAAAAAAATTGTGGAATTAGGGCCTCTATTTATACACAATAGAGTCCCTCTAAGTTTACTCATCCCACCGATGTGGGATTGAAAATAAACTATTTTTACTCGTTAGGCATGGTACCGAATGCCTAACTTTGAGACCCGATATCTCATTCACATCAACTCTATTTTGGATACATAAAGGCTTATTACGAAAGGAGAACGCGAACCTACAAACTATTACTCATATATGTGACACATACATATAGATAATTGTGTCCAAAGTTGGTCAAAAGTCACTTTTGCCAACCAATTTTCAAACAATCCCCCACATGAATGGAGATCGGTCGTAATACACAAAATTTACGATGAAATTCCAATAGTTGAATCTTGCAAAGGATAGGTAGGTGTGACCCTTTGAACCTTTCCTTGTGAAATGCACTTAGCCTCCTAGTCACAGAGACGCGATGTCTTTGAACTGAGTCTGTTTATGTAGAAGACAATACATTTCACACAAGACTCTCCCTAACATTGTTAAGCCCTCATAGTCATGTTCATTATGGTCCTGAACATTTGCCTGGTTCTGCAAGAGCTCTTAGGATTTGCGCCCCCCACAATTCCCTTCAAAGCGACCCCACTTCTCTCTCACATAGGTGATTTCATCTTGAATCATTAAAAACATATGTTTTGTGATTTCATCTTGAACTATTATGCTTTGTGATTTCATCCTGAATCATTAAAGCCATATGTTTAACCTCTAAACAAGTCACAATTGTCATAGGAATGGACTAGGAAGTTACAATGTTGAGTAACTCCCCCATATTGACGTGACTTCCCCCACATTTATATGATTAGGTTGTCCTATTGAACCCAGATCTTGGGATCTCCAGTCAACTGGGTTAGGTTTTCCTTCATATAAACTCATTCCATTAATGGCTTTAGTCCCATTCCTTTAGACGACTTACTAACTAACTCTCTGCTTAAGCCTTTCGTAAGCGGATCTGTGATGTTATCTATTGACGTTACGTAGTCAATCGTGATAACTCTAGTTGAGAGTAGTTGTCGCACCAATCAACGTCTATGATGGATGTCTTGACTTACCGTTTTACATTGTGATATGAGCTCTGTCAATTTCCAATTGACTATCACACTTTATATAGATGGTCGTTACCGGTTTATGCCATCTTGGCATGTCCTCTACGAATTAACGCAGATATCCGCATATTCTATAAATTTATCTCAAATGATAAATTCAAATTCCACCATAGATTTAGCTATAAAAGTCTGTTTGAAATACTTTCAAGATTTCCAAGACACAGCTTCCCACGTAGAGTCAATACATCCGCTCTAGTGGATCTAGATTCTTTTATGTAAGAATCCCTATTTGCATTACTCTATCATTAGATAGCAGCGGATATCTTCCAAAATTCAATATCGTAAATTTCATAGTACTTGTGTAATACTATTCAAATGGTCATCACTTGAATTAATGGTATATTTACTTAACTTGATTTTAACTTCTAAATCAAGTCTTACACACGTCATTAGACACATAAGATGCCCAATATTCTCTGAGTATTCAAAATAGGCAATGACTCTACCTCTATTGTAAATAGATTTAAAAGATGTCATTGGAGTTCTAGCTAGGCCGGAATCCCCCACATTGAACCTCTCAAGAATATTGTCCTTATAGTGTTTTTGACTTCAAAACAAATCCATTTGGTTTCATATGATCTTAGTTCCAAGAACCATATCGAGAAGCCAATGTAGTTCATGTCAAATCTTGACTCCAACATTTCATTAGTGGATTTGATCATCTTGTTATCACTTTCAGTGATAAGTATTCCATCTATGTATAGACACATGATTACATATATACTAGCAATTATTTCTTTCCACAAACATCCGTTATTTTAAATCCACGCCTCGACATGACGTGAAAAAATAATTGATGTCATTGTTTGGGAGCTTGCTTTAAGCCATATAATGACTTAACAAGCCTACAAACTTTGTTCTCTTGTCCGGGAGCCATGAAACCCTTGGGTTGGTTCAAGTAGATTTCTTCTTCTAAATCTCTATTTAGAAATGCCATTTTCACATCCATTTTGCGAACTTCTAAATTTCTTTAAGCGGCATTAGAAAGTATCCTCCTAATCGAGGTTATTCGCGTAACAAGCGAATATTTATCAAAGTAATCAAGACCTTCTCGTTGTCTAAATCCTATGATTACTAATCTTTCATTATACTTGTCAATAGTGCCATCGGCTTTCATCTTCTTCTTGAAGATCCATTTATAGCCTAGTGGTTTACAACCGGAGGTAAATGCACGAGCTCCCAAGCATGATTTTGTAAAATAGAATCTATTTCACTTTTAATGGCTTATTTCCATTAAGGCCCTTCTGAGGAAGGAACCGCCTCTCGGTATGAAGTAGGTTCGTTTTCAACCATAAAAGAAACAAAATCGGTCCAAACGATTTCTCGGTTCTTGCCCTTTTACTTCTTCTAGGTTCAACCTCTTCTTCCTTAGTTTGATCTTGTCTCTCATCTTGGAGTTCATTATCAACTCCTTTGTTGTCTCTTATCACGAACAACATTCTCATCTTGATGTCTCTTATCATGAAGGACTTCATTATTTAGTTGCCTCTCATCATGGACAACTTTACCGACAAGCCTAGATGAACATCCATTCTCCTCTAATAATCAAGGAAACACGGTTTCATACAATGAAAGTTTTCCTTGATTGGGTTATCGTATCTTTGTGTATATTTATCGTTTCCGAATCACATACAAAGAAATGATAAGCACTACTGTTATGAGCATATCCAAACTTATGCAAACCACAGTTTTAGGTCCAATATTTTGAACCTTGGGTGTCAGTACAGAAAGACACCCCCCACATTCATAAGTACTTATAGGATGGTTTTCATCCATCCTTACAAGGGATCTTATCTAAAAGATAAGTAGCCAATAAAGCCACTTTCCCCCACATGCCATGGCTTAAACCATGACTTTAACAACATGGCATAACCATATCTTTAAGGCACCGTTCTTTCCTATCAACAATTATGTTGTGGTGTATAAGGAGCAATAAATTTATGTCTTATTCCATGTTTAGAACATACATGAAATGGAGACACATATTCACCTCCAATATCACTTCGAACCGCCTTGTTTTCGATAATAAGTTGATTCTTAACTTATTTGTATAGATCAATCTTGTCTATATCCTTACTCTCAAGAAAGTAAAAGTCGCAATATTTTGTGCTACCATCAACAATTATGATGAAGTACCAAATCACATAAAACTATGTGAATCAAGGGTTCGGTTAATATACGGTCAACCGAGTGAAAAGACAATCTTGTCAATTTGGCTTCAACATAAGTTTTACTTTTGTAATCCGTGTTTGTTTATTTAATTAAACAACGTATTGAGTTAAAATTAACATGTCCGAGATGGCCATGCTATACATTCAAAGGATCAAATAAGCTGAATTCATACTCATTTTTATTAAAACAACCAAAAAAAAAAAAAATTTGATACAGCTTAAACATTTAATGAAGGGCATAACCCGTACCGACCAAAATTTAGTTCAATGTTAACTCAATGTTACTTGATAAAAATAAAGCCAAATTTATTAAGCAACCATCCAGACACAAGATTCCTAAGAATCTCTGGCACATACAACGTGTTGGTTCACATAAGCTCTTTTCCACATGTGAATTTCAACATCACATTTCTTTTCCCTTTCTATTAGCAGTTATAGAGTTGCCCATAAATTGCATCTCTCATTTTCTGCTACTTTGAAAGAGTTAACCAAACTCTTATCATCATACTCATGACATGATGCCCAAGTGTTAATCAACATTTTCTAATGTCGGATCCTGCCTTGGCAACAATTTTCGTTTCATTCAGGCCATTTAACCCATAGTTATGGCACATAAAATCTGAATGCTTTAAAGCATCTACCGTATACATAACTCGAGTATCGGTCTCCCTTTCAACAAGTTCGGGAGCAGAACCTTTAGATGTCACTCATGACATTCTGAACATTCTGTTAATACGAGATTCCGTTATTAGTGTAACACTAAATTTGGAATAATTAACAACTTGTTATATCACAAAGTGTTTCTTAACAAACACGATAACATAAAATTTTGTTTAAAACACTACTGTTTTGTAAGATCCATTATACAAAACCACTTTAAAACAAGTCTTTCGATTAAACAATTAAACAATATCGCATATTACATAATGTTTTTAAACAAAACAAATTTGTAATATGATTTTGTCAATCTTCTTTAACAATATCTTAATAGATCTACATCACATGGTATAATTCTACAATAAAACTCGACAAGGTTTCAAAATAGATTTACTCTTTCAAAGAAACTCAACAAGGTTTCTATAGATCTACTATCAAATGCATAAAGTTTCAAGAACTATATTTAGTTTATAATTAAACTCAACCTGGTTTAAATAAGCTAAACAAGTCAAAGAAACTTTTCCTCAAAATATGATAACAGCTTGTATATTATCAAATTTTGTTTCAAACAAACTCATCTTGGTTTCAATAAACACGTTCTAGTAATCTAATAAAATAACAACTCGTATTTTATGAGATTTGTTTCAAAGAAACTCCACATGGTTTCAATGAATCGGATTTCATCATGATTTTTAACCATGTTAGTAACTGGTGCACCAATTACATTAGCAAGATTCACTAGGGTCACAAATTATGTTACCATAAGTTAACTTGTGAATATTTAAACACAAAAACAGTTAAAACTGTTAAAACAATATGGTATCTAATAAATTCAACATGGTTTATGTAAACTTGTACCAAATATGATTTCGAGAAACACAAGCCTGTTTCAATATCCGATTTAAACAATAACATATGTAATAAACAAACTAAATAAATCAGTTTGAAAAGAAACTCATCATGGTTTCAATATAAACTGATTCAATAAACTGTTTTAATAATCGTTTATAAATCCGTTATACCAAATCTTAATTAGAATTGTTTAGTTATAAAACTGATTTTCATAGAAACTCAATCTTTGTTTCAGCAGAAAAACAGTTTGTATAAAATCTGTTAATTATATAAATCAGATTTTAATAAAAAGTGTTTTAATTCTGTTACACAGAATCTGTTTTAAGATTGTAGGAAACGGTATACACTTTTATTAATTAAATCAGATTACAATAAATAAAATTAACATAAATAAATAGCGAAAATTAAATACAAAATGTAATGTAAAATGATAATTAAAATAAAATAGTCAAAAGACTTACTTGATCACCAAATAAAGATCAACAAAGAAGCACTAAAAGCCGAGGCACGTGTTTGACACGCCCTTAAAAAGATTCGCTCTGTTTCCAGGGTACAATGCCAAAACAGTAAGTTGTACTGTCGGACTTAACTAAACTGCCAGGAATTTCATCTTAAGAGATGAGTATTCCATATGTTGGAAATCAAAAATAACTATTGATTTGATGTGTAAAAAACTTGTGGAATTAGGGCCTCTATTTACACACAATAGAGTCCCTCTAAGTTTACTCATCCCACCGACGTGGGATTGAAAATAAACTATTTTTCCTCGTTAGGCATGGTACCGAATGCCTAACTTTGAGACCCGATATCTCATTCACATCAACTCTATTTTGGACACATAAAGGCTTATTGCGAAACTCTCTTCGAGGAGAACGCGAACCTACAAACTATTACTCATATATGTGACACATACATATAGCTAATTGTGTCCAAAGTTGGTCAAAAGTCACTTTTGCCAACCAATTTTCCAACAGTATATCAAAAGCTTAATGTAATGAAACGAATTAGTTAAGTTCATTGGCATATAATTTTGGTTAAACTCTCTAGCTGAATGAAAATATGGTTGATACTATATGATCGCTGTTAAGTAACGATTCGTCGAGTTTTCATATCTTTAGACGGTTTAGTGTCTAAATTTTATACTATACTAAACAATTGGAACAAGTAAAATGAAATATAGCTTATAAACAAATTTTAACTGGTTCGGTACCGAAGCGCAGCAAGAAGAAATTGATTTTTCATGCATGGTCATTATGTTTTAGTCATGCATGCATGGTTATTATGGAGCTTATGTTGGTTTTGTATGTAAAACAAGAATAAGATACATTTTCATGGCAAGTTACAAATATCTTTATGTATTGGTCCATGTACTTTTAATCTTGTTATCAAATTAAACTAGCTCATTTTACTAAACTATAAGTTTTACGTAACTAGTTATGGGATTTATTAGAGATATATGAATAGATGCGTTTTCGTGTTGGGTTTCGAGAAGTGTTTTCGTGTTTGGTTTCGAGCCTACTTTCGATTCTAATTCGGTCTACTTTTGCTTCTAGTTCGGTTGTCTTTCTTTCCAATTTGGTATTTTATTGTTTCAAGATACCATTTTAAAAACCTATGTATTACTAAATATGAATAAACCCTAAACATGTAATTTTATGGCTACATCGATAAACAATAATCAGTTATGTCCTAAAATAACAAAAAGACTCCTAAATATTAAATGATTATTAATTCGTAGATCAACGAAGAAGGAGTAATTTGTGTTTTTCGAGTTTGTGTTGATTTCTAAAGATTATTTACTTGGACTTGTCACCTTGTCTCATCCGGCCGGTGTAGTATTCTCGCGCCCCATTTTTAGATATTTTCTTGGGGAAAATAATACTCACAGTATATTTCATTTACATTATTTCTTTCGTTGTGATAAATTCATATTATTTCCTTGGACATGTTTGTGTATATAATTGTGCGCATGAGTGTTTGTAGTGGCTACGATTTCATTTAGCCAACAAATTTTGGGTTGGGTTGGATATCCATGTATTACATTT